>CM077031.1:37201147-37660484 GCA_039090855.1 Macrothele yani | reverse complement strand
AAGCCTGTCTGGACTTGGGCAGGTTGCCTAGCGTCACAGTACTCAGGAGGTCTTTTACCAGTACCCTTTCACCTAAGCAGGGAGTGATGTCTGGAGGGTGATCATCACTGATACCACTTATAAAAAAATATGGGATGAGCTACCAACTAAGTGAAATTAAACCTCAACACGTGCATACCATCCTGACTTACTTTTCTTTTAACACATATTGCATATGTTACTTCTGGAATAGGCGTTGACACCTATTCCAAAAATAATCATTATATTCCTACATATTCCAGAAGTAATAGTATATGCCTACCTCGAATAGGGCCAGAAACTATAATTGTATGCTCAAAAAGTTAACTTTCATAAAACTATGCCTACCTCGAATAGTGCAGAAACTATAATTGTATGCTCAAAAAGTTAACTTTCATAAAACTAAGGTTTCAAACTCAATATTTAACTTCCAACACACACTTGACTTCTTCACGGAAATGTTTTTCTCTTCTTTTAAGATCGTGAAGACTTTATTTCCTGAAAATATATTCTGAATACTTTACATGGATGACCAGTAAGTAGTACAAAAAAATTAAGAATTTATATTCTGTCTGCTTTGAATATTTTATTTCCTACTTCTGAAATGTAACGGGTATTCCTCCCCGTCATCTGGCGACACTTTTGTTTCGGCTTGAGGTAGTGGTTACTTCGATTTCAGCCGAAGATAGTTAATTATGAGATGAGGTTAATCTCTGCTGATTGTTTGTTTTCTGGATGATATGTTGGCAGAAAACTGGGTCGATTTCTTCGATGGTGCCAGAGCCAAAACATCAATGTTTTCACCAATATATATAGGAGGAGGGGGATAACGAGGTTTTCACCCCGGAGTACTGGCCCCCCGGTAATAAATAAGGGCGTCTTCTACCTCGCTTCCGTGCCATTTTCCTATCGGGGCACTCTAGCCCAAATCTCCTAGCTTCCTATTTCTAAGGGTTGTTTAAGACCTGGGGTCAGACACTCCCTTCCTAAAATCCTCTACGTATGATCATTTGATGATCATGATCAACGAGGTTTGCACCGATTTATGGAAGTTTTAAAAATATCATGCACTGATCTTCGCTACAAAGGGAAGCGGAATTCGATTTTTGTTCGCCCTGCATCAGGGCTTGATCCCCTTCGACCTCCCCGACTAATGGGCCATTAGTTTCAGGGATCAGGGTCGTAGTGTTATCCTGCAACCCTGTCTTCCCGGGGGGATCTCACGGCCAAGAGGGCCTTTAGCTTGCGCAGAAAGAATTTATAAAATATTTTGGATGAAACTTCGTGTGAAAGTGGTTAAAGAAATATCCATGAATTTTTGACGGCAAGCTTTCAATAATGTATTAAAAAAAGAAAAGCAATCTTTTAGTTGTATTTCTGTTTTTTCGGTGGTTTTTAATTTATAAAAGCTGGATGAAGGGGGTATGGAATAAGCTACTGCAGAGGACTTGAGTCCCCTTTTGAGAATCATAGCATTAGTTCCTATACGTCTATCTTAACATGACAATGTGAATCAACAATTGTCATCTTGATCTCTTTATTTTTTTTATTTTTTTGTAAACAGAGTTAAAAGCAGATTTTTTTTTTTATTAAGTGCCAATAATTGTGGCATTACTGTAATTGCGTTTTCTGTATTCAAGTTAAGTAAATAATTTAAGAAATTTTAATTTTTTGTGCCATAATTCTTAATTTTTACGTTTTTATTTGCTTACTCAGTATATTTTCGAATAAATCGCAATAAAAGATCATTAGTCACCATTACACGGCACTTATTTGTGTGATCATCAGGCATTTCAAAGGGGCCGTCCTTAGTTCTCTAAAAGAGTGAAATTTACATTATATGATTAAATTGGGCGTAACTCTGTCGCGGTAAGTTTTTTTTCATAAAACTTGAGCAATGATTTTAATTACAGCGGACACTTTTGTGTAACACGCAATAATTTTTGATCTTACGAAAGTTATTCGCAGGTTCCAATGCAGTTGAAATATTAAAATGTCCAATAATAATATTAAGTTAATAATACTGAATTTTAAAAATTCAGTAATTGAAAAAGCAATATATACACCGAAATTTTTATAATTGAAAGCTGTATTTTCTCAAAAGGCATGGAATATGTTTTTTGCGGGGGAAAGGGGCATTTTCCCGGTACGCTATTGTCAAGGAACAATTCTCTCCCAACTGTCAGTACATTCATCCATTTGTCAGTCCTATTCAGCTCACTCACTGAGAATTTCCTAGCCTGCTACTTCTTAAAAGCATGTTTAGACTTGAGGACAGAAACTTCGCTTCCTAATATAACTTAGGGATTCATGCTGTACTTAACGCAATCGATTTAGGAGCTAAATCTCCAACTAACGAGGGTTTCAAGTGTTAAGGGTTATTCGGCCAATCAGGTTGAAGCAATCGAGCAGTATAAATTAGTAGCAGATATCAGGTGGCGACGAAAGATGGAACCAGCCAGTTTTTAATATACATGTTATGATGGAATGACCTTCGCTAACGGAAAAAATTGCAGTCGATTTTGGAGCTGAACCCACGGCAAACGGAGTTTCACGTTCCGCCGAACAGGTTGAAGTCGGCCTGCTGGCTGCATTATAAACGAGATGCAGATACCAGGTGGCGACAAGCGATAGAACAGCCAGTTTTAATATTAATGCTTATCTTCGGTAATAAAGGAACTTGCAATCAAATAAGGTGCTGAACTCTTAACTAACAGAGTTTCATGTTAGAGAAATTGATAACGAGGAACAGTACACCAATTAAGTAGCGGACACCATTTTTTTCAGTTTTGCAGTTACTCTCTAACTTCAAATGAAAAAACCATCTGGTTGATGTGGGAATGCTTGGAAACGCTTCTGTGTTTATTTCCTACGCCAATAAATTGGATCACTAGTACAGTGTCACTGTTCATGTCAGAGTTTTGCGCAGTAACCGATCAGGTTGTAGTAGGCGTGCAATATAATTAGTCAAAAACTATTTACGGCTGTTCCATCGTTCGTAGCCACCTCATAGGAGACGACAAAGATTTGAACATCCAGTTTTAATATTTATGATACCGCGGGGCTGTGGTGTTTATTATAAAAATAGCAATTGATTTAGGATCTCAACGAACATAGTTTCACGTTAGAGAGTTTCATAATGGCCGATCAGGGCCGTAGCGAGAAACAATCATCGGAAACGTGGGGTCTGAATTTGATAATTATTTTTCACCGTATGTTACACATAGGGCTGAGTTTTTTGCTCTATTACATTTTATTAGCATCGCGAAATTCTTCTATTTTAATATTCGCCATTTTTTCCAAACTGTGCTTTATATTCTAAATAGTTACAAGAAATTTATGAAATTCATGAAACATCTATTTTATTTTTTAGAACATTTTTTTTAAACATTTCGGGGAACTTTAACGCCCTAAAAAGCTCTCTGTGATGAGGGCCTATTCGACAAGTCAGGTTGTAGTAGACATGTATTATGAAACAGAGAAGAAGATATGAGGCAGCAATAAAAAGATGGAACAGCCGGTTTTATTATACATGAAATCACGCGCTGTTCTTTATTAACCGAGGAGATTCCGATTCATTTAGAAGCTGAAAAACTCCCAACTCAGTAGAGTTTCAATGACAATGTTGTACACATATTGTTCCAGTCAGAGTGTAGCAGGCGAGCACTAAAAATTCAGTGTAAGGTATTGGGTGGCAATGAGCGTTGGAAAAGCCAATGTTAAATTCATGATTCACGACCAGATCTTTCATCACGCACTGGTCTTCATTAACGAAGAGTACAGCAATCGATTTAGAAGCTGAGACCTACAACTAGCACAGTTTAATGATAGATTTTTGCATATTGCGCCTTGTTAGATTGTAGAAGGTGTGCTTCATGAAATTAGTGAAAGATATGGGGTGGCGACGAACGATGAAACAGCCACTGTTAATATTCCTGAATCAAGATTAATTTTCATCATGCGCATTATTTTTTCATCATTTTTCTTCATTAACGAAGAAAACTGCAATCACTTTCGAAGTTAAAAACCAACAACTAGTACAGTTTCACGCTAGAGTTGCAAACAATGTCCAAGGTCAGAGCGATGCAGGCGTGCACCGTGCAGTATGAATCAGTGGATTAAATATGGTGGCGACAAACGATGGAACAGCCAAGTGTGAATTCAGAGCCCCGCACTGCAGGGGTCCTCATGGTTAAAAAGGGCCTCTGGACCTCAAGAAAAGAATTATTCAACGTTTTTGACTTTGAAAGGTGAAATATCAGCTTTGGATGAAGTTTTTAAAAATAAAAGCAATCTTTGATAAAATAAAAGCAATCTTTTGCTTCTTTTTTTAAATAAGTACGTAAAATATTTAGAAATCGTTTTCGTTGTTTAGGTGATAAAATCTTGATGACGAGAAAACAATTATTCAATGAGAACTTGAGGCTTCTTTTTCACAGTTCTTGTAATAGTTTCCATACATGTATGGTAAAAAGAGAATGTGAAAAAAATATATTACTCGTAGTTCAATCAATGGATTTTCCATACCAATGCTGATGAGGTGTTCTTGCGTTACAATTCCTTGCACACTTAACTGCATACCTTTCAGAATATAATAAGCAAAAAAGTGTTGTCCACTGGATTGAAAATTCAGAGACCAGTATCTTTTTTTTTTTTTGTCATTCTGCAGGAATACTCTCGGTATAGAAGTTATTGGTAAAATCGGTGCCCCTGCGTGTTTTGATAGAAGATGGTACATTTTTTCGGGTGTGTTCGACAGATATAACGGCGTTCATAGAGATTTGAGGAAGTTGTGCCTTATTTCAGCATCTTTTGACAATACATTTACATTTGCTTTGACGTTTTTTTCATTTCCAGAATACACTCGGCACGGAAATGGTAAAAGGTAAACTGGATTTGCAATCGTTTGTATAACTTTTCGGACAAAAAATCGTAAAGACCTCGAAAAGAAGTAAGAAACATCTTTTAGGTAAAGTTTACATTTTGTCATTCTTAGAATACTTCGGCAAAGAAATTGTAAACTGGCTAAAATATAAGCTTTGCATTCTCCATATAAGCTGGGAAATCAAATATAATGTTTCATAAGAACGTCGTGATACAAAATTTCGGTGGAAGCTCGACAGATAGAACAGCCGTCAAAGGATTTGTAAGTTATGCGCTTAATTTAAAAATTTCGAAACTTTTTGGTTTTTGCTATTTCTCACATCCCTTTCATCTGCCAGGTAAAGTTTGTGTGTGTACTAATCTTGAATTCATTTCTTATCATTGGCTAAGCCAATTTGACATTATAAAGAAAAAAAAATTCGGTGTGTTCGTCTGTCATTTTACAGCTTGAATTCCTTAAGCGTAAGGAGGAGAAATTTATCGCTAAATCGTGTAAAATTTAAGAATCATGTGAAAGATATATTGTAACAAACATCTCCAAGTGACAGTCAAATAGATGTTACAAACAGCAATATATTTCCCATTCCAAGTCGATGTAATGTTTAGTTTACGGAGGCATGTTCTGCTTGCTTGAATATCTCGATGTCAGAAGCGGAAGGCAAGTTCTTGAGAGTATTTTCGCCATCTATTCGGCGAATTCTAAAATTAAAAGATCATTCAATGGTTATTTTGAATTAATACCTGGGTTTATCAATCACCTGCATGAAACCTTTCGATTTTTTGAATTGAACAAAATTCTTCCGCTAGCAGACGTAGACTTAAATCATGCTTCTTCTTCTGTACTTTTCCCTCTAACTGTTCGAGTTGAAATTCGGAAAAAATTAACTGTGTGGAAAAAGTGCTATGTGGGGCAATGTTTTAAGCAAGCAAAATAATGGGGAAAGGTGAAAAAATATAGTATTTTTACATGAAAGGAAAAATATTTTCCAAAGAACTTACCTTGGAGTGCGAAGGCTGTTCCGAAGAGTACGTGCGGTGGGCCTAAGATGATGGAGTGGCGACGGCGTGAAGGTTGAGTCCGGTGAATGGAAGCGTCGTTGAGAACGGCAAGTCACACGCGGGAAGAATACACAGGGAAGCGGTTCAGCAGTACGTAGTCATCGAAACGGGGTTGTAAAGAATACGCTTGAAGGAAAGAGGTTGCTTTTATGCTGCATTGTAATATCATTTTTTCAAGGGTAATTTTGCGAAATCGTAAGTCGAAAATTGCCAAAAGGAAGGCTTAAAATTTCATCATCCTTCACAATTCGACACGAAACTCTGGGCCTCATTGCCATAGTACGATTCCTGATTATAAGAAAATCGTTTATTTTCAACAATATCCATTTTCACGAGGGAAAAAAAGGACGAACGATGTACGGAACACCAGGTAGAACGGCACAAATGAGGTACTTGAAGAAATCATCGACCCTCTTCACATCTCCGAAACCATAACCAAAATTTAGGGTCAACAACGGAACCAAAGCTTCTTACTCAAAACGTCTGCCGCACATGATATCATTTACATTCCTTCATTTAATTACATCCCAAGACATTTTTGCAATAAAAACAAAAAACATTTAGCACATTTCTTTATTAATAAATGTAAAGAAACATATCTGAACTACTTCTTTTTTGCATAACGACTCACACGACGCATCACACTCCCTCTGCGATTTTTTTTTTATGATGTAGAGGATTTTAGGAAGGGAGTATGCGTCTGACGCCAGGTCTTAAACAACCCTTAGAAATAGGAAGCTAGGAGATTTGGGCTAGAGTGCCCGATAGGAAAGTGACACGGTAGCGAAGTAGAAATGGGGAGGAGACGCCCTTTATTTCTAATACCGGGGGGCCAATACCCGGGAAACCCCTCTGAGACATACACCCCACTCATGTTGTATTATTCCGCGCATGCACTAGCAACTGGTACTCCCTTCCGACTCACGATCCCTTCAACGTCGTGGCCGTTAGCATCGCTTTGTCCTCCTGCATCAACTGCTGCAAACCATCGTATTCGCACGCTAGTTCTTCGGAAAATATTTTTCCTTTCATGTGAAAAAATACTATATTTTTTCACCTTTCCCCATTAGTTTGCTTGCTTAAAACATTGTACGTAGCACTTTTTCCACACAGTTAAATTTTTCTGACGAAATAATTTAGGACGCTAAAGTACACATTTACCACTGGTGCAAACTCAGGGACGAAAAATTTCAAAATCAGATCTGTGACGTACATCCTTTTTGAAATCAAAAAATGATGAAAAATTAAAAAAAAATCATTGATGGAGTCATTTTTGAAAAAGTTTTACGTAAAATGTACCTGTCTATTCGGCACGCGGAGATTCAGTCTGCGGCAACGATAACCCTCTGACTACCACTGTAGGATCTGCCACTTTTGCCCGTGGTTCCAGCGCATCACCGCAGATAGGCATAATAGCTAGCATAGCCGTTCAACACAAGCAACGCGACCGCCAGCTTAACTAACTCTGGTTTACGCGGAAGGATACTTAGCAATGATACACGTGCAGAAGTACGAGATGGCTGAGCTTTTACAAGCAATGGAAGGACCTTCTGTGTTTACTTTACAATATTTGCTATTCTTCAGTGGTTTATTTTAGGAAGTTGTAAATTGGTGAGAAACGTCGATGTGTATATAAGGGTGGGGTGTCAGGACCCCGACCCAATTTGTGTCCCATTTTCTTTTTTATTTTGATGTTTTAGGTAAAAATAAATCAGTACATAACCAAAACCAGTGAGGACGAGAAATTCTAGTTCTTCAAAATAAAAATCTGTAAATTAAGAATACAATATGTTCAAAACATGAACATACCAGGGGTGTATTTAGAGAGAGGCCAATATGAAACAATTTCGAGGAATTGTGCCCACCTCCCGAGATGTAATTTTTTAAATATTTCGGTTTTTCATACGTAGAGGATTTTTAGGAAGGGAGTGTCTGACCCTTAGAAATAGGAAACTAGGAGATGTGGGCTATGGTTCCCGATTGGAAAGGGACACGGAAGCGAAGCAGAAAAAAGGAGGGGGGAGGGGACCAGAAAAAAAATTCAGGTGGCAGACGGGTGGAGTAGGCATGATGCACGATGGAAATAAAAAATGCCGACCCCAGATAATTCCCTCACCTTGTCAGGCTGCGACTTGTAAGACCAATCTCTGTTATTAAAAAAAGAGTCGAAATACTTAGAAACATCTGAAGTTGGGGTAAAAAAATTGAAATGCCGACCTCGGAAATTTTCCTCCCTATTTGGGTATTTTCGATTACAAGCCGTTTCCTCCCGCGAATGTGGCGCCATCTAATGGGTGAATGAACATTTCACCGGTAACATGTATTATCCAATGTTCATTTGGTATAGGATAGATGTCGTAGTGTATGTACCCAAAAGGATTTTGTTCACTGACAGATTAAGTGCATCAAAGTATAAAGTCTGCCCGTTGATTTTGTAAACATCACAGCGATTTTACTTTTTCCTGCCAATCGTTTAGAAAGGATTCTCCCAATCTTTTCTAACTATTTGATGATTATTTCTCACACATTTCGGGCGCACACATACTGAACAGAACTCCATAAATAGCATACTATTAAATAGTTTCAGTATGTGTATACTATTTATTCTCATAATAGTATAAATAGTAAACACATACTGAACGTACGTTACAGAACTCCATAAATAGTATTTATAAAGTAAAACATCTAATTTATTTCTCTCCCAAAAGTGAAAATTCGAAACCACGAATTTTGGTATGCCTATCGTTAGTTATTCGCTCGACGGCTTCTAATTGGAAGAAATATCGAAAAGTTTCCATAATATAGCATTTCACATATCTTTCAACTGTGCACGTATTCTTTTGGTGAATATTATTATTTTGTAACAATTAATTTTCACCAAAATCATATTTCCGTTTCCGTTGTTCATTTGGTGATGAGCATTTACAATAGCGTTTTAAAAATACACGTCAGAAATCTCGTAGTTTATCTTTTTGCCTCCCCCCCCACCCTTTTTTTAAATATTCCACTTGACAATGGAAGAGACGTGTTCCTCTCATGTGTGATTATTTCACGGACTTTCCACCCCTTCCCCCCAAAATTGGTGGAGTCGGTTTCCTTGCAGCAACTAAAGATAGGAATCAATTTCAAGAGAAGCAGTGGGTATGGTGGATGCAGCAGTGGGGGGGGGAGTCCGAACTCTCTATCCCCTACTGCCTGCTTAAGTAACACATCCCATTCAGGCGAGTTCGCCCGATTGCCAATTGTTTGTCGCAGTGTTGGGAGAAGTTTTTCTACCAACACTGCGACAAACACAGGGCCTACACCTGGTCTCCTGGTGAAAAGGAGCGATCAGCTATCACTCCCGTACACAGCTAGTGTTTGTACCGGGTACGTTAAACAGCACCTCCTACATCAACAACATCATTCAGCCTGTTGTTGTGCCATTTGTAAGGTCGGTCCATCGTGGTGTTTTTCCAGCAAGATTACGCACGCTAACCACACACGGCACGTGCAACGCAACATGCACTTCAGGGTGGTGGAGACAATTTCCATGGCCAGCACGTTCACCGGATTTGTCCCCCATTGAGCACGTGTGGGATTTTATGGGACAACGACTTAGTCCGGTCTCCACGGCCAGCCACGACCATCCCCGATTTACGCGTCCAGGCTGAGGATGCTTGGAACTCAATACCCCAAACTTACATCCAACATCTGTACGACAGGACTCCATGCCAGAATTGCATAGTGTGACGCAGTTCATGGCGGTTCAACCTCGTACTAACCATGTTACATGGAAATGTTATTTTTCATAGTTTACCAGCAAATACAGCTGTATTTTGCCATAATGTTTTGATCACGTTATCCTCTGTATTCCTTTATTATGCTGTATACATTTCGTTGGTATCAGACGTCTCCTTCCTGGTGTTCTTTTTTCACTTTTCGCCAGTGTATATATAGTGTGTTTTCTATCTGATTGGGGCTTCAATATTATCCTACAAGCGGTTTTGTGTTGATAAAACTTGGCGGTACGTATTTCTGTAATTTATATTGCTGTAGATGCCCTTGGCACGCTCCCTGAATTTCAGAATACCTTCGAATTGTAAACGAAGTTGAAAGCAGTGGAATCTGACTGAGTAAACTCTTAGTTCGATATGGAAGGATTTGTTGAAAAAAAAGAAAATTGTATTTTCCTGAAAGAAACAAGTGCTAAAATGACTCTTAGTAACCACTGTGTGTAAACTAACGACTTATGTGCTTTATATTAAACGTGAGATTTTGAAGCGTTTAAAGTTTTTCTCTGTTTTAACCGGTTATCAGGAAATATATTGTTTATCATAAAAATTGTTGAGATCGAACCTTCAGAAAATTCGTATGAGTGCAAATTTTCAAGCAGTGGCGCCGTCTTTATCCAGGATTATTTTTTTTTTATTTTTATTATTATGACGTCTTGGACTACTTCCGCAATAAAAACCCAGTAATGCCACAGAGTAGCGATGTTTGCAAAGCTAAAAACAACCAACTTCTGTCATCTTTTCGAAACTGGCATTCAGCTTCTTATTTCAGACTTCTGGATGACGACTTACCCTGTATACGGTTAAGCCTTAGTGTAGCTAACGTGATGTTACTTGCTTCCAATACAACGAAATATTTGCTACCTAATTTTTAACTATAGCAAATTATTAGAGCCATTGTTCCCATAAAGATTTTTTTCCCCTCTGGACGGTGGGTGGTTTACACCCTATAGCAAACAAAATTGGGGAACCTCCAAACTGGCATCCAAGCAAGACAAAAAATATTGGGTGGGCAATCTGTCCCCCAGGTGAAATTATTAGGAGGGGTAAGATTCACCTTTCCTCCCATAGTCAGCGCCTATGGCGAAATTATTATTGTATTTTCAGTTTTTGAACTATGTCCATTCTTAAAGCACGAATTTTCCCATAACGTTTTATTTTTTTCTCTTCCGGACAATGAGAGATATTAAATCCCTCACTACTCACGACTTTTTCCTCTAAGGATTTCTCAAGCTCCGAGTTCACAAACCACCAACATTTATTTTTTCATTGATCAAAATATCTTTTTCAACGGCATCTTTCTGCTTTGACTTTGGAATGAAATGACCAGTTGGCTTGTTGAATCCTTCATACGCATCCCTAGGAGGTACTTTCTCTTTGTCCTAGAAAATATCTCAGTTATTTTTCTTACTTTGTTAACCCTTATTTACACTTTGCTGTTAACCACAATCCCTCAGAACCACGGCTCTCAGCTCGTTTCATATTTATTACGAAGAAAATGTCAAAATTGTTGTGGCGGAAGAGAGCAGCAGCGGACAATGGAATAGTAACAGTCACACTTAAGGATACCTCTGCACTATGGCTGTCCTATCTTTTAGGTACTAACACTCCGTGTTTTAAAATATTCAGCTCATTCTTTTTTGTTTTATGTTTTCTCTTCCCATCAAACAGCACTTTATCAACACTGAATGAACTCTCGTCGCTACGATGCTCAATTGTTATAAAGGGCGATTTCTATTTTCCTTGAATGTCTGAGTGTTACTTCTTCAGGGAGGAACAATGGACGATGGAACAGCTGGCTAAAATATTCGTTTCATCCTTCGACCTCTGGCTGAGAGCATGTGGTCAAAGGTTACCCCAGATTCTCTGAGCTATGCTCAGTGGGGGTGCAAAGGGCCATATGCACCCCCAAAATAATTTATTCTAGTATTAAAAATTGAAAAAAATTGTCGGTGACGTTATTTTGCTAGTGTCGCCATGCTGGTCTTCCTTAAATTTCCCTTAGTTACTGCTTTATTTGGAATGGTCTGACGAGGTCACATATGCCTTTTGTTAATGACTACCCCCTCCCCCTCCCCGTGCGCATTTTCCACTCGTACGCCACCAAAGAAAGAAGAGAGCGAATTAGTGTATTATGTTGTAGTGGTCAGGGTGTCAGTACAATGAATGGTGGGGGCTGGGCCTGGGGGTGCGAAGGGGTAAACCTTTTATCTTGAATACATAACATAGCAGGAAAACAAAAACGTAGAATCAACGTTACTTTGTAATTCATAGTATTTGAGAAATATAAAAATGTCTGATCCCATGCACATTTTTTTCGTCACTTTAGGAAGGAATGATATCGTAGCTGCACTGATAAAACCAAGAATGTGAGAATTTTTCGATCGTTGACTTCACATCATATAAAATTTTATTCACTGATGCATAACACAGATACAACTTAATGTTATGTATAGTAAATATTATAACAGTCTGATGTAATTGCAGAAGTGATTCTCTGATAAAATTTAATTTTTAAATAGTGATAATTCAAACTACAGAATTTCGCCTTCGTGGTTTTGACATTGCGGCTACGATATGCACCCCCAAAATTAATTTCTGGGTACTAATGGTCTTTAGATAAATAATGTTGTGTAGTAACACAAACATTACTCTTGAATAATTGCATTACTCTTGAATAATCGCATTTGAACACGAGCTTTTCCAAATTACGAAATTGATGAAAAAAATTATGGTTTGCTCTAAAAAAAAAAATTATGTTTGCTAAACTGATCGGGCTGGATTCTGGTATGAAGAAAGTGAAGATGAAAAGTACTTTAATGGGCCATCTCTTTCCCTATGTTATGCTATAAATAATGATTATACTTCCGTCACTAACCTGCTGTACGCAATTCGAGTAAATGCTGACGTACCGCCATCTGTCGAACTATTTGAAAGGTAAAAACTATATCGCGCACCTTTCGTTACTATATTTTGGCTGGGCCTAATAACGTTTAGAAATATTCCAGTAGCGGCTCATGCCGCTGAAAATATTCGTGCTGCTATTCCCTCCCAGCAAAGACCTTGGAATTGAGATTCAATGGGCTCAGTCTCACCATTCGCGGTAAAAAAAAAAAAAAGGGTAATGCTACTCCAGATGTTTCCCGTAATTACATACAAATTTATATGAATCGTAATTAATTTTCTTCAGCTTTTTAGCGTCAGTAATTACCTTAATGCCCTTTTTTGTTGTATTAGTTAAATTTATAACCATATATTCGATAAAATGTTAAGCCTAATATTTTGCAAAATATCATCATCATCATCATGAACTATTATCTATCTATCCACTGCTGGATGAAAGTTTGTTCCACAGCGATCTGTCTTGTGCCAGTCTCCTCCAGGTTACTCTCGCATAATTTCGAATTTCATACACCCATCTCCCATGTGGTCTTCTGTGTCTTTTCTTGTTCCTTGGAATCCTGTCTAAAATTTCGGTTGTTCACCGATGGTCTGTCCTTCCGGCAATATGTCTATCCCATTGCCATTTCAGTATAACTAAAAAAACTGATAACATTGAGTTTACAGATCTTGTTTTATTTACTCAGTACATACACCTTTTTTTACGATTCATATACCTGATTCAAATAGTTGGAAAAAACATAGTTTCAACTGTTATAGTTTCGTACGCATCTAAGTACGGGAGATCACCTTCACGCTAGAGAGCATCAGTCCACTAGGGAGGGCGGTCACGGCAAGGTCTTCCTGTGATGACGTCAAGAACTGATGCTGCGCCCTTGTTTGAGGGGGCGTTGGTCTGTCAAAGCCAGCAATTAATGTAGCATAAGTAGTGCTCGATGTTGGTTATTAATCAAAAACAACCAACCATAGATTATAAAAATGGACTATATTAGTGTAGTAAAACTGTATTCCTGTAATTATCGTTTGGACATATCACCCTCTCCCCCCCCATCATTTTATTTTTTGATTACATTAGTTTAGTTTTGTATATATTACGGTTTTTTTGTTTGTCATTAATTGCGATTTATTTTGCAATGAGATTTCTTAGTCGTTTTTACATTGTATGAGTTACTTTAACTTGATAAAAGTTTTCAGTAAGGGATAACTTTTCTTTCTTACACCTTAAATGGTGGTACCAGATAGATAAACATACTATTTACTAATCTGAACGAGTACACTCTGTTTGCTCATAAGTCATAACTGAAAAATCGTAGATTTTGCCATGCAGCTTTGCTGTGAATTCCACGCATTATATTACATTATAATATGTAATACATTTTTTTAGCTGGATGTATGTATCATACATGTGGGCGTTTTAATCCTTACCCCAAAAATTCCCTTCAAAACAATGCCAATATTAAATTTTACTTAGCTCATGATTTCCTTTCTACCTGACGTATGCGGTTCGAAAGCTACCTACGCCACGTTCTGACGACCGCGTAATTTCTTAGGCTACCACCAGTGTCGCGATAGTCGCTTTTGATTAGCGTACCGTATATGGCAAGTGGGCGGGCTAGGTATATTATTAGTTTTAGAGGGATCCACGGGTTCCCTGGGTGATGTACGTCAGATCTGTGAGCACTTGGGTTACGTAAACTCTGGTGAGCCGATAATAATTGTTCTCTAGCACACGGTGAAAACCGTAGTCTTTTTCCACGCAGAGAAATTTGTAGTTCTCAACTCGCAGCCGTAAAGGGGCGATGGATGTGCAAAATGTCTACTGAATATAACAGCCATTTACACCAGTAAAGTCGAAAAACTAATAACATTTATTAATACACTCCATGTACTAGAACAATAAACCTGGGTACTTCTTCCGATTAAGTGCCGTTCCCAAACGCGAATGTAGCGCCATCTAGTAGGTGAATGTACAGTTCGCCGGTGACATGTTTATCAGATGTTCATTTTGTATCCGACAGATGTCGCACTGTGCCAGAAAGTACTTTTGCTCATTGACAGATTAGGTTCATTTTTTACATAACGTCTGCCCGTTAATTTTGTAAGCAGCACAGTGAGTTCACGTTTTTCTCCCAATAGTACATACATACTGAACGTGGTACTTCTTCCGATTACAGGCCGTTCCTGACAACTAATGTGGCGCCATCTAAGGGGTGAATAAACAGTTCACCGGTGACACGGTTTATCGAATGTTCGTTTCGTGCCCGAAAGGATTTTACTCTTTGACAGATTAAGGCTGTCTTTGAATGAGTGTAATAATTTTTTTTTTTTTCCTATATCTGTAATGTAATTTATTTTGTACACATTTTCTCGAAAACTATTACTTTGTGGAGCTCGAAATTTTGAGCACAAATAAAAACGAGCCATAGCTAATACGTGATGCAGTTATTTGGCGCTAGATGGCGCGATAAGTCAGCTTAGCAGTGTTTCTGTTTTGAGGAAACGGAATCTCTCAATTCTGTCTGATTTTCCTAATTATCTGAGACAAATAGAAATTAATGAGTGGCCACAAAA
This sequence comes from Macrothele yani, assembly GCA_039090855.1. Classification (NCBI taxonomy): domain Eukaryota; kingdom Metazoa; phylum Arthropoda; class Arachnida; order Araneae; family Macrothelidae; genus Macrothele; species Macrothele yani. Next base: position 37,645,278 of record CM077031.1, on the reverse strand, counting down.
GTGAAATTGGAATCTTTTCTTCCATAATTTATCTTAACTCTTATTGTATGTTCATTTTTTGAAGAGAAAATGTGCACATTTTTAGAGGACCCCTGAATTTGAGCTACAGAAACCCCTCCTCTTTAGAAAGCTCCACCCCCAAATTACGTCATTGGTTAAAACGTAACAGCGCGTATTTTGTCTTTTTCATTCTTGCTGTGTTTGTGTTTCGACTTCGTTAAATACGTTATTTTTAACTGAAAAGTTCTTATCAGAACTCACTCCTTGTCAAACTATTAATACTTTGCCATCATGCCGCAAAATAACAGAAGAAGAGCAAGGCATCCTGGACACAACAAGTCATCTAGAGCCCAGCGATTACGACGTTCTAGAGAGCAACAAAATGTCCTGGACATCAATCAGCAGGACTCTGTAAGGTAAGTTATTTTATTAACTACAATATTTACATATATAGATATAATTACTATATATATAGTACAGGGGCATATTTAGAGAGGGGAGCCTTTGCACCCACGAAAGTGTTTATTTATTTTATTTTTTTTTTGTTAAAATGCGACTTACATTAGGAAAAAATGCTTTAATTTAATAAAAATGCAACAACTTACATTAGAAAAATAATAAATGCGTAAATTTTTCTTCTACTTTTTATTAACTTTAAATTTGTTTCGGTGGATTTCAAAACTTCCATTTTTCGTCGCCCCCACCCCACCCGAGAAAAAATTCTGTATAATTCCCTGATAGAATAATTACTTCTTCAAACATTTCAAGAACAAACTTTCTTCGACTAAACGAGGGTGGGGTGGGGGGTGGTTTCTGCAGGCTTGAAATTTTTATCTGTTAAAATGCATTCAACACACTCCTGATCCTGAACTGCGATATGATTAGTCTACTTATTATATTTTGAAGCATAGCATGTGCCTTGATACACTTTTCAGGGAAATAAACTACGTATAATACTTGGCATATTAAAACAAATATTTATAATTGGAGAAATATTTGTAGTTTATCAAAAGATGTAAAAACACAAATTTGTCCCTGCCGGAGGTCGAATCCGTGACCCCTCACTCCGGAGTAAGGTGCTCTCCCAGCTAAGCTTCATGGACCGAATGATTCGCTGCAGATTTGTCATCTTGACACGTGCTTTACCTCTGTAGTAAGTCACAAAGAAACGAAACCTTCTTTTCATTATAGCCTGAATTTATTAACAGGAACACTGATGTGTGGCAGTATTCCGGTGTGGCAATTTACCGGCAATCCTGTCACACATCTTTCAGCAACTTGGCCACAAAAGTTCAAGTGGAAGGGGTTAAGGTGCCACTTTCTGGGCCTATACTGAGAACTGAATTGGGAACTCCACATGAATTTCGAGAAAACGTTCCATATAAGCCAAGCGAGAATTGTAGGCCTACCTTTATTTCAAGAAATAAATTGCCGAGGATCCGAAGTACACTTGGTTTAGGAGGCCTTCCTACCCCCAACTTCCGTAATATTATATTCTGTGCCGCTGGAGTCTGTCAGTGTATCCAGGATGTTCCCCTTGAAGCGTCCGCGAAGTCCGTGAGCTTTGGGGCTGCTTTCCCCCAAAATGTTGAAATGGACGTAGAGCTGTAAACATTAGTACCCATGCTTTATCTAATGATTATGTACACAACCACGAATTTTCAGGAGGGTGGGATGAATCCTCCCACCCAGTTTCTAAGAGCTCTTCAGGGTAACATCGAGGATACACTGACCGACTGTAGAGGTCGAGAATATAAAATTACGGAAGTTGAGGGTAGAGCCCTCCAAACCAAGCACCTCGTATCCCTTTTACAGACTTCACCAAAATTCTGGGGGAGGGTGGAAGGGCGTACATAGTCTGCCACTAAACACGACATGAAGCACGAGCAAATCCCTTACCTTGAACACTTGCCTGCGATCTCAGAAACTTGTGGGAGGGTCAATCCACCCCACAATCCTGAAAATTCGTGGTCGTGTACAGAATCATTACATAAAGCATGGTTCGAATGTTTACAGCTCTACGTCAATTTTAACATTTTAGGAACCCCTCCACCCCAAGCTCACGGACTTCGCGGACGCTTCAAGGGGACATCCTGGATACACTAACAGACGCCAGCGGACCAGAATATAATGACACGGAAGTTGGGGGTAGAGCCCCCCCCCCCAACCCAAGTGCACCTTGGATCCTCGACAATTTATTTCTTCAAATTAAAGTACGATCTCGCTTGGCTTACATGGAACGTTTTCTCGAAATTCGTTTGGAGTTACCAATTTAGTTCTCAATTTTGGCCTAGAAACGGCAATCTTTATAGCCCCCCCCCCCTTGAACTTTTGTGGCCAAGTTGCTGAAAGATGTGTGGCAGGGTTGCCAGTAAATTGCCACACCGGAACATAGCCACACATCAGTGTTCCTGCGTGGCAGTCTACAGTAAACCGTTTGTTCTGGGAGTATTTCCTCCGGGTTTTTTTTTTTTACCGCTTTTCGGTTTAGAGGGGTATTTTCTCCGTGGATATTTTTTCCAGGGGGTATTTTTACCTACATCCGAACTTTCCGACAATCAGGTGTCGTAGTAAGCATGAATGTGCCGTGTTTCCATGGAACTCGTTTGAACGGCATGCGATGCATTCATTCAAGGGAGTTCCATGATTACTACAGTCGTTTGTAGCAGGGCCGGCTGGACATAGGCGCAACCGGGGCCGTAGTTCCTGGCTCGACGCCCCCGTAGGGCCTCGTAGTTTAGGAAATAAAAGCAAAATCATTTTTTGGGTACAGTTTTTTTAATTTATTTAGTTAATTTTCTGATGCAAGGCCCTTCCAAACATATTTTCATGTTTTTTTTTTAGTTTTCAATCCCCCCCACTTTTAAATGGGTTACCTCGCGTCGCTGTACAGACGCTGAGATACACAGTTTTTAAATGAATATATGGCCATATTTATATTTTGTGCATTTTCATGAAATAGCAAATTAAATTTAATTATTTTGCGGTTTCTTACTTCTATATGTTGAACAATTTCTGTGTAATGAAATGAAAAAAAAATATATCAAACTTATTTTTTGGACTATATATGGAAGCCAAGTGTTCAGTGACTTTTAAAACCATATTGAATATTAAAAAAACAGGCAATATTCATATATGCGTGCATATAAAAGTTAAGTCACTAATTTGTCAGTTACTCCACCTTGCGTCAAGAATCGATCACTAAAGCATGTTTCAGGGGGAAAAACTTATTTAACGAATCTATTTTAGAGGGATTCTTGTTATTCCCTATTCAAAAATATTCGTTACGCAGGTTAGTTGAAGTTACCTTTCTTTACAATTTCAGGTAGTTTTTACAATCAAGCTAAAACACTTCGTTGAGATAATCACTTTTTCTTTACGACAGTTTTCGTTTGTGTTCTTTACGGACGATATTTTGAGATGCATAATATTTCTAAGGCGAGAATTATTTTCTAAAGCGCGCAGTGAGATTTTTCTCATGGTACCGCTGTGAAATTTCGCCCTGAACCACGCAAAAGTTCCATCCGGTCCTGGTTCGTCGAATGTGTTGGAGGTGTAGGGCAAAATAATTCTCCCTGGGGTTGGAACAACTGCAAGGAGAAGGGAAGTTTTGTTAACCCCCTCGCAACAATAATCCGCCAACTCTCCCTGAGGCCCCTTTTATACAAGCGTTTCTTGAGCGCGTTTCGGCGACGGCAAAAACGTCCGTTCTGTAAAGCAATGCAAGCAGAGATTTCCTATCTGAGGTTGAGAGACCCCAACCCACAGCGCTCTGCGCCGTTTGTCAGGTGAAAAAGAAGAAGATAAGATATTTGGGAACAGATTTCCCTGATAGAACAGCATGAAAGAAAAGTACAGAAATATTAGAGCAAAAGGAGTATACGGTTTCCCGTTAAGTATTGAAGTTGTAAGCTAACCTACATACAACAAATCAATCAAAGCAATTCATCCCGCAGTCAACGCCAGGCCGCAGGGAATCGGGGAAAGGACAGGGAAAAGTGGTGCCTAAAAAAACAAAAGAACCACACAAGAAAAATCCGACAGATAAACACCAGTTTTCTCACAAAACCATGTGTTGCAAGGCACCTTAAACCACACAGTTGTCGTTTGCTCAGTTCCCGTGTAGGAGTCTGCTTTTTCGCCTCGCTTCTCAGAGAAGATTTTTTTCCTCACTGGCTGGAGGGGAGTTTGGTACTTTTTTTATTTTTATTTTTTTTAAACCATAGTACCTTGTTTCTGGGCCAGTCTCAAATATGTGGACTGAAATATTCCTTTTTGCAAAACAAGAGTTTGGGCCTTAAAAGAGCCGGTTTTTTTTTGTTTTTTTAAACAACCTTTCTTCACATGTATTAAGTATTTCTTTTTGCAAAACAGAGTTTGGCACTTAAAAGAGCCGGTTTTTTTTATATTAAAAACTCTTCACATGTGCGAAGAATTCCCTCTGAACACTAGTCCCAATTATTGTTATTTTTTTTTGCTAGGGTAGCTGTGAATTGGGTTCATTTCTGGAACTTTATTCAAGATAGCTTTTGGCCTTTATATCTGTCAGTTTCATTGACCACATAGTTAATGGCCTCTCTGACCAGAGGATTAGGATGAATCTTAGCTTTTTCATAGTATCTTTTAGCTAAGTCATTCATCGTGTAATGGATAGAATTAATATTTACCATGCTTCGGATAGCATGGTTTGAAGTTCTTCCATCAAGTCCAACCATATAACATAGGGTTTTATTTTGAAATGAGGTATTCTTTATTTTTCTGTTGTTTGTTGCAGTTACCCCAGATAGGACAGGCATAAGTAATAACAGGGCTGATACAGGCTTTCCATATCAAAGTTTTGTTTTTCCTGCTAAGCCTTTTATTTTTTATTATTGGCTGGAGACCTGTAAAGCAATGGGGACAAGCTGTTCCTTTTATGCACTGACGTCGCGTTTTCTTGCGGTCCCGTCGTAGAAAAACATGCCGTCGTGTTCTAGAGAACGCCGAGCAGCAAAAAGATGTTCAACTTTTCTAAGTACATGGTGGGGAGTGGGACTATTTATGCAGACGTCGCGTTTTCTGCCGTCGGCTTGTAATAAATCAACCCCCCCCCATCTGCAATCCAAGGGTACAGACAACCGGTCTGCAAAAGTGTCCACTGTCCATCAGTGTTCATCGCCGTGGGATTACATTGCGCTATTTGAAGTGACATTGTTATATTTTGTAAGAAATGGATGATGTTGAAACAGAACGTTTTATAGATGCTATTCAAAATAATACAGCAATTTGGAATTCATCATTGGAGGACTACGAAAATAAAAACCTGAAAAAAAATCAGTGGATCGAAGTGTGCACTCTATTTAAGCCGGAGTTCGAAGGATTGGATGTTAAAGAGAAACATAGTCTTGATTAGTTCAAACTGTTATTATTATTGTTTAATCTTAATGTTATTTATTACTAGCTTTTAGCCCGTCGCTTTTGCTGACGCTGTTTCAGATTTGAATTTAAAAAAATACACTATTGCGAATGATGCAACTGTACTTCTCTTTTAATTCATCCAGCGTTCGAGTACGATTTCGGTGCAAATTGCCAATGAAAATAATTGCTGTTTAAGGAATAGCTTTTTCATCTTTTACATGCAATGTGTATGTAAAAGGTAAGAGAGAAAAATCCGGGAGAGTCAAATTACAGTTATTTTACTTGTGACTATACCATGTATAACGAAGATATTAAACACAATAAGAATTAAAAAAAATAACTAATCGTTTGGAGGTAGAAAACTCGAAAGTACCCAAGACGTGCATCACTGCAAATTTTTAAGCCTCAAGTGCCCCAGTGGTGTTGGAAAAAAAAGTTTTGCGTCTTTTACAAGAATTTTTACAAATTTGAACTGCCCTGGTAATGAAAATCGGAAATAAATCAAAAATTTTAATTGAAAAAGCAAAAATCAAAAATTTTGGGCATCATATTCAAGTGTTTTGAAAGCACACAGATTTTGAAAAATTTTGAAAAAAATATTTAAAAAATAATGAAATAACTGCTGAAAATGTTATTGTCTTCGACAACAGGTTGTGATATTTTTGGGCTGATATGTACCTAACAGCCTTAAAAGTCCAGGTTACATACAGACTTTTTGAAAAAAGTTAGTCTGCATTTTATTTACAAACCTCAACGCCCGCGCGGGGGAAGGGGGTGGGTAAGGAGTCTTTTCTATTCTCGTACTCCATGTTATTGTTATGTGCTTGTGCAGCCATTGGATTTCTGGAAAGTCGGCGCCCATGGTCTGCAGTTTTGTTCCAAAACAAAATGCAAAACATTAACAGGGTTCCCCAACGTAGAAAAAACCAGTGGGGTTTTTCAAGCTGGGCCCAGTTGAAAAAAACCACCTAAAGGGCCACCTGGGTTTCTCAAAATGGATTCCATTTTTTTCGCTTCTGCAAATTTGTAAATTTAATGAGCACCCAATATAATTTTTTTTTTCACAAGTAATAATAATATGAATGATGAGGTTTTCTCAGGGGCGGATTTCCGGCTAGGCGCATTAGGCGCGCGCCTAGGGCCCTCGTTGTTTGAGGGGCCCCGAAAACACATAATTAGATTTTCAGTTTTGGTTTTCACGGAGCAAAGCAAATCAATTCTTAAAGCGACTACTTTGTATTGTCAATTGATATTTTACTTCCTCATATTAATAATAAACATATTTTTTTCTTGCTGTTGTGATATTCCGAATTTTCGAGTTCTTATCGATGTATGTATTTTGAAAGTAACGGTTAAAATAATTTTGAGTTCCTTGTAGTGGTTGGTAAAAGAAGGTATTCACGCTTCCTACACTTTTCATTGTTTAAGGCGAATTCTTAACTGGCCTACTGTGCTATAAATTGCTTTCATGCTACTTCCAGCCAAGGGAACACATCTGTGTTGGAACCTTCCCACCTTCTTACCGAGTTACGATGAGGAGTACTTGTAAAAATTTTCCTGATGATCGGGCGTGTTTGCTGTTAATAGTTTATTTCCTTCGTGGTAGGATAATCAATGAAGAAAGAAATATTTTCCCTAGGATAACTCTTCTTAGGACAATCAAGTTCTTTCTCGACCCTAATCCCTTTAAACCATCTTAAACCAAAAGAGTTATTATTATTTAGGCTGAAAAATAAAGAAATTTGAGAACATCACACTATCTCATTTGATAGTGTTAAAAATAATTTATATTGTATTGCAACAACATTTTTCATTACTTTCTGCTCCCTTGGTTTAATACTGATAATTATCAAGTATTCTCACCTTTTCTAGCTTTTGAAAAAGCAATAAAAAGTTTCAATGATGCTCAAAAGCCTGCAGTTCCTACTTTTCCATTTATAAACCAGTACTTCTGCATTTAATTTGTATGCTTCTGTTTCTGATAACCGCAGTGCAGGTATAAATGGGATACGGGTATTTAAAGTGACAAACCTAACATCCATTGATTCCCTATTAGCCTCAAAATTTGTTTATGATAACTGCTGTGCATGAAGTATATGGGATATTAAAATTGCCAAACTTAATATCCATTGATTTCCTATTAGCCGCAAAAAATAATTTTTTAAATATCTCTGAAATCAAATAGTTCGATGTGCACGGGCAGACAAAATTATTACACTAGCACTGTCTCTTACAGAACGTTCTAATAATAGGAAGCAATGGCATTTTAAAAAAAGTGAAAAAAACCTTTTTCTTGACTCCCCCCCTTTTTTTTGTTAAACTAACGGATGAAAATTTCTGAAGGGATAAGAAGGGGAGGGGCCCCTGAACCTTTTAGTGCCTAGGGCCCCAAAATATCTAAAGTCTCCTCTGGGTTTTCTCATTTCACCCATTGGCGGCGGAGGAGAAACAGAAAATCGGTTCACATGTTGTATTGTTTTTTTCGTTATTTAATATTTCTTCCAATAGGGATAACATGATTGTGTTCCTAAAAAACTGGTCACGATGAGTACATGAACGTTCAAAGAGTTCAATGGTTTTAGAGGCCTTCATTAATTATTTTGTAACTGGGCCACGATAAAAAACACACCGACCCTGGTGGGCCCGCACGGGGATAACTGGTTCTCCAGTTATTTGGGGAGCGGCGCCCCCACGGCCCGAGCTGACCTTGTGACTGGTCAACATCTGATGTCATGCCACCGCTTGTTTTTTTTTTTTTTTTTTGCCTCGCTTTTTCGTTTTTATTTATTTTCTGCACTGGCCAGTTGCCCGTGTTGTATACTCTACCTAATCGCTACCACGCTATATACTAACACCCCGGTCTTGTGGTTTTGTTACCCTCCACCACTAACTGTTTTATATTAACCGCTCAGTTCGTAGGTTGCTGAGATTCCGTTTTGGTTCCACTCCAGGGTTTTGTCTTCCTTGGATTACTTTTTCCCTTTTAGCTGGTTTGGGCGCTAGACCTACCTGCATGTTTGCCGCGTGCGGAGACCCGTGAGGCGGAAATGGGATGTCTGGTGGCTGAGGTCGCAGGAGACCGGAGAAGTGCCTCCTGTGTAACAACACTCCTCTTCGACCCCGACTTCGCTGTAAACGGGAGGCTAGAGACTAACCCAGCTCTAGTCAGAAGTCTTGTACCAAGTTGTGTACAGGGTTTTAGCGGCTTTATTGCCGTATAGCACGGCAGGGTAAGCCCGGGGGCTGTGGGATCATGCCAAAGGCGTTGGCATGACAGAACTCTGGAGGCCGAGGTGTCCGCCGAGTGCGTGTGATCACAGTCAACGGACTATATCTGCAGTGTATAAGCTCCAGAACTGTGTCCAGCGTCATTTTCTTGGCTTGCAGACCTCCAGTTCTCCCTTGTAGGGCTCGGTGGTGGGTGGAGTAGTCTGCAGACGAATCCTCCTCCTTTTTTCCATGGGTAAAAACAAAAAACAAAAACTCCAAACTCAAGTCACCTGAGAAAATGATAGTTGACAACGACTCCCCTTCGTCTTCTCAACCTACCAAGTCTCATAACATTAAAACGGTCTTTAGATCATGACCTGGACCAAGAACGTGGAACCTCTTCTTCGGCAGCTGTACCAGTCGCTCTGAAGCGTCGTCTCCCCTCGATTTCTGTTAATACGCATGCTACACACTTAGTTGTAGAATCCATCGATCCGAACGAGAGACTGTCCACCAGATCTCTTTTTCATTTCTAAAGCTTTGGACGCTGCGGTTGGCCCCTTGAAGTCTGTGAGGAAGCTTCACTCTGGGGCCTGCTTGTCCAAACTTGCAGTGTTTCTCAAAGTAACACTCTTCTGCACCTCACTAGTCTTCAAGGCATTCCTGTCAAGGTGACACGTCACCCGTTTCTTAACACCTCTCGGGGTGTTATTTCGGAGTTTGATCTCTTGGCATGCATTGAGGACGAATTGGTGAGTGAACTAGCAGATCAGGGTGTTATTGCTGCACGTCGTATGATGTTCCGGGCGCGATGGTTCTTTGATTAAGTCTAAAAATGTAATCTTGACTTTTAACTCCCCGAAAGTTCCGACCGAAGTCAAGGCTGGCTACTTGGTCTGTGGAGTTCGCCCGTACATTCCCAGTCCTCTGCGCTGTTTCAGGTGCCAGAGGTACGGGCATTCACAACGTTCATGTAACAGTTCCGCTTGTTGCGCAAATTGTGGCTCCAGTGAACATGACGGGGAAGGGTGCACTTCTGCGGCCTGCTGTGTTAACTGTGGTGGAGGCCCATGCAGCTTACTCCCGCAACTGTATGAAATGAAAGGACGAGATGGCGATCCAGCGATTCAAGACCCTGGAAGTCCTCTCGTACCCTGCTGCCAAGGCCAAGTTGGGTATTCCCAAAAACCGACAGCGTACTTTTGCCGCAGTAGTTCAGTCTCTGCTACAACCCGTGCAGCCCTTTGTCCCGCGCTTTGTAGCTCTCGCCGGACTTGCCAAAAGATCTACAGCTGAACAAGCGACACAGGTGGATTTCTCCGAGCTCCAGCTTATTCGACCAGCTGACTCTGCGCCTTCTCTTTGAAGACGACCGACTCTTCCAGTTCCCAGCAGAAAGCTTGCACGTGTGGAAGAGCCGGCTCTAAATCCACAAAGGTGTGCAGTGTCCATCCAACCCATCCAACTGTCGCGGTCCAACTGACCAACATTGCAACTGTTCCAGACTCAGCGAGGTTCCCACCCTCAACCAACATTATGGGGGAACATAGGGGGGAGGAGAGTGACAGTTCGTCCCTCTCCTGTGACTCATCTTTTGTGTAGTTGTGTTCGTTTTCGTGATGTGTGTTTTTATTTTTTTTTCATTCTCATTTGTTGATCGGGGACGCCGCTGCATTGCAGCGGCTCCTAAATGACCACTGCGATACTGCTGCCGTGTTTATTTTTTTTTAAACAAATTGACTTTTGTAAACGTATCTGGATTTTGGCCCTATCATCATTCTCATTCCTCAGTTTTACTTAATCAGCTAGTTTCTAACCATTGTACCATGTTTTTTAATACTGTTTGTTTCATTGTGTTTTTTGGCCCTTCCATCATTATCATGGTTCGGTTTTACTTGGTCAGCCAGATTTTTGGTACTTGTTTGTCTTGTGTATAGCGCTCTTTGGCCAAACATGGCCCTTGCGCCATAAAAATCAATCAAACAACCAACCAACCGACCGTGGTGGGACCGCAAACATGTATGTTCGCTGTAATCTGGGAGTACAATTTTTTCACGATTTCAATATCTCCTCATAATGTATGAGAAAGCAAAAAGTGTTTTAAGTTAAGGTAAATTGACTTTAGCTTACCTTGAGATTCTTGGTGCAGAAGGCGTGGAGATGATCACTTCCAATAATAACAATAAATACACTAATGCATGAAAGATCTGCACTTCTAACAACCAAATTAAATACCGCTGAGAACGTACACTGATAAGATTGCTTCCGATACACTGGAAGTGGAAAGGGGAGGGACGGTCGAAAGGCCAGCAACGAAATAATAAAAACAGGGAGGGCTAATTATTTCCTAACCACATTCATAAAGTGGTTCTTTTCTTGTGCAATCGTAAAAGAAAGCACAACGAAATTCATTTTCTTAACTTTAATTTATATTGAAACGCAATAAACCTTCTCACATTTTCTTGAAATTAAAAGGCACTAAAAACAAATTAGCCTAATCCATAAAGTTTAAACTGCACCCGAAGCATATTCATATTTTGCCAGGAAACTGAACCTTCAAGACTGTAAAGAAGTTGGCAAAATCATCTCTGTAAGCATATGCTGATTTTCTGCCACGTTCCAAAGTATAGTTTTCCACTTCATGACGATCACGTAAACTTTGAATCTCTAAGGTTTCCTGAAAGCGGACACCGTCCCTCTCCCGAACGTAATTATGCAATGCACAACAAGCTTTGATCACAGCCACACAGTTCAAATGTTTCAAGTTCATCGCCCTGTGGAATATCCGCCACTTGTTGGTGAAGATTCCAAAGGCACATTCAACAAATTTTCCAGCTGTAGACAATCGATACTTGTATATCCTTTGTCTTCTTGTCAAGTGATTTCCCGGGTATGGCCGCATCATGTAAACATAAATCCCAAAAGCTTCATCCCCTACGAAAACATAAGGCAAAGGTTCCGAAGTTTCACTCACTTTTTCTGGTTTTGGAATGTTCAAAGAACCTTCTTCCAAAGCCTTGAAAAAAGTTGAGTTTTGGAATATTGTTGAGTCCGAATCCTTTCCAAATGAACTGACATCAATGTACAAAAACCTGTAGTTACTATCGGCTACAGCCAACAGAACAACAGAAAAAAAAATGTTCGTAGTTGTAGCTCAGTGATCCAGAATGTTCTGGCTCGATAATTCGTACATGTTTTCCGTCTATGGCTCCTACACAATTAAGAAAGTGGTCTCTTTTCTGGTAATCTTGGGCATTTTAATGCCAAAACTTTTTCCGAGAACTGCGGGAATACGTCATTGTATAGTGCAATCCACAAAACACGGCAAGTGTTTGGAACAATCAAGCTTGCTGTAGTAACTCCAATCCGGAATGAGTAATGTAAGTCTGTGAGGGTACAGACAGACCCCAAGTACCTAAAACATAACGAAATATCTGAGTCCCGGTAGATATACTATGAAAGAGAGAGAGAGAGAGAGAGAGGCAGACAGACAGACAGAGAGCTGAAGACAAAATGAAAAAAATGATACACATTAATTATAAAAACTTACAAAACTATTAAATTTTCGCATGTAGGCTGCTTCACGGGTAACAAACGGGATACAACCCAGCAAAAGTAAGGGACGTGCCAACAGGGGACAGCCTCCCAAGAAATTCTAAGTGTAGAGGCAGACTGTATATTTTGACCCTCCAGATTTGGCACCCAAATATAAGCTGATTTGATTTAATTTAACAACAACAATACTAAAAAAAAACCCAGCAGCTTTCAAATTCATTGTTAGCTTTCCTATATTAGCTTACCAATACTAATGGACTAATGCAGAATTTCCAAAAAATGCCAAAAAATGTCTTCCGTAATTTTCTTTCAATTTGTAGTAAAAATTTTAAGTTTTTCGGTTTTCCTAAAAATCATCATAGTTTCATAGTTCATTCAATTTTTTTGTTAGTATGGTATTTTTTACAGTGTTATTGTATTGATGATGTAGTATAGCAACCAGGTATTTGGCAGTTCACAATACACGCACACATACATACGTACATACATACACGCACACGCACATACATATACCGACATACAAACATACATGCACACATATGCACGCACGTGCACACATATATACGCACATAAGACATATACACTGCCGGACAATTGCTAAGAACGGATGACAATAGCAACGATAGCAACCATAAAATGGAAGGCAGGAAAATGTGGAAATTAGCATAAGTGCGGGATACAGTAAGACGTGTTGTGCGTATGCAAATTTTGGATTGCCGAACTTGTTCGTGACGTCATAGCGCTGATAAAAGATATAAAGGATTTGACGCGTATTGACCGTTGTTGTTCAAACGCAAAGTTGAAAGGGAAAGAATCAATTGACGAACTTGCAATTTTCAGTATGTCTTCCCGACATCACCTAGATGATTTTACGCGTGGCCGTAATATTGGCAAGACTGAAGAAGGGCGAAAAATAACAGATGTTGCCAGGGAGTTCAACGTCAGCCACAGTGTTGTTTCAAGGCTTTGGAAATCATTTCAAACAAATGGAGAGTGTAGCAAACGTCACGGGGAGGTCGTGTTTGCAGTACGACACCTGCAGAAGATCGGTACACAGTGCTATCAACAAAAAGACACCGGCGCAGCACAGCTAGTGAGGTAGCAATTCAGTTTATGGCTGCTACTGGCAAGCGGATCTCCCGAAAAACTCGTCGCCAGACGTTTGCATGAAGGAAGACTATACGCCCGCCGTCCTGTTGTGTGCATCCCATTGTCCAGACGTCACCGTACCGCCCGTTTGCAATGGTGCCATCAACATCGCAATTGGACTGATAACGACTGGTCTGCTGTCCTCTTCTCAGATGAGAGTAGATACAGTCTATCGTCTGATTGTCGTCATTGTCGACGACAACTGATCTGGCGCGATAGTGGTACTGCATATTGTCCAGCAAACCTACAGGAAAGGGACCGATATCCGACATGTAGTGTCATGGTATGGGCTGGCATCATCATCAATGGCCGTACGTCCCTCTATGTGCTTCCAACTGGGACTATGACTGGCCAACGATACATTAATGATGTTCTGCTACCTCATGTTCGCATGTTCCGTGGTGCTGTCGGTGATAGATTCATTTTCATGGACGACAACGCAACATGTTATCAAACAGTCGCTGTCTAGGAGTGTTTTGAGAGCGAGGACATTGAACGTTTCGTATGGCCAGCACCTTCTTCAGATCTGAATCCCATTGAAAATGTGTGGGATGCTTTGGGGAGGAGTCGTGCTGGTCGCCAATGCCCTCCAATAAACAAGGACACCCTCATCCGTGCACTGACAGAGGAATGGGATAAATTACCCCAACAGCTGCCTGATAATGTTGTGCAAAACATGACACGACGTGTGGAATCTTGCATCGCCCTCCATGGTGGCCATATCCCGTATTGACATCTTACGCCGGAACGCCTGCGGACGGTAATTGCATTTTTTTCACGTTTACGTATTGTGCACAAAATGGCCTGCTTGTCCCTTGAACATGTTCCAAAGCCTTCTGGATTTCAGAGCACAATAAATTGTCTTTCTTGTAATGTCCTGGCATTCTGACATTATTTTATTTCACTTGGCATCCAACCACACTTACTTTTTTATGCGCTATATAGCCGTTTATGATCCGTCCTTAGCAATTGTCCAGCAGTGTATATACGCACATACATACACACATATATACGCACATACTTACACACATATATACGCACATACACACACACACATATATACGCACATACTCACACACATATATACGCACACACACACAGGGATGTAAGGTCACGTGATGCGTAACATTACAGCCTCTCCTTGACAAATGTCAACCCCGCTTTCTCGTGGTGCATCCTGTTCCCACTATAAGGGGCTCTGACGACCGCCAATAGCGGTATAACTATACCATCGGGATTAGACGAAATGCTATCCCACACTCACTAACCCGCTTGGACAGCGTGGTGAGTAATGGCCAAACCCCTCCAAAATGACTCCACAACTAAAATCTTGGCCCTCAGTCTCCGGGAGCTGGAATGTACCTGGCCAAGGCAGCGGCCAGTACGACATGAAGGCAGAGGTGGCTAAGAATCCCCGGAGGACCGGACTAGGCTGCCATCTGATGCTTACCTTGGCTACGTACAATGGACGCTAACTATCTTATGATTCAAGGCTTCTTGAATTGGAAGAGGAACTACAAGGGATCAAGTGGGACATCGTCGGGCTAAGTGAGGTAAGGAGAAAAGGAGAAGATCTCATTGAACTGAAAAGTGCACATCTCTTCTACTATCGTGGGACAGATACTGGCAGAACTAGTGAAGTTGGATTTATAATAAACAAGAAACTGAAGGATAAAGTTGTAGAAGTTGAAAGTTCCTCTGACAGAGTTGCACGACTCGTTATCCAACTCTCGGGAAGATACCAGGCTCAGATAACTCAAACTTATGCACCCACCACAAGTCATCCTGAAGAAGAAATTGAAGAATTTTATGAGGAAA
Organism: Macrothele yani; assembly: GCA_039090855.1. NCBI lineage: Eukaryota > Metazoa > Arthropoda > Arachnida > Araneae > Macrothelidae > Macrothele > Macrothele yani. Next base: position 37,630,149 of record CM077031.1, on the reverse strand, counting down.
TTCGTCATCTAAATAATAAAGGTAAGCAGCATTTGAAGATAATTATGGGAGATTTCAATGCAAAAATAGGGCAACGGCAACAGAATGAAATTTCAGTAGGCAAATTCGGTCACGACAACAGAAACCAGCGTGGAAATACTCTCGTTGAGTTTGCAGAGGCAGAAGGGTTTTTCATCTTGAACTCCTTTTTCAAGAAAAAGCCACACAGGAAATGGACATGGAGACATCCAAATGGAACAACAAGTGAAATTGATTTTATTATGTGTAACAAAAAATTCGTCATAGAAGACTGTAGTGTGCTAAACAAGTTCAACACAGGTAGTGACCACAGATTGGTGAGATGTAAGATGCATCTCAACACGAAACTTGAACGTGGCAAGCTCATAAGACAAACAAAATGTATTGACATAACCAACCTTAAAAAACACCATAATACCTTCAAGTGGAAACTGAAGAACAGATTCTCCGCTTTAGAAGGCCTAACATCGGAAGAAGTGGATATTTCTGAAGTTAACAGAAAAGTAACCAAAGCTCTTATGGAAACAGCAACAAAATTAGCTGGGTCTAAGAACAAGTTGCATGTGAACAAATTATCAGGAAAAACCAAAATGTTGATGCAAAAAAGAAGAGAGATGTGGACAACTAAAGAAGATGTAACTTCCAAAGTGGAATATATAGAGCTATGCAAGACAGTACGAAAAAGTATCACTGAAGACGTAAGGAAATTCAACTGTGAACTAGTGAGGAAAGCAATTGAAAACAACCGAAGCCTAAAGATAGCAAAGGGACATCTCAGTAAGGGAAGAAAACAGATTATGGCACTGAGAAAAGAAGATGGTTCTGTAACAAGAAATAGAGGTGAAATTTTGACAAGAGTGAAAGATTTCTACTCCAAATTATATGAAAGGGATGATACATGCACTTCAGACATCATGAAACGTACCAGAGTTCTCCCAGTCCTCCCAGCAAGAAGTTGCACATGCAATCAAGAACATGAAGCTGGGAAAAGCTCCAGGAGAAGATGGAATTACTGTAGACATCATACAAGAAGCAAGTGGAGAAATCGAAACAGTACTCGCCCAAATTTTCACTCGATGCCTTAATGAAGGGACGATTCCTGAGGATTGGAACAACGCTACAATGATCCTGCTACATAAAAAAGGTGACATTGAGGATCTCAGGAACTACAGACCTATTAGTCTCCTATCAGTGGTTTATAAAATCTTCACTAAAGTTCTTTCACACCGCTTGAAGGTAACACTGGACATGGCTCAACCGAGAGAACAATCTGGATTCAGGAGTGGCTACAGCGCAATAGATCATATCCATGTACTGAGAGAACTAATTGAAAGAGCGAGGGAATATGAACTTCCATTGTGCATGGCTTTTATCGATTATGAAAAAGCCTTTGATTCGGTGAAACCATCAGCAGTTACAGTGGCTCTGAAATCCTGCGGTATTGAAGATGCATACATTAATACTATTAATAAGATGTATAAAAATGCAAGTGCAAAGATTCGGCTGTTTGAGAATACAGCACACATAAAAGTAGGAAAGGGAGTGAGACAAGGTGACACCATATCTCGGAAGCTCTTTAATGCTACATTGGAGGGTGTCTTTCAGTCGCTGAGCTGGGAAAACAAGGGGATAAAGATTAACGGAGATTATCTAACTCTCCTTCGTTTTGCTGATGACATAGTCATTTTTGCAACTACCCCATCAGAGCTGCAGGGTACGAACCAGGAAGTTTCTGACAAGAGTAAAGAAGTTTGATTAGAAATGAACTTTCAGAAGTCAAAAGTGATGTACAATGCTTTTTCAAGAAAATGAAGATTTATCGATTGATGGAGAAAAGCTGGAGATAACAGACACGTACGTTTATCTTGGACAGCAGATATCAAGTGAGGGTCACATTGGTGAAGAAATTAATCGGCGTGCAAAACTTGCCTGGAGAGCTTTTGGAAGAAACAGCATAATTTTCAAGAGCAATATGCCATTATGCCTTAAAAGAAAAGTGTTTGATCAATGCATCCTTCCCGTGCTTACGTTTGGTGCAGAGACGTGGGCCTTAACTAAAAGAGACATACAAAGGCTGCAGACAACTCAAAGCAGCATGGAGATGTGCATGCTTGGTGTAACCAGGAGAGATAAGAAGAGGAACTCGTGGATCCGAAAAATGACAAGAGTGGAAGACATCATGATCAGAGTTAAATCCCTGAAATTGCAATGGGCTGGATATACTGCCAAAAGGACAGACCATCGATGGACAGCCGAAATTTTAGATTGGATTCCAAGGGACAGGAAAAGACCCAGAAGAAGACCACATGGGAGATGGGTGGATGAAATTCGAAAGTATGCAGGAGTGACATGGAGGAGACAGACCGCACAAGACAGACCGTTGTGGAGGAAACTTGGGGAAGCCTTCGTCCAGCAGTGGATTGATAATGGTTGAGAATGAAGATGATGATGATGACAAGCACACATATATAGACATACACACATACATATACGCACTCACATACATACATACACACACATGCAGGCACACATACATACATACACACATGCAGGCACACATATGTACGCACATACACACACATACATACATACACACACATGCAGGCACACATATATACGCACATACACACACATACATACATACACACACACACACATGGAGACACACATACATATACACATACATGCATTTTTTTTTGACGGCAGCGCCGGTAGATAATGGCCCTGACGCGGCGGATCGTTGTGAATTACGGGCCTCCAAGCTCGCACCGCTAGGGTACCGTGAGGGGCAGATTTCTGCCAGCAGTGACCTATAACTGCCAGCAGGCGGCCAGCAGTTTTCCAGTAGTTGTGTTTTTGCTGGGAATACATAATTGCAGCATATTGAAAAAAATATAGTTCTATATTATGTATGTTACAATTTTTATCTCCTGTTCCAATTTTTGGGCAGTCTCCTTTTCGGATATTTATATTTGCATTTTTGTACTTTTCCTTTGAAAGTTTTCAACCTTTTGTAGTTTTTTATTTTTAATTTGTTTTTTCAGTCAAGGTGCTACAGGGGAAATGGAAACATATTCGGGATTCCTACATTCGCTACTTCCGAAGCAAAAGAACCAAGTCCGGAGATGGTCGAAAAAATGTGAAACAGTACGTTTACGCACGACATCTTGATTTCTCGAACATCAAGCAACATCAAGCCAGACAGAGTCTTCCCTACCACCAGAAGTGGCTGAGCACGACACAGATGTTGAAGAAGCTGATGATGATGGCGGCTTTTCATCGGTTGGAAACCATGATTTCAACGAAAGGGCTGAGGTACACCAGAATCCAAAGTATTCCTCCAGTACGTTGCACAGGAGGAGGAGGAGAACACTGGAACAAAAAATTGAGAACTATATTGACAGTTACCAATGTGAGAAGAAATCCCGGACAGATGAGCCCAGCTGTGATTATATGGATTTTTTCGTTCATTGCTCCCAGTGATAAAACCTCTTCCATTGCACCAGAGAATGAAATTCAGAATGGATGTAATGAAAATAGCTATGGAGTACGTATAGCATGAAAAATATCGTGCACCAATGATGGCACAACCTTATCCCCTTAACTCCTTCGAACATCCTATACCGGCATCACCACAATTTTACATCCCGGTTAGTAGAGGGAAAAGACCGATCCGAGCTTAAACCGCAGCCCATACATAGACTTAACATTAGGCTGCGGCCGGGCGGACGCAGCCAGCCGCAACCAGCCGCAGCCGGGTGGATGGAGGGGGGCGTGGTCAGTAGCAGCCTCCAATTCCCCGCTGCAATTTTTCCTCCGACCGAAGGGTGTGCTTATCTCCGAAGATAGTAGTATTTATTGGACTTTGTCGAATTTTGGGGGGAAATCAATGAAGGTTTATTCCTTTTTTTTTTTTAAATTTAATGAAGGTTGTTTCTTTATTTTTTCCTGTCTCTCGACCCACCTCCTTAGGTTATTGTTATATAAAACATTTTTTTCCCCCTAATTTGTTGATGTATTTTTTTTTAATTAATTTTCATGAATTCCTCATGTGTCTTCCCTAATGAAAATTATGTGGGGTAAGTATTAATTATTCATTTCTCTTTTTTTCTCGAATAATACGGTCATGTCCTCATCTCAAGAAATGTTATTATGATATCTTATTTTTGCTCATAAATGTTTGATTTTGAGGGATGGCAACGCCCGAGTGGGAAAGGGGTTGGATATAGGGGGATGGCAACTCGATGTGTTGCTCTCTAGCGGTGCTTCTTGGAACTTTCGATTGATCTTTGATTTTGAGGGATGGCAACGCCCGAGTGGGAAAGGGGTTGGATATAGGGGGATGGCAACTCGATGTGCTGCTCTCTAGCGGTGCTTCTTGGAACTTTCGATTGATCTTTGATTTTGAGGATGGCAACGCCCGAGTGGGAAAGGGGTTGATATAGGGGGGATGTCAACTCGATGTACTACCCCCTAGCGATGCTTCTTGGAATTTTCGATGGATCTTTGATTTTGGGGGATGGCAACGACCGAGTGGGGAAAGGGCACTGCGTAGATGTTAGATATGATGATGCTTCTTGGAACTTTATTATTTCGATGGATCTTTGATTTTGAGGGATGGCAACGACTGAGTGGGGTCCGTTGGGAATTTTTGCATTTATTCCTGTGGTTTGCAAGCAAGATCCCCCCCCTCTTCAATACTATTTTTCCCCCGGAGGAAATTTTTACGTAACGATGCTGGGGAATTTTCTTTCCAAGGGAATAAAAATGCTCCTAAGGTCTTAGCGAGGTTCCAACTCACGATGATTTGGTTTCCAAAAATAGTCAGGGGGTCAAATGGTTTTCGTGTACTACGTATTCCCTATATATATATTTTTAAATTACTTTTACGTTATTTCTTCATGTGTTTTTATATATTTTTTGTATGTTTTGAGGGAGTTTTTTCGTGTAGATGTAATGAATTTTCTGGGAACTTTTCTTTTTCCTCCATTCAATTTTATTTCAGACCATGAGACGAGGAAATGCTTCTTTAGAAATTATTTCGTTCTTGTTCGCAGTAATTACTGGACATAGACTTCATGTTAATTCTGAGTCTTTCACCCCTACAATAATATTTTCTCGTAATTTTTTCGTATGTTCAAGAACTCTACAGATCTTTCCCAGTTAAAATTCTGCTCAAACAATATTTTCGGTCTTTATTTCCTTATAGCTTCCCAATTTCCGATATTTTTCTTCCTCTATCTTTGAAATTTCATTAAACTTCTCAATAGGTCAGGATTCTTTTTTTCTTGGACAAACTTATGAGGCCTTTTATTCAGACTATCTTTTTTTTTCCCATTTCATTTCAGCAAACGATTATATTAGATGCAACAAATCGTCAGATTTTGGTTTCCCTATATAGCATATTTTCCAACTTGCTTAAAAATATTCCTCAAAGCTTGCATGTATGTCAAATATACATTTTTTTTATTCTTTCGTAGTTAGCCATACTTTTCGTGGACTGCCTCGACAGGAAAGCATTCAATGTCAAGACATACAATCTAAAACCTTTTTCTTTCGATAAAATTTGTATTCTTTGGGCTGAATATTAGTCCCGCGTGTTCCCTCATTAACCTAATCTCAGTCAGATGCTGAAGGATTTCCTTTTGCTTGTCAGCATATTGACATAAGATTAGTCACCCTTTCCCTTTGTTCGTTGTTGTGAATAGTTAGAAAGATTACAAAGTTTAAAGTAGTCTATGACTAAAAGGATGCTATTTACGGCCTAACGTGCTGCGGTATTGACTTTAGATAACTGTCCTTCTTGTTTCTTCTGGATCTTTTGATTTTGAGGGATGGCAACGACTGAGTGGGGTCCGTTGGGAGTTTTTGCATTTATTCCTGTGGTTTGCAAGCAAGATTCCCCCCCTCTTCAATACTATTTTTCCCCCGGAGGAAATTTTTACGTAACGATGCTGGGGAATTTTCTTTCCAAGGGAATAAAAATGCTCCTAAGGTCTTAGCGAGGTTCTAACTCACGATGATTTGGTTTCCAAAAATAGTCAGGGGTCAAATGGTTTTCGTGTACTACGTATTCCCTATATATATATATTTTTAAATTACTTTTACGTTATTTCTTCATGTGTTTTTATATATTTTTTGTATGTTTTGAGGGAGTTTTTTCGTGTAGATGTAATGAATTTTCTGGGGAACTTTTCTTTTTCCTCCATTCAATTTTATTTCAGACCATGAGACGAGGAAATGCTTCTTTAGAAATTATTTCGTTCTTGTTCGCAGTAATTACTGACATAGACTTCATGTTAATTCTGAGTCTTTCACCCCTACAATAATATTTTCTCGTAATTTTTTTCGTATGTTCAAGAACTCTACAGATCTTTCCCAGTTAAAATTCTGCTCAAACAATATTTTCGGTCTTTATTTCCTTATAGCTTCCCAATTTCCGATATTTTTCTTCCTCTATCTTTGAAATTTCATTAAACTTCTCAATAGGTCAGGATTCTTTTTTCTTGGACAAACTTATGAGGCTCTCTTTTATTCAGACTATTTTTTTATTTTCCATTTCATTTTCAGCAAACGATTATTTTAGATGCAACAAATCGTCAGATTTTGGTTTCCTTATATAGCATATTTTCCAATCTAGCTTAAAAATATTCCTCAAAGCTTGCATGTATGTCAAATATACATTTTTTATTCTTCGTAGTTAGCCATACTTTTCGTGGACTGCCTCGACAGGAAAGCATTCAATGTCAAGACATACAATCTAAAAACCTTTTTTCTTTCGATAAAATTTGTATTCTTTGGGCTGAATATTTTTCTGTCTCGTCCGAAAAAACATTCATTCTAGAGGCAAAGCGACTAATTCCGTTCTTCCCATAAACATTATTTTTTTATTTATTTTATATTCAGAGTTGTATACATTTACTATCCAAAAAAGAGATATATTTAATGTAAAGGTATATTCTTCCAAGCTGGGGAAATATATGTATATCTTAGTTCATTTCCAGTTAAAGGAAATGCATCTTTATATTTCAATATGAAAAAAGAAAGCCCTATAAGTGAAAGCTCAACCTAAAGACGGATAGATTGTTCACACTCTCTCTACTCTATGACATTTCTTTACTGAATAAACCATGGCCTTTTTTTTCATGAACTGCTTTTAAAATCTTCGTTCTCACTTTACTATTGTCAGATTCCATGTCCCTCCAGTTCTTTACTGAGAAACAGAAGCATTTATTCAATTTTAATTTATTAAGAGAGTAGAACTCTTTTAGGCTTTCGAAGTACTTTCAAGTCTTTCATTACGAAAATTTTCATTGTCATGAAAGAAGCCATAATCGAGATGATTTACTATCGTTTCAATGAAAGTGTTTACGCATTCATTGCTATGATGTCAGATTTCATTTTCTTATACTTCGAACAGAAATGAGTTTGAATCATTCGTCGAGAAAACATTTCTTTCATATATATATATATATATATATTTTTTGCCTCCGAATCAAACGAACTCAAAAAATAAGAGACGCACTTTAATATTTTTTTTTCCTCTTATGAGAGGAATACGGGAATATGATACCAAAATTAAAGAATAAAGAATATCGACTTTCCTCTCAACACCGTACATCTACGTTTTTTTTTATTTTTTATTTTCAATAAGCTATTTCTATATTTTTACAACTGAATAGAATTATTTATTGAAAAATTCTAAGTAAGACGAAAAATGGTTTTGTTGATTTCCTAAGAGGATGATTTTTAGAAATTTTCGTTTTCTGGTAATTGTAAAAATGTCATAGAATAACATGGGAAAACTAGCATGCATAAAAGACTGTTTTGGATCGAGTAAATTGAAAGAATTTTACAAAGTTCATTTCAGAAAAGTACATTCCTTCCTAGTGTCAAAAACGAATCACTTCGTTTTTTCTAAGATACACTTTGGAATCTTATAAAAGTGCATAGGGTCAAAAACGATTTTGATGATTTTACTAAGATGACAGATTTCGGATTTCTTATGATAGAAAATACAGTGAATTTCCCATTGAATAACATGGGAAACTGCGAAATTTAAGAAGCACGTTTTCGTTCAAGTAAAATATTTTAAAAGTCTTTTCGAATCAGTTGAAAACAGACAGGGTGTGCTTTCTGAACAGTTCATTATTTCCTAAAATCAAAACGAATTACTTCGTTTATTTTTTTTTCCTAATGTGCGTTTCTGAAAGAAGTAAAAATAGTTTAGGTAGAAAATTGGAAAGATATTTTTATGAATCCTAGACTGTTTATTTACGTATAGCTAGAGGGGTCTTCAGTGAGAGCACTTATTCTCTTTTCAAACTAAGAGAATGAAGTGTAGTCAGTTTGAAAAAAAAATTCAAACTCCCCTAAATTTAGCCTTTTGTCCTGGTTTCGACTCAATACTGTAAAGCATTGCTCTCAGAACAGTTGAATTCCTGGCCCTTAATGAAATACATTAAGCCTTTCCCTTAAAAATAAGCAATCTCTTCTTCAATACCAGATCCCCAATAAATTTCTTAAGAGTTATTCATTCACACTTTTACTTTTAAAAACTTGAAATTCATTATTATTTAACTCATTACAAAAATGAAACTCATTCATACAGAAAAAATATAAATGAATAAAAATAAATAAAGCAGTCCTAAAAAAGGACTGTTTTCTGGGTCCCCTTCATACAGCTGCTCCATGGTCGGTATAAGGAATTTTTTTACCTGCTAATATCTCAGCACATTGACTTCACAGTCTCTAGCAAGTTCTTTACAATTATGCTTTCCAAGAACGCTTTGGACGGGACATGGTCTCCAGTGACTGCAACAAAAGATTCTGCTAGAATCTTGGGGTTAAGCAATGCAACGGCATCATCGAAATACTTTTGCCACTTGGATTCAGGGGTGGCATATGCACAGCTGTGGGCCGTGATGTTTGCGAATATGCGATTTGGGGTTGGTGGCACTCCATACAATAATATAAGTTATTGACATGTTCCTGAAGGCGATCCCTTACCATGTCAGCAAGCATGATGAAAAACTCTTCATCTGAGATGGAAGCAACAGGGGAAGAAGTCCTTGGATGGTGCAAAACAGCCTTTCTAAAGACAGGTCCAAATAGTAGTTGAGTAATGCTGTCCCATATTTTTCCACATTGATCAATAAGAGTTCCAAATTGTTGACAAGTCAGCTTTATCGGAACAGGATTCAATCGACGAAAACCATGAATTATGGGGGAAAGCACTTCTAACGTGTAACTTCCAGAAGCATCTAAGAGGGAAGGACAGCAGGAAACAATAAGTTCACGATTAATCAAGATGTCACAATTCATGCCTTGAATCCAGTGTGATTTTCCCATGAATTTTCGGAACGTTGAAGCTGACATTGTTATTCCATTCTTAGAAGGGTAGAAAGATTCCCCATCTTTCCTATAACTTCGAATATGAACTCGGACCGTGTTGTTAAAATCGCATACTTTTGCAAACGTGTTTTCACCTAAATGAAAATGATGAGGTGCAAGATTTTCATAGAAATTCTTGGGAGGATAACTTCTCCACACGATTTGGGCTTTAAAGGAACGGACTCACATACCTTCTTAGCGAGAGTAGCAGAAATTTCAGCACTTTGCTTCATCGTGGAAATGGAATCGGTAGCACTCAAAGCAACAGACAAAAATGAAGTGACTCGTTTGAAGACTAAAGACAAACTGAAGGAACAGCTCTTATTCTAAGTCAAAACTGAGAAGAGGTTGGAGTTCGTCACTTGTTTACTGCTTGAGAGGGAAAGAGCAGAGTCATGGGGTAAAGAACACTCGGTTATCTTCTTTCTAAAGGTCAAATTCAATCTAATGTTTGGAGCATTCTTTTGTCGAGGCAGACCATGACTCCAATACGAATTAGTTGGTGGCAGGATCTGTAGTAAAGTTCCAGATCTCAAAGATAAGGAAACTGGTTTAAACCCGTTTCGCTTGAAAACAAAAGTCTCTTTCCTGTCCGAGAGATACTGATGTAATACAAGACAAAGGATCTAATTCAGCTTCGTCATCACGGTGATAACCGATTTGGTTATCACCATTTCTTATAAAAGTGCATGGGGATCAAAAAACGATTTTGATGATTTTACTAAGATGACAGATTTCGGATTTCTTATGATAGAAAATATAGTGAATTTCCCATTGAATAACATGGGAAACTACGAAATTTAAGAAGCACGTTTTCGTTCAAGTAAAATATTTTAAAAAGGTAATCAGTTGAAAACAGACAGGGTGTGTTTCTGAACAGATCATTATTTCCTAAAATCAAAACGAGTCACTTCGTTTTTTCCTAACGTACGTTTCTGAAAGAAGTAAAAATAGTTTAGCTAGAAAATTGGAAAGAATTTTTTATGAATCCTAGACTGTTTATTTTTTTTATAACTAGAGGGTCGTCAGTGAGAGCACTTATTCTCTTTACAAACTAAGAGAATGAAGTGTAGTCAGTTTGAAAAAAATTTCAAACTCCCCTAAATTGAGTCTTTTGTCCTGGTTTCGACTCAATACTGTAAAGCATTGCTCTCAGACCAGTTGAATTCCTGGCCCTTAATGAAATACATTAAGCCTTTCCCTTAAAAATAAGCAATCTCTTCTTCAATACCAGACCCCCAATAAATTTCTTTAAGAGTTATTAATTCATCCTTTTACTTTTAAAACTTGAAATTCATTATTATTTAACTCCTTATAAAAATGAAACACATTCACCCTTTTACTTTAAAAAACTTGAAATAACTTCATACAAAAATGAAACTCCATTCACTTTTTACTTTTAAAATTATAGAAAAATAGATGATACAGAACATAGGTTCACTTTCTCATTCACACTCATGCATACACAAAACAAAATTAAATAGTGCTATTTGAGCTGCATGGAGGTGTCAAGATGGGTGGGAAAAACCTCCATCTATCATTCAATTGGACTAAAACTGTTGAAGGATGTGAGCTATTCTCACTAGCTCCTCCATGCAGCTCAAATAGCACTATTTAATTTTGTTTTGTGTATGCATGAGTGGGAATGAGAAAGTGAACCTATGTTCTGTATCATCTATTTTTCTATAATTTTAAAAGTAAAAAAGTGAATGGGTTTCATTTTTGTATGAAGTTATTTCAAGTTTTTTAAAATAAAAGGGTGAATGTGTTTCATTTTTATAAGGAGTTAAATAATAATGAATTTCAAGTTTTAAAAGTAAAAGGATGAATTAATAACTCTTAAAGAAATTTATTGGGGGTCTGGTATTGAAGAAGAGATTGCTTATTTTTAAGGGAAAGGCTTAATGTATTTCATTAAGGGCCAGGAATTCAACTGGTCTGAGAGCAATGCTTACAGTATTGAGTCGAAACCAGGACAAAAGACTCAATTTAGGGAGTTTGAAATTTTTTTTCAAACTGACTACACTTCATTCTCTTAGTTTGTAAAGAGAATAAGTGCTCTCACTGACGACCCCTCTAGTTATAAAAAAAATAAACAGTCTAGGATTCATAAAAAATTCTTTCCAATTTTCTAGCTAAACTATTTTTACTTCTTTCAGAAACGTACGTTAGGAAAAAACGAAGTGACTCGTTTTGATTTTAGGAAATAATGATCTGTTCAGAAACACACCCTGTCTGTTTTCAACTGATTACCTTTTAAAATATTTTACTTGAACGAAAACGTGCTTCCTAAATTTCGTAGTTTCCCATGTTATTCAATGGGAAATTCACTATATTTTCTATCATAAGAAATCCGAAATCTGTCATCTTAGTAAAATCATCAAAATCGTTTTTTGATCCCCATGCACTTTTATAAGAAATGGTGATAACCAAATCGGTTATCACCGTGATGACGAAGCTGAATTAGATCCTTTGCCTTGTATTACATCAGTATCTCTCGGACAGGAAAGAGACTTTTGTTTTCAAGCGAAACGGGTTTAAACCAGTTTCCTTATCTTTGAGATCTGGAACTTTACTACAGATCCTGCCACCAACTAATTCGTATTGGAGTCATGGTCTGCCTCGACAAAAGAATGCTCCAAACATTAGATTGAATTTGACCTTTAGAAAGAAGATAACCGAGTGTTCTTTACCCTATGACTCTGCTCTTTCCCTCTCAAGCAGTAAACAAGTGACGAACTCCAACCTCTTCTCAGTTTTGACTTAGAATAAGAGCTGTTCCTTCAGTTTGTCTTTAGTCTTCAAACGAGTCACTTCATTTTTGTCTGTTGCTTTGAGTGCTACCGATTCCATTTCCACGATGAAGCAAAGTGCTGAAATTTCTGCTACTCTCGCTAAGAAGGTATGTGAGTCCGTTCCTTTAAAGCCCAAATCGTGTGGAGAAGTTATCCTCCCAAGAATTTCTATGAAAAATCTTGCACCTCATCATTTTCATTTAGGTGAAAACACGTTTGCAAAAGTATGCGATTTTAACAACACGGTCCGAGTTCATATTCGAAGTTATAGGAAAGATGGGGAATCTTTCTACCCTTCTAAGAATGGAATAACAATGTCAGCTTCAACGTTCCGAAAATTCATGGGAAAATCACACTGGATTCAAGGCATGAATTGTGACATCTTGATTAATCGTGAACTTATTGTTTCCTGCTGTCCTTCCCTCTTAGATGCTTCTGGAAGTTACACGTTAGAAGTGCTTTCCCCATAATTCATGGTTTTCGTCGATTGAATCCTGTTCCGATAAAGCTGACTTGTCAACAATTTGGAACTCTTATTGATCAATGTGGAAAAATATGGGACAGCATTACTCAACTACTATTTGGACCTGTCTTTAGAAAGGCTGTTTTGCACCATCCAAGGACTTCTTCCCCTGTTGCTTCCATCTCAGATGAAGAGTTTTTCATCATGCTTGCTGACATGGTAAGGGATCGCCATCAGGAACATGTCAATAACTTATATTATTGTATGGAGTGCCACCAACCCCCAAATCGCATATTCGCAAACATCACGGCCCACAGCTGTGCATATGCCACCCCCGAATCCAAGTGGCAAAAGTATTTCGATGATGCCGTTGCATTGCTTAACCCCAAGATTCTAGCAGAATCTTTTGTTGCAGTCACTGGAGACCATGTCCCGTCCAAAGCGTTCTTGGAAAGCATAATTGTAAAGAACTTGCTAGAGACTGTAAAGTCAATGTGCTGAGATATTAGCAGGTAAAAAAATTCCTTGTACCGACCATGGAGCAGCTGTATGAAGGGGACCCAGAAAAACAGTCCTCTTTAGGACTGCTTTATTTATATTTATTCATTTATATTTTTTCTGTATGAATGAGTTTCATTTTTTGTAATGAGTTAAATAATAATGAATTTCAAGTTTTTAAAAGTAAAAGTGTGAATGAATAACTCTTAAAGAAATTTATTGGGGATCTGGTATTGAAGAAGAGATTGCTTATTTTTAAGGGAAAGGCTTAATGTATTTCATTAAGGGCCAGGAATTCAACTGGTCTGAGAGCAATGCTTTACAGTATTGAGTCGAAACCAGGACAAAATTCTAAATTTAGGGGAGTTTGAATTTTTTTTTCAAACTGACTACACTTCATTCTCTTAGTTTGAAAAGAGAATAAGTGCTCTCACTGAAGACCTCTAGCTATACGTAAATAAACAGTCTAGGATTCATAAAAATATCTTTCCAATTTTCTACCTAAACTATTTTTACTTCTTTCAGAAACGCACATTAGGAAAAAAAATAAACGAAGTGATTCGTTTTGATTTTAGGAAATAATGAACTGTTCAGAAACACACCCTGTCTGTTTTCAACTGATTCGAAAAAAGACTTTTAAAATATTTTACTTGAACGAAAACGTGCTTCTTAAATTTCGCAGTTTCCCATGTTATTCAATGGGAAATTCACTGTATTTTCTATCATAAGAAATCCGAAATCTGTCATCTTAGTAAAATCATCAAAATCGTTTTTGACCCTATGCACTTTTATAAGATTCCAAAGTGTATCTTAGAAAAACGAAGTGATTCGTTTTGACACTAGGAAGGAATGTACTTTTCTGAAATGAACTTTGTAAAATTCTTTCAATTTACTCGATCCAAAACAGTCTTTTATGCATGCTAGTTGTCCCATGTTATTCTATGAGATTTTTACAATTACCAGAAAACGAAAATTTCCAAAATCATCCTCTTAGGAAATCAACAAAACCATTTTTCGTCTTACTTAGAATTTTTCAATAAATAATTCTATTCAGTTGTAAAAATATAGAAATAGCTTATTGAAAATAAAAAAAAATAAAAAAAAACGTAGATGTACGGTGTTGAGAGGAAAGTCGATATTCTTTTATTCTTTAATTTTGGTATCATATTCCCGTATTCCTCTCATAAGAGGAAAAAAAAATATTAAAGTGCGTCTCTTATTTTTTGAGTTCGTTTGATTCGGAGGCAAAAAAAAAAAATATATATATATATGAAAGAAATGTTTTCTCGACGAATGATTCAAACTCATTTCTGTTCGAAGTATAAGAAAATGAAATCTGACATCATAGCAATGAATGCGTAAACACTTTCATTGAAACGATAGTAAATCATCTCGATTATGGCTTCTTTCATGACAATGAAAATTTTCGTAATGAAAGACTTGAAAGTACTTCGAAAGCCTAAAAGAGTTCTACTCTCTTAATAAATTAAAATTGAATAAATGCTTCTGTTTCTCAGTAAAGAACTGGAGGGACATGGAATCTGACAATAGTAAAGTGAGAACGAAGATTTTTAAAGCAGTTAATGAAAAAAAAGGCCATGGTTTATTCAGTAAAGAAATGTCATAGAGTAGAGAGAGTGTGAACAATCTATCCGTCTTTAGGTTGAGCTTTCACTTATAGGGCTTCTTTTTCATATTGAAATATAAAGATGCATTTCCTTTAACTGGAAATGAACTAAGATATACATATATTTCCCCAGCTTGGAAGAATATACCTTTACATTAAATATATCTCTTTTTTGGATAGTAAATGTATACAACTCTGAATATCAAATAAATAAAAAAATAATGTTTATGGGAAGAACGGAATTAGTCGCTTTGCCTCTAGAATGAATGTTTTTTCGGACGAGACAGAAAAATATTCAGCCCAAAGAATACAAATTTTATCGAAAGAAAAAGGTTTTAGATTGTATGTCTTGACATTGAATGCTTTCCTGTCGAGGCAGTCCACGAAAAGTATGGCTAACTACGAAAGAATAAAAAAATGTATATTTGACATACATGCAAGCTTTGAGGAATATTTTTAAGCTAGTTGGAAAATATGCTATATAAGGAAACCAAAATCTGACGATTTGTAGCATCTAAAATAATCGTTTGCAGAAATGAAATGGAAAAAAAAGATAGTCTGAATAAAAGGCCTCATAAGTTTGTCCAAGAAAAAAAGAATCCTGACCTATTGAGAAGTTTAATGAAATTTCAAAGATAGAGGAAGAAAAAATATCGGAAATTGGGAAGCTATAAGGAAATAAAGACCGAAAATATTGTTTGAGCAGAATTTTAACTGGGAAAGATCTGTAGAGTTCTTGAACATACGAAAAAAATTACGAGAAAATATTATTGCAGGGGTGAAAGACTCAGAATTAACATGGTCTATGTCCAGTAATTACTGCGAACAAGAACGAAATAATTTCTAAAGAAGCATTTCCTCGTCTCATGGTCTGAAATAAAATTGAATGGAGGAAAAAGAAAAGTTCCCCAGAAAATTCATTACATCTACACGAAAAAACTCCCTCAAAACATACAAAAAATATATAAAAACACATGAAGAAATAACGTAAAAGTAATTTAAAAATATATATATAGGGAATACGTAGTACACGAAAACCATTTGACCCCCTGACTATTTTTGGAAACCAAATCATCGTGAGTTAGAACCTCGCTAAGACCTTAGGAGCATTTTTATTCCCTTGGAAAGAAAATTCCCCAGCATCGTTACGTAAAAATTTCCTCCGGGGGAAAAATAGTATTGAAGAGGGGGGAATCTTGCTTGCAAACCACAGGAATAAATGCAAAAATTCCCAACGGACCCCACTCAGTCGTTGCCATCCCTCAAAATCAAAGATCCATCGAAATAATAAAGTTCCAAGAAGCATCATCATATCTAACATCTACGCAGTGCCCTTTCCCCACTCGGTCGTTGCCATCCCCCAAAATCAAAGATCCATCGAAAGTTCCAAGAAGCATCGCTAGGGGTAGTACATCGAGTTGACATCCCCCTATATCCAACCCCTTTCCCACTCGGGCGTTGCCATCACTCAAAATCAAAGATCAATCGAAAGTTCCAAGAAGCACCGCTAGGGGCAGCACATCGAGTTGCCATCCCCCTATATCCAACCCCTTTCCCACTCGGGCGTTGCCATCCCTCAAAATCAAAGATCAATCGAAAGTTGCAAGAAGCACCGCTAGGGGGCAACACATCGAGTTGCCATCCCCCTATATCCAACCCTTTCCCACTCGGGCGTTGCCATCCCTCAAAATCAAACATTTATGAGCAAAAATAAGATATCATAATAACATTTCTTGAGATGAGGACATGACTGTATTATTCGAGAAAAAAAAAGAGAAATGAATAATTAATACTTACCCCACATAATTTTCATTAGGGAAGACACATGAGGAATTCATGAAAATTAATTAAAAAAAAAATACACCAACAAATTACGAGGAAAAAAACGTTTTATATAACAATAACCTAAGGAGGTGGGTCGAGAGACAGGAAAAAATAAAGAAACAACCTTCATTAAATTTAAAAAAAAAAAGGAATAAACCTTCATTGATTTCCCCCAAAATTCGACAAAGTCCAATAAATACCACTATCTTCGGAGATAAGCACACCCTTCGGTCGGAGGGGAAAAATTGCAGCGGGGAATTGGAGGCTGCTACTGACCACGCCCTCCATCCACCCGGCTGCGGCTGGTTGCGGCTGGCTGCGTCCGCCCGGCCGCAGCCTAATGTTAAGTCTATGGGCTGCGGTTTAAGCTCGGATCGGTCTTTTCCCTCTACTCCGGTTGTACCTGCTCAACATTTTCAAACCCAGCCTTCAAACGCTTACCCACTAAATTATTTTGAAAATAAAAGCGTAAATATGAGGTTTCATCCGTTGGCGTCACAGCAGCCAAAAGAGAGAGGGCGTAGCCAAATCACGAGTCCTGCTGGATGTTCCCAGTCTTCTACTGCAAGTAATGCTTTTTTCATCTCTGACAATTCTGAACAAATATTTCTTGTGGATGACTTTAATGAATGTTATGGATGACTTTACGGATGAAAATTTTTTTTAATACTTATGACTTAATCAATGTGCGAAAACTTAATTTTTTCTCTCTGCCTGTAATTATTCTAAAAAATCTTATTGCTTGGATTTAAAACAAAAATAATTTTTAAACATGCTTATTTCTTAATATATTCATAAAACTAATTTTTCCTCTCTGGTTGTAGTTATTAAAAATAATATAATTTGTTAGACTTACGTGAGAGTTACTGCCAACATTTCCTGTGGAGAAAATGCCAAGCCCTGCACCAAATCTTGCTTAGCTTGAATCGTTCCTTGGAATTTGACTACCAGCTCATCAAACGACGCTACCGACATTCTAAAATAATTACAAAACCTTTCACTGTCGTCCCTCAATTTTCCGTAGAGATAACGAAATGTACCATCTACAAATCTAGTACAGTTGATGGGATGAACATCCCATCTTCTTTTCCGTCTCTCCGTTGCAGTGCGCCGATGTAAACAATACATCATGCTCGGATCCATCTTCCACTCTGCATAGAATGCGAAGGGTCACTACTACACAATCTGCCGTTGTCGAAGCGCGCGGCACGAAACGCCCGCATAAAAAGACAGGCAGCGACGGCAAAAAACGTCAGCATAAAAGCGCTCTAACAGAAACTAGTACGGTAATATTCTTGATATACTTTATCAACTGTCTTTCGAAAATGCTGTTCAATTCATTTATTTTGCTGTGCATAAGAGATTGTATTGCAAGTGAATGGAAACAAGCACAACAAAGGGCATGGAGAAAAGGCCAAAAAGGTCTGACAGAGTCCCATGCTCCCTTAACAGGTATTACAGGGTGGTTGGAAACAAATAGTTGGTAACATAGTAAAGCCAAATACAGTGGCAAACAGGAGCAAAGAAAGCATTATTGCAATATATATCAATGACAGAAGATTAGTGTAAATATACAAATATAGTAGTTCCTCTCCACTATAGTTGATCTAGTTCCTGCAGTTCATTATGTAGTTTTTTAGGTTTTTTTAAAAAAAGGTTGATATTATTAATGATGCTAATTCCATCGGCAATTCCAGTAAGAAGGGCCAATGTAGTTTAGAGTTTGTATCATGGTTTCTGTCTATGTATATTCCTTTTTATTTTCCGTATCTCCTATATCATGATGCCCAACATAACTAAGCTATCTTTTGCATTCTTAGGATATGTCTTCTATCACTTTGAAGACACTTTGCTGTGTTTCTGTTTCTGTTATTCTTTTCAGATATGTCCAGGCATAACTTTGGATCTATGTATATTTTCGTTGGTAGAGATAGCGTTAAATTAGGAACGTTCCACTTTTGATATGCAGCTTGTTTTTATATCGTCTGTTGGTGGTGCGCAGGTTCGCCAGCACTCTGGTACTGAGGCAATAAGTTACAAGTTCTGAGCTTCTACGGAGCCTGTGACGGGTGATGATGAAGATGTGGACCCTGTTCTGGCTAACTTACATCACCAGTACCAGAGTAAGTTTAAAAACTCTGGCAAAGAATTCACGGCAGCTAATTTTAAGGCTGTCAACGAGCTTGCAGCGGCGTCCGTTGTGATGTTGCACGGCACAGGTCACGTCGTTCCGACGGCAAACGGCCAGAGTTTTACTGCTGAGAAAATGGATCGCGGTGCAGCAAAGAAGGTGAAGTTTGACAAGTAATGTGGTTTCTTTTCCTCTCTCTCCGTTTCCAAGTTTTCATGACTTTTGTTTATTTTTGTCTTTGTTTAATCTCCACTTTCCCTTTTTCCCTTTTCAGCCCAAGGTAAGTATGCATACCAGTAGGGTCAATTTTCTCGGCACCAACATTAGGATTGGTACGTTGAATGTTCAAGGCCTTAACTCTGCGGAGAAACATTGTTGGCTTGAAGGGTTCTTCCGCCAGAGTAATCTGGTCTTCCTTATTATTCAGGAGACTCATCATACGGACATGGGCAAGCTGTTTGCCTTTCGAAGAAATTCCGGGCTCAGGTTTAAGTACTCTTTAGGCAGTACCGGCTACACGGGTGTTGCCATTATTTTTAAAGAGAAGTTTGAGAGATATATTTCACAATTTCAAACAGACGGGGAGCGAGGGCTGATTGCTCTGACCGTTCACAGTGGTAGTATGTCCATGAAGTATGTGTGTGTTTACGCCCCGAACCAGGGAAACATGCAACGGTCGTTCTACAACCAGCTCCCATTTTTCTTTAGGAGTTCGGAGGACGTCTTGATCGTCGGCGGAGTCTTTAATGCCGTCATCGATAGTCACCTTGATAGGGCGGGCGATGGTAGGTGGTCTGAAGCCTATGAGAACGTGATTAAAGCTATTCTGGACACTCAGGGTCTTTACGATGTCTGGAGAACTCTTAACCCTAGAGAGCCAGGCTACACTTGGCACAGAGGGACCAGTGCGTCAAGCATTGATATGTTTCTTGTCTCCAAGATTGATTGTATTGACAAAATTTAAATTTTCAGCCCTAACTCACCACTGAGGTACATTTCTGACCACTCGGCCGTCATGATGAATGTCTGTGTCCCTGTTCCGAGAGAGAGGTGCAACCCCTGGCGAATGAACGTCTCCATGTTAGAAGACGAAGAAACGCTGGTGCGCCTTCGTCTATTTTGAGCGCTGGAGTAGCCACGATTACGGACGATGAGTGCGGCGTAAGGGAGAGGGTCAAAAGAGAAATTAGGGAGTACCTTATGAAGAAAGGTAGGCTGGCAGCCATGGAAAGGAGGAATCGTCACATGATTTTGATGAATATCCTGAATGCGACGATTCGTGGAGACGAAGGAGGTTGTAATTCCTCTCTGATTAATAACGTTAGAAGTAGAATCAGTCATTTTTTTAAGGAAGAGGGTTCGGCGGTCAAATTTACCGGCTCCCTCAAAGTGCTCCGGCAAGAGAGTGACATAAACTACATTTTCAGAAAGATGGAGGCTGAGAGAGTTAGGGAGAACCTCGAATGTCTTGATATCGACAACAGGGAAGTCAGGATCTCCCCGACATTCTGAAGGCCGCCGCGGACTATTACGGTGAGTTGCTCAGCAAGGAAGCGGTGGCCTCTGAGGTTATGGATGCCTGGTTGGAAAGCACGCCGGTTCTTGCGCAAGAGGATAGGAATCTCGTGGAAAGGAAGTTCACTGATAATGATGTCAGGACAGCGATCCTGGATCTCAAGCTCAACAAGTCTCCTGGTATTGATGGCTTGTCGGCCGAGTTCTATAAGAAATTTGCCAATATTCTGGTTCCGTGGCTTTGTAGAATTTACAACCACATTGTGAACAGAGGAATCATGACTGAAACTATCAGAACCAGTATTGTTACTTCTGCTTTGTAAGACCCTGGAGAATCCTGCCAGGGATCTTGGTGGGTGGAGACCGGTGTCTCTGTCTACCATTGATTACAAGATCATGGCAAAAATCATCAATGCTAGGCTGTTGCGAGTTGCGGAGAAGCTGGTTGGTGTTGGTCAGACCTGCAGTATACGTGGGAGACAAATGTTTCACAACATCAGGTTTCCTTAAGAGACTTAGTCACTTACGTTACCAAAAGAGATCTTAAGCTGGGAATGTTTTCTGCGGATCAAAGCAAAGCCTTCGATCGAGTGTCTCACGATTTCATCAGGAAGTTGCTGGAAGCTCACGGCTTTGGTGATATCTTCCGAAGGGCTGTGTACTCGTTGCATAGGGACTTCAATGGGATAGTTATTGTTTCTGGCCGTCATTCTCCCCTCTTTGAGGTTGGAAGAGGAGTGAGACAAAGTTGCCCTCTCTCTCCATTGTTGTTTGTTTTGGTCATCGAGACCATGCTGAGGAAGGTTCTGGCTCACCCGAACATCAAAGGGGTTCCTGTGCCTGTTTGTGCGTACTCCATGAAGTACTTGGCGTATGCTGATGATGTCACCTTCTTTGTGGACTCGGAAGGAAGTCTAAAGTCCGGGAGGTCTTCGCGGGGTACTGTGGGGTCACCGGTGCTAAGCTGAATGAGGATAAGTCCAGTCTGCTGCTCTGGGCAAGATGGGATTGAACAGCCGTTCATGGGCTGGAGGTGACCGATGGACCCGTCAGGATACTAGGTATCCTTTTCGATAGAGACGGTGTTCATAAGAAAACTTGAGGGAGATCCTCTCTAACATGCGGAAAGAGAGGGAAAGGTGGCAGAAGCTTGATATTTCAATGAGCAATCCTGCTAAGTTGGCCAATGCCCTCTTGGTGTCCAAATGTGCTTTTGATGGAGAGCTTGAGTCTCCTCCTCGGAGTCTTTTGAGGTTATTGGAGAGGGAGATTTTTGCCTTCATCTGGGCTGGTAAGGCCGTTGAGGGGATTGCCAGAGTCGCCCTTTGTTGTCTCAGGGAGGAAGGCGGTTTAGAGGTTAAACACCTTTCCTCTTGGTTCAGCGCACTCCAGTTTCGTAGTACAAAAGGGGCTCTTAACTCCTCTCATCCGTGTAAGAACTTTGTGTCTTTTTTGACTGGATTATCCGCGGACAAATTCTTGCCCGGCTATCGTTTTTTCGGGCTCCGCAGGTAAACTACCCATAATTGTTACAAGCTTGGTGGGCACCTTCAGGCCCTTGCGGAGGAAAACCGGAACGGGAATAACTTGAAGCTGATGCACTTTCATATACTACCTAGACCCAGAGAGAAGATTATCGAGTTCAATGTTGTCAACTTCGATAAGAGGGAGGCGTGGATGTGTGTCCATGCTGCTGGGGTTGATTGCAAAAAACGGGATTTTAAGTTACGTTTGGCGCATGATGTCCTTCCTACGAGGAAACGGCAGTGCAGGTGATGTGGTGCTGCCACTGACAGGTGTCTTTCCTGCAATCTTATCGAAGATAGGCTCCACTTGTTTTTTAGTTGCCCTATGGCTGTGCAGGTTTGGCGGTTGGTATGGGATTGGGCCGGCCGCCCTCAGCAGTTTATGCCTCAGCATGTTTTTTACCAGTACCCCGTTCCCAAATCGGGAAGGGATGTCTGGAGGCTCATCATTACGGAGACGACGTACAAAATCTGGAGAGAGATGAACAGAGTTCTTTATTGTAATCACGGTAATGTGGGATTCAGCCCTATGAAAGTTGTCTTGCAGGTCAAGTGCGAGATCCGGAATAGGGTTGAACTCAAAGCCCACACTCTTTCGAACCGTGCCTTCAGATATCGGTGGGTCTTCTAGCCTCGGATTGTTACCGGTACTAGGGAAAAGTACTTCTTCCATTGGAGGAGGTAACCCCCCCCCTTGTTTCAATTTGCAATCCTGCATTACCGGATCCTTTTTGAATTTTTTGTTGATGTTCTCTTTCGTTAATACATGTTTTGTGTGTTCTACTAACTTCTCGGATCGAGCGTGAGGGGCTCCAGAGACGCCGTTTTCCGGATCCCCGATCGGTCGATTCGGTGCTTTTAGTTTCGTTTCAGCCTCTTCTGCTTTGCGGTTTAGATCCAGTTTCGGGTTCCGGACCCTGGTTTCCCAGTTCGGTGTGCTGTGCTTCTGGGTTTTGCTTGCGAGAGAGTTATATATATATATATATATATATATATATATATATCATCATCATCATCATTGTCAACCATTGTCGATCCACTGTTGGACGAAGGTCTCCCCAAGTTTCCTCCACAACGGTCTGTCTTGTGCCAATCTCCTCCATGTCACTCCCGCATACTTTCGAATTTCATCCACCCATCGCTCATGTGGTCTTCTTCTGGGTCTTTTCCTATCGCTTGGAATTCAATCTAACATTTCGGCTGTCCATCGATGGTCTGTTCTTCTGGCAGTATGCCCAGCCCATTGCCATTTCAGGGATTTAACTCTGATCATGATGTATTCCACTCTTGTCATTTTTCGGATCCACGAGTTCCTCTTCTTATCTCTCCTGGTTACACCAACCATGCACCTCTCCATGCTCTTTCAGTTGTCTGCAGCCTTTGTATGTCTCTTTTAGTTAAGGTCCACGTCTCTGCACCATACGTAAGCACTGGAAGGATGCATCGATCAAACACTTTTCTTTTAAGGCATAACGGCATATTGCTCTTAAAAATTATGCTGTTTCTTCCAAAAGCTCTCCAGGCAAGTTTTGTACGCCGATTTATTTCTTCACCAATGTGACCTTCACTTGATATCTGCTGTCCAAGACAAAGGTACGTGTCTGTTATCTCCAGCTTTGCTCCATCAATCGATAAAGCTTCATTTCTTGTAAAAGCATTGAACATCCCTTTTGTCTTCTGAAAGTTCATTTTTAATCCAACTTCTTTACTCTTGTCAGCAAGTTCCTGGATCATACTCTGCAGCTCTGATGGGGTAGTTGCAAAAATGACTACGTCATCAGCAAAACGAAGGTGGGTTAGTTAATCTCCATTAATTTTTATCCCTTTGTTTTCCAAGTTCAGTGATTGAAAGACATTTTCAAATGTGGCATTAAAGAGCTTCGGAGATATGGTGTCACCTTGTCTCACTCCCTTTCCAATTTTTATGTGTGTTGTATTTTCAAACAGCCGAATCTTTGCACTTGCATTTTCATAGATGCTATTAATAATGTTAATGTATGCATCTTCAACACCGCAGGAGTTCAGAGACATTGTAACTGCTGATGATTTCACCCAATCAAAGGCTTTTTCATAATCGATAAAAGCCATGCACAATGGAAGTTCATATCCCCTCGCTCTTTCAATTAGTTCTCTCAGTACGTGGATATGATCTATTGTGCTGTAGCCACTCCTGAATCCAGCTTGTTCTCTCGGTTGAGCCATGTCCAATGTCACCTTTAAGCGGTGTGAAAGAACTTTAGTGAAGATTTTATAAACCACTGATAGAAGGCTGATAGGTCTGTAGTTCCTGAGGTCCTCAATGTCACCTTTTTTATGTAGCAAGATCATTGTGGCGTTGTTCCAATCCTCAGGAATCTTCCCTTCATTAAGGCGTCGAGTGAAAATTTTGGCGAGTACTGTTTCGATTTCTCCACTTGCTTCTTGTATGATGACTACAGTAATTCCATCTTCTCCTTAAGCTTTTCCCCGTTTCATGTTCTTGATTGCAAGCTATATATATATATATATATATATGTGTGTGTGTGTGTGTGCCTTGGGCAGTTTTTTTGTTGTTGTCTGGTATGTGTCTTACGTGTGTCGGTTCTGTGTGTGTGCTTTTAGGGGGAGGCTTCCTCCTTTTTGGAGAAGCCTGTTGCTCTTCACCGTTGCCTCCTCTGATGTTGTCAACCGTTGGGTGACTAGGTCAATGGGTCTCCTCCGAAGGAGGAACTTCCTCCTACATTCTCGTTTCGAAGTGCCTTGTCCCTCCGTCGTTCTAGGAGACTCCGCCGTCGGTATGTATGGTGTTGCGTCACGGGTGTGAGTGTCCTTGCTCGTGAAACCGTGGTGTGTGTATCGGGGCGTGAGTGAAACACCCGTGGAACCGATCCCATGTTCATACATGGGTACGGGGAAACAAGCATGTTGGTGTTGGTGGGCAACAAAAGTTCGTAATGGGAGAGAGGTCGTTGTGCTTCTGCACAATATGACGTCCCTTTCTTTCAGTTTCCAGTGAATGGTATACGAAGACATGGACAGTAAAACAAGCGTTCTTTTTATGTTTAGTGCGTCCACAGACGAAAGAATAGTTATTCCATAGCTGATTACTTGTGTTACTAATAAGGGAACGATTACACGGAAACGCCGCAGGTGCAGTGACAGCTAGACGGGACTCACAGCTGCATTACAAAAGTGGTTGGTGTGTTTTTGGAAGGTTGCGGTAAGTTATTGTAAAAACTTCATATTACGAAATAAATTTTAGGAACTTTTTGCTCTCTATTGGATTTGTAACCCAAATAATTGTTGAAGCCAAGGTGTCCATGTGATGAATTGGCCAGGTCTCTAACAATAGATTGTAAGCGTCAGCTTATCAAACGTGGTGGGTTTAAATCGGATTACTCACTCCATAAACATCGATAGTATCAGTGGAAATATTTGATGAATCGGTGAAAGCATCCGTGTTTTTGATAACAAGGAAAAATTTATGGATTTCAATCTGCAGCGGTGAATGGGCAACAGACGAGCAAAATCTCTTCAGTGAAACAGCAATTACTCACCAATACTACCGAGTAACTACTAATTTTTATTAAAACGCTCAGTGTATCGGTGAAAACCACGATGCTTTTTGTGATGCATCTGAGTGAACCTCGATATTTGGACTAGTGTCTAAATCCAAGCCTTCGGTCCCACTATGCGTTATCTCATTGGCCGACCCGATATGGAGGAGGCCATTTAAGTTACAGAAAAACAAATCGAGTGTTCGTTTGAAAGAAGCGTTGGACGTGTGGTGAAACGATACGATTGCATCAATGTTATTCGGATATTTATGTTTGTGAGGACATCGCGGGGACCCCTTTGAAAAACCGTGTTTTTCACATTATTTTGATGACCATCCTTACTTAATGCGGTGATGAAGGTGGGTGTAATTCTTCTTTGATTACTAGTATTAAGGAGTGAAATTAGTCACTGTTATTGGGAGCAAGGCTCGGCGGTGCTCCGGTAGGAGAGTGATATTAACATCATCTACCGGAAAGTCGAGACGGAGAGGGTTAGAGAGAACATTCAATGTCTCGACATTGACGGTAGGGGGATCAGAGATCTTCCCGATATTCTGGAGGCGGCGGCGGATTTTTATTGCAGGTTATTTGGCAAAGTGCAGCCAGAGGTCATGGATGCTTATCTGGAGTGTAATCTGTGTATTTCGAATGAAGATAGAGAGTTGTTGGAAGTGGAATTCACCGAAACTGAGGTCAGGTGGGCGTTCCTGAACATCAAGCTCAGAAAGTTGACGGGCTTCCAGCCGTATTTTACAAGAAATTTGTCAACATTTTAGACCCCTGGGTATGTAGAATTTTTAACAACATTGTTGATAAGGGAATTATGACTAAGTTCACGAGGACTACTGTTGTCACTCTGCTTTCTAAACCCCCGACGACGATCGTCAGTGCGAGTCTGTCGAGGGTTGCGGAGAAGTAAGTTGGCGTTGGTCACGCGTATAGTACCCGTGGTAGGCAGATGTACCATAAAATTCGGCGTGTAAGGGACATGATTGCTTATATCAGACACCGGGAAGTTGAGTTGGGAAAATGCTTTCCGCGGATCACAGTATCCGCGGAAAGCATTTGGCCGTGTTTCCCACGAGTTTATTAGAAAGCTGCTGGAATCCCACGGCTTCGGAGAGTTTTTCCGAAGAGCGGTGGACTCTTTGTATAGGGACCTCAACGGGAGAGCCATTATTTCAGGTCGTCTTTCTCCCCTCTTTGCGGTTAGAAGAGGAATGAGATAAGGCTGCCCGCTCTTCCCGTTGTTGTTTGTCTTGGTCATTGAGACCATTTTAAAAAAGTTCAGGCTCATCCTAGAATTCAGGGATCCCCCGCCACTTCCTGAGCGGGGTCCCTAAAGTATCTTACTTATGCTAACGACGTTCCTGTTTTCGTTGACCCGGAAGTGAGTTTGAAACAGGTCTGGGAAGTCTTCGCAGGATACTGTTATTTCACTGAGTCCATACTTAATGAGGATAAGTCGAACCTGCTTCTTAGGGGCAGGTGGGATCGCGCAGTTGTCAAAGGGCTGACTGTGACGAGTGGACCCGACAGGATACTCGGTATCCTTTTTGATAGAGATGGTGTTCATTTGAAGACTTGGAGTGACTTCCTCTCCGCTATTAAGGAGAAGAAGGAACGGTGGAAAACTGCTGACATTTCGATGATTAACCATGCTAAGTTAGCTAACGCTCTCCTGGTCTCGAAATGTGCCTTTCTCGCAGAACTTGATTCTTCCCTCTGAGTCTCATGAGACTTCTGGAGAGGGAAGATTTTGCTTTCATTTGGGCCGGTAAGCAAATTGAGGCTGTTACCAGAGCGGTCCTGTGCTGCCAGAAGAAGGAGGGTGGTTTGGATGTTGAACACCTCTCTTCTTGGTTCAGTGGACTGCAGTCTAGGAGTGTGAAGGAAGCTCTGAACTCCTCGCACCCTTGTAGGAACTTTGTAGCGTATTTGACAGGATTGTTTGCGGAGAAGTTCTTACATGGCTTCTCTTCTGTGAGGCCGTATAGGGAGATCTTTCACAAGAGTTATAAGCTTGGGGGCATTTTCAGAGTCTCACGGACAAACCGGAATGGGCTGAATTGGAAGCAAATGTATATCCATATTCTCCTTAGTCCTAGGAAGCAGGTTACTGAGTTTGTTGTCGTTAACTGCAACAGGAAGGATGCGTGGATGAGCTTGTTGGCTGCTAGAGTTGATTGTAAGAAGCGGGATTTTAAATTTCGTCTGGCTCACGATGTCCTCCGATTAGGAAGAGCAGTGCAGGTGGGGTACTGCCACCACCAACAAGTGTCCCGCTTGCAACCTCATTAAAGACCGGTACCACTTATTCTGGAGTTATCCCTGGCCGTGCAGGTGTGAAAGCTTGTCTGGACTTGGGCAGGTTGCCCGCAGCGGCACAAGGCTCAGGAGGTCTTCTACCAGTACCGTGGCACCTAAGCAGGGAGTGATGTCTGGAGGTTGATCATCACTGATACCACTTAGAAAAAAATATGGTATCAGCTACCAACTAAGTGAAACTAAACCTCAACACGTGCATACCATCCTGACTTACTTTTTCTTTTAACACATATTGCATATGTTACTTCTGGAATAGGCGTTGACGCCTATTCCAAAAATAATCACTATATTCCTACATATTCCAGAAGTAATAGTATGCCTACCTCGAATAGGGCAGAAACTATAATTTTATGCTCAAGAAGTTAACTTTCATAAAACTAAAGTTTCAAACTCAATATTTAAATTCCAACACACATTTGACTTCTTCCGTGAAATTTTTTTCTCTTCTTTTAAGATCGTGAAGACTTTATTTCCGGAAAATATATTGTGAATACTTTACATAGATGACCAGTAAGTAGTATACGCAAATTCAGAATTTATATTCCGTCTGCTTTGAATATTTTATTTCCTACTTTTGAAGTGTAACGGGTATCCCTCCCCCCGTCATCTGGCGACACTTTTGTTTCGGCTTGAGGTAGTGGTTACTTCGACTTCAGCCGAAGATAGTTAATTATGAGATGAGGTAAATCTCTGCTGATTGTTTGTTTTTCTGGATGATATGTTGGCGAAAACTGGGTTGATTTCGTCGATGGTGCCAGAGCCAAAACATCAATGTTTTCACCAATATATATAGGGGGAGGGGGATAACGAGGTTTGCACCTCGGGTACTGGCCCCCCGGTAATAAATAAAGGCGTCTTCCTCCCCCTTTCTACTTCGCTTCCGTGTCACTTTCCTATCGGGCACTCTAGCCTAAATCTCCTAGCTTCCTATTTCTAAGGGTTGTTTAAGACCTGGGGTCACACACTCCCTTCCTAAAATCCTCTACGTATGATAATTTGATGATCATGATCAACGAGGTTTGCACCGATTTATGGAAGTTTTAAAAATATCATGCCCTGATCTTCGCTACAGAGGAAAACGGAATCGATTTTTGTTCGCCCTGCATCAGGGCTTGATCCCTTCGACCTCCCCGACTAATGGGCCATTAGTCTCAGGGATCAGGGTCGTAGTGTTATCCCCGCAACCCTGTCTTCCTGGGGGATCTCACGGCCAAGCGGGCCTCTAGCTTGCGCAGAAAGAATTTAAAAAATATTTTGCTGAAACTTCGTGTGAAAGTGGTTAAAGAAATTATCCATGAATTTTTGACGGCAGCTTTCAATAATGTATTAAAAAGAAAAGCAATCTTTTAGTTGTATTTCTGTTTTTTCGGTGGTTTTAATTTATAAAAGCTGGATGAAGGGGGTATGGAATAGCTACTGCAGAGGACTTGAGTCCCCTTTTGAGAATCATAGCAATAGTTCCTATACGTCTATTTTAACATGACAATGTGAAACAACAATTGTCATCTTGATCTCTTTATTTTTTTTATTTTTTTGTAACAGAGTTAAAAGCAGATTTTTTTATTAAGTGCCAATAATTGTGGCATTACTGTAATTGCGTTCTCTGTATTCAAGTGTAAATAATTTAAGAAATTTTAATTTTTTGTGCCATAATTCTTAATTTTTACGTTTTTATTTGCTTGCTCAGTATATTTTCGAATAAATCATAAAAGATCATTAGTCACCGTTACACGGCACTTATTTGTGTGATCATCAGGCATTTCAAAGGGGCCGTCCTTAGTTCTCTAAAAGAGTGAAATTTACATTATATGATTAAATTGGGCGTAACTGTCTCGCGGTAAGTTTTTTTTTATAAAATTTGGTTGGTTGGTTGGTTGGTTGATGGGTTTTTTTGGCGCAAGGGCCAGGTTTGGCCAAAGAGCGCCAGACAAAGAACTATCAGCTACAGATTTTTAAAAGCGTGGAAAATGGTTAAGAGCAGACAGGCTTGGTAAAAGTTGGAAAAAAGGATGATGAAAGCCGTGAAGGCAAGGTAGTTAATTGGGTGTATATAAAAATTTATTAACTTACTATTATAATTATTATAATTTGTATTTTATTTAACACAACTACACAAAAGATGAGTCACAGGAGGGGGACGAACCGTCACTCTCCTCCCCCCACACTCCTCTGCAATGCTGGCCGAGGGCGGGGACGAACTGTCACTCTCCTCCCCCCATGTTCCTCTGCAATGTTGGTTGAGGCTGGGGACGAACTGTCACTCTCCTCCCCCTATGTTCCTCTATAATGTTGGTTGAGGGAGGGGACCTCGCTGAGTCCGAGACAGTTGCAATGTTGGTCAGGCGGACCGCGACAGTTGGATGGACACTGCACACCTTTGCGGATTGAGGGCCGGGTCTTCCGCACGTGCAGGCTTTCTGCTGGGAACTGAAAGAGTCGGTCGTCTTCAAAAGAGAAGGCGCAGACTCAGCTATCTGTAGCTCGGGAAAATCCACCTGTGTCGCTTGTTCAGCTGTAGATCGCTTGGCAAGTGCGGCGAGAGCTACAGGGCGCGGAACAAAGGGCTGCACGGGTTGTGGCAGAGACTGAACTACTGCGGCAAAAGTACGCTGTCGATTGGTGGGTATACCCAACTTGGCCTTTGCAGCAGGGTACGAGAGGCCTTCCAGGGTTTTGAGGCGTTGGATCGCCATCTCGTCCTTCCATTTCATACAGTTGCGGGAGTAAGCTGCATGGGCCTCACCACAGTTAACACAGCAGGCCGCAGAAGTGCAACCTTCCCCGTCATGTTCACTGGAGCCACAATTAGCGCAACGAGTGGAACTCTTACAGAAACGTTGTGAATGCCCGTACCTCTGGCACCTGAAACAGCGCAGAGGACTGGGAATGTACGGGCGAACTCCACAGACCAAGTAGCCAGCCTTGATTTCGGTTGGAACTTTCGGGGAGTTAAAAGTCAAGATCACATTTTTAGACTTAATCAAAGAACCATCGCGCCGAAACATCATACGACGTGCAGCAATAACACCTTGATCTGCAAGTTCAGTCACCAATTCTTCTTCACTGCATGGCAAGAGATCAAACTCCGAAATAACACCCCGAGAGGTGTTAAGAAACGGGTGAGGTGTCACTTTGACAGGAATGCCTTGAAGACTAGTGAGTTGCAGAAAAGTGTTACTCTGAGAAACACTGCAAGTTTGGACAAGCAGGTCCCCAGAGCGAAGCTTCTGCACAGACCTCAAGGGGCCAACCGCAGCGTCCAAAGCTTTACAAATGAAAAAGGGAGATTTGGTAGACAGTCTCTCATTCGGATCGATGGATTCCACAACTAAGTGTGTAGCATGCGTAGTCACAGCAAACGAGGGGAGACGACGCTTCGGAGCGACTGGAACAGCTGCCGAAGAAGAGGTTCCACATTCATGGTCCAGGTCAAGGTCTAAAGATCGTTTAAGGTTATGAGACTTGGTAGGTTGAGAAGACGAAGGAGAGTCATTGTCAATAATCATTTTCTCAGGCGACTTAAATTTGGAGTTTTTCTTTTTGTTTTTACCCATGGAAGAAAGGAAGAGGATTCGTCTGCAAACTACTCCACCCACCACCGAGCCCTACGAGGGAGAACTGGAGGTCTGCAAGTCAAGAAAATGACGCTGGACACAGTTCTGGAGCTTATACGTTGCAGATATAGTCCGTTGGCTGTGATCACACGCACTCGGCGGACACTTCGGCCTCCGGGTACCGTCATGCCAACGCCTTTGGCATGATCCCACAGCCCCCGGGCTTACCCTGCCGTGCTATACGACAAAAAAGCCGCTAAAGCCCTGTACACAACTTGGTACAAGACTTCTGACTAGAGGTGGGTTAGTCTCTAGCCTCCCGTTTACAGCGAAGCCGGGGTCGAAGAGGAGTGTTGGTACACAGGAGGCACATATCCGGTCTCCTGCGACCTCAGCCGCCAGACATCCCATTTCCGCCTCACGGGTCTCCGCACGCGGCAAACATGCAGGTAGGTCTAGCACCCAAACCAGCTAAAAGGAAAAAAGAAATCCAAAGAAGACAAACCCTGGAAGGGAACCTAAACGGAATCTCAGCAACCTACGAACTGAGCGGTTAATATAAAACAGTTAGTGGTGGAGGGTAACAAAACCACAAGACCGGGGTGTTAGTACATAACGTGGTAGCGATTAGGTAGAGTAAACAACACGGGCAACTAGCCAGTGGAGAAAATAAATAAAAACGAAAAAGCGAGAAACAAGACCAGCTCGGGAACGTGGGGACGCGACTCCCCAACAGCTGGATGAACAGCAGTCCCTGCAAACACCAACAGCACCAAAATAAGAAAAAACAAGCTGTGGCATGACATCAGATGTTGACCAGTCACAAGGTCAGCTCGGGCCGTGGGGGCGCCGCTCCCCAAATAACTGGAAAACCAGTTATCCCCGTGCGGGGTTATAAAACTTGAGCAATGCTTTTAATTACAGCTGACACTTTTGTGTAACACGCAATAGAACGCAATAATTTTGATCTTACGAAAGATATTCGCAGGTTCCAATGCAGTTGAAATATTAAAATGCCCATAAATAATATTAAGTGAAAAATACGGAATTTTAAAAATTCAGTAATTGAAAGCAATATATACACCGAAATTTTTATAAGTGAAAGCTGTATTTTCTCAAAAGGGCATGGAATATGTTTTTTGCGGGGGAAAGGGGCATTTTCCCGGTACGCTATAGTCAAGGGTCAATTCTCTCCCAACTGTCAGTACATTCATCCATTTGTCAGTCCTATTCAGCTCACTCACTGAAATTTCCTAGCCTGCTACTTCTTAAAAGCATTTTTAGACTTGAGGACAGAAACTTCCTTCCTAATATAACTTAGATTCATGCTGTACTTAACGCAATCGATTTAGGAGCTAAATCTCCAACTAACAGGGTTTCATGTTAAGGGTTATTCGGCCAATCAGGTTTAAGCAATCGAGCAGTATAAATTAGTAGCAGATATCAGGTGGCGACGAAAGATGGAACAGCCAGTTTTAATATACATGTTATGATGGAATGACCTTCGCTAACGGAAAAAATTGCAATCGATTTTGGAGCTGAACCCACGGCAAACGGAGTTTCACGTTCCGCCGAACAGGTTGAAGTAGGCCTGCTCGCTGCATATTAAACCAGGGGCAGATACCAGGTGGCGACAAGCGATAGAACAGCCAGTTTTATTATTAATGCTTATCTTCGGTAATAAAGGAACTTGCAATCTAATAAGGTCCTGAACCCTTAACTAACAGAGTTTCATGTTAGAGAAATTGATAACGAGGAACAGTACACCAATTAAGTAGTAGACACCATTTTTTTCAGTTTGCAGTTACACTCTAACTTCAATGAAAAAACCATCTGGTTGATGTGCGAATGCTTGGAAACGCTTATGTGTTTATTTCCTACGCCAATAAATCGGATCACTAGTACAGTGTCACTGTTCATGTCAGAGTTTTACGCAGTAACCGATCAGGTTGTAGTAGGCGTGCAATATAATTAGTCAAAAACTATTTACGGCTGTTCCATCGTTCGTAGCCACCTCATAGGAGCGACAAAGATTTGAACATCCAGTTTTAATATTTATGATACCGCGGGCTGTGGTGTTCATTATAAAAATAGCAATTGATTTAGGATCTCAACGAACATAGTTTCACGTTAGAGAGTTTCATAATGGCCGATCAGGGCCGTAGCGAGAAACAATCATCGGAAACGGGGTCTGAATTTGATAATTATTTTTCACCGTTCGTTACACAGAGGTTGAGTTTTTGCTCTATTACATTTTATTAGCACGCGAAATTCTTCTATTTAATATTCGCCATTTTTCCAAACTGTGCTTTATATTCTAAATAGTTACAAAAATTTATGAAATTCATAAAACAATTATTTTATTTTTAGAACATTTTAAACATTTCGGGGAACTTTAACTCCCTTAAAAGCTCTCTGTGATGAGGGCCTATTCGACAAATCAGGTTGTAGTAGACATGTATTATGAAAGAGAGGAAGATATGAGGCAGCAATAAAAGATGGAACAGCCGGTTTTATTATACATGATATCATGCGCTGTTCTTCATTAACAGAGGAGATTCCAATTGATTTGGAAGCTGAAAACTCCCAACTAGTAGAGTTTCATGACAATGTTGTACATATTGTGCAGTCACAGTGTAGCAGGCGAGCACTATAAATCAGTGTAAGGTATTGGGTGGCGATGAGCGTTGGAAAAGCCAATGATAAATTCATGATTCACGACCAGATCTTTCATCACGCACTGGTCTTCATTAACAAAGAGTACAGCAATCGATTTAGAAGCTGAGACCTACAACTAGCACAGTTTAATGATAGATATTTGCATATTGCGCCTAGTCAGATTGTAGAAGGCGTGCTTCATAAATTAGTGTAAGGTATGGGGTGGCAACGAACGATGAAACAGCCACTGTTAATATTCCTGAATCAAGATTAGTTTTCATCATGCGCATTATTTTTTCATCATTTCTTCATTAACGGAGAAAACTGCAATCACTTTCGAAGTTAAAAACCAACAACTAGTACAGTTTCAAGCTAGAGCTGCAAACAATGTCCAAGGTCAGAGCGATGCAAGCGTGCACGTGCCGTATGAATCATTGGAATAAATATGGTGTCGACAAACGATGGAACAGCCAATAGTGAATTTAGAGCCCCGCACTGCAGGGGTCCTCATGGTTAAAAGGGCCTCTGGACTCAAGAAAAGTAATCCTTTTCTTCAACGTTTTTGACTTTACAAGATTTAAGATCAGCTTTGGATGAAGTTTTAAAAATAAAAGCAATCTTCGATAAAATAAAAGCAATTTTTGCTTCTTTTTTAAATAAGTACGTAAAATATTTAGAAATCGTTTTCGTTGTTTAGGTGATAAAATCTTGATGACGAGAAAACAATTATTCAATGAGAACTTGAGGCTTCTTTTCACAGTTCTTGTAATAGTTTCCATACATGTATGGTAAAAAAAGAATGTGAATAAAACATATTACTCGTAGTTCAATCAGTGGATTTTCCATACCAATGCTGATAAGGTGTTCTGTGTTACAATTCCTTGCACATAACTACATACCTTTCAGAATATAATAAGCTAAAAGGTGTTGTCCACGGGATTGAAAATTCAGAGACCAGTATCTTTTTTTTTTTTTTTTGTCATTCGCAGAATACTCTGGTATAGAAGTTATTGGTAAATCGGTGCCCCTGCGTGTTTTGACAGAAGATGGTACATTTTTTCGGGTGTGTTCGACAGATATAACGGCGTTCATAGGATTTGAGGAAGTTGTGCCTTATTTCAGCATCTTTTGACAATAATTTACATTTGCTTTACGGTTTTCATTCCCAGAATACATCGGCACGGAAATGGTAAAAGGTAAACTGGATTTGCAATCGTTTGTATAACTTTTCGGACAAAAAATCGTAAAGACCTCGAAAAGAAGTAAGAAACATCTTTAGGTAAAGTTTACATTTTGTCATTCTTAGAATACTTCGGCAAAGAAATTGTAAAATGACTAAAATATCAGCTGCATTCTCCATATAAGCTGGAAATCAAATATAATGTTTCCGTAAGAACGTCGTGATAAAATTTGGGTGAGCTCGACAGATAGAACAGCCGTCAAAGGATTTGTAAGTTAAGCCTTAATTTAAAAATTTCGCAACTTTTTTTTTTTTTTTGCTATTTCTCACATCCCTTTCATCTACCAGGTAAAATTTGTGCGTAACCGAATATACTAATCTTGAAATATTTCTTACTTGGCTAAGCCAATTTATTATAAAGAAAAAAATCGGTGTGTTCGTTTGTCATTTACAGCTTGGATTCCTTAGCGTAAGGAGGAGAAATTTATCGGTAAATTGTAAAATTAAGAATCATGTGAAAGATATTTTGTAACAAGCATCTCCATGACAGTCAAATAGATGTTACAGACAGATGGGTGCCAACCTGCCAGCAATATATTTCCCATTCCAAGTCGATGTAATGTTTAGTTTACGGAGGCATGTCTGCTTGCTTGAACATCTCGATGTCAGAAGCGGAAGACAATTCTGAGCGTGTATCGCTATCTATCGGCGAATTCTAAAATTAAAAGATCATTCAATGGTTATTTTGAATTAATACCTCGGTTTATCAATTACCTGAATGAAACCTTTTCGATTTTTGAATTGAACAAAATTCTTCCGCTAGCAGACGTAGACTTAAATCATGCTTCTTCTTCTGTACTTTTCCCTCTAACTGTTCGAGGTGAAATTCGGAAAAATTTAACTTTGTGGAAAAAGTGCTACGTACAATGTCTTAAGCAAGCAAAATAATGGGGAAAGGTGAAAAGATATAGTATTTTTACATGAAAGGAAGAATATTTTCCGAAGAACTTACCTTGGAGTGCGAAGGTTCCGAAGAGTACGTGCGGTGGGCCTAAGATGATGGAGTGGCGACGGCGTGAAGGTTGAGTCCGGTGAATGGAAGCGTCGTTGAGAACGGCAAGTCACACGCGGAAGAATACACAAGGAAGCGGTTCAGCAGTACGTAGTCATCGAAACGGGTTGTAAGAATACGCTGAAGGAAAGAGGTTGCTTTTATGCTGCATTGTAATATCATTTTTTCAAGGGTAATTTTGCGAAATCGTAAGTCGAAAATTGCCAAAAAAGGCTTAAAATTTCATCATCCTTCACAATTCGACACGAAACTCTGGGCCTCCTTGCCATAGTACGATTCCTGATTATAAGAAAATCGTTTATTTTCAACAATATCCATTTCACGAGGGAAAAAAGGGACGAACGATGGACGGAACACCAGTAGAACTACAAATGAGGTACTTGAAGAAATCATCGACCCCTTCACATCTCCGAAACCATAACCAAAATTTAGGGTCAACCGGAACCAAAGCTTCTTACTCAAAACGTCTGCCGCACATTATATCATTTACATTCCTTCATTTAATTACATCCCAAGACATTTTTGCCATAAAAACAAAAACATTTAGCACATTTCTTTATTAATATTTAAAGAAACATATCTGAACTACTTCTTTTTGCATACGACTACACGACGCATCACACTCCTCTGCGATTTTTTTTTTTTTATGATGTAGAGGATTTTAGGAAGGGAGTGTCTGACGCCAGGTCTTAAACAACCCTTAGAAATAGGAAGCTAGGAGATTTGGGCTAGAGTGCCCGATAGGAAAGTGACACGGTAGCGAAGTAGAAATGGGGTGGGAGACGCCCTTATTTAATACCGGGGGACCAATACCCGGGAAACTCCTCTGAGACATACACCCCACTCATGTTGTATTATTCCGCGCATGCACTAGCAACTGGTACTCCCTTCCGAAGCACGGTCCCTTCACGTCGTGGCCGTTAGCATCGCTTTGGCCTCCTGCATCAACTGCTGCAAACCATCGTATTCGCACGCTAGTTCTTCGGAAAATATTTTTCCTTTCATGTGAAAATACTATATTTTCTCACCTTTCCCCATTAGTTTGCTTGCTTAAAACATTGTACGTAGCACTTTTTCCACACAGTTAAATTTTTCTGACGAAATAATTTAGGACGCTTAAGTACACATTTACCACTGGTGCAAACTCAGGGACGAAAAATTTCAAAAAACTGTGACGTACATCCTTTTTGAAATCAAAAATGATGAAAAATTAAAAAAAAATCATTGATGGAGTCATTTTTGAAAAAGTTTTACGTAAAATGTACCTGTCTATTCGGCACGCGGAGATTCAGTCTGCGGCAACGATAACCCTCTGACTACCACTGTAGGATCTGCCACTTTTGCCCGTGGTTCCAGCGCATCACCGCAGATAGGCATAGCTAGCATAGTCGTCCAACACAAGCAGCGCGACCGCCAGCTTAACTAACTCTGGTTTACGCGGAAGGATACTTAGCAATGATACACGTGCAGAAGTACGAGATGGCTGAGCTTTTACAAGCAATGGAAGGACCTTCTGTGTTTACTTTACAATATTTGCTATTCTTCAGTGGTTTATTTTAGGAATTTATAAATTGGTGAGAAACGTCGATGTGTATATAAGGGTGGGGTGCCAGGACCCCGACCCAATTTGTGTCCCATTTTCTTTTTATTTTGATGTTTTAGGTAAAAAATAAAGCAGTACATAACCAAACCAGTGAGGACGAGAAATTCTAGTTCTTCAAATAAAAATCTGTAAATTAAGAATACAATATGTTCAAAACATGAACATACCAGGGGTGTATTTAGAGAGAGGCCAATATGAAACAATTTCGAGGAATTGTGCCCACCTCCCGGATGTAATTTTTTAAATATTTCGGTTTTTCATACGTAGAGGATTTTAGGAAGGGAGTGTCTGACCCTTAGAAATAGGAAACTAGGAGATGTGGGCTATGGTTCCCGATTGGAAAGGGACACGGAAGCGAAGCAGAAAAAAAGGAGGGGGAGGGGACCAGAAAAAATCAGGTGGCAGACGGGTGGAGTAGCATGAGCACGATGGAATAAAAAATGCCGACCCCAGATAATTCCCTCACCTTGTCAGGCTGCGACTTGTAAGACCACCTGTTATTAAAAAAAGGTCGAAATACTTATGAAACATCTGAAGTTGGGGTAAAAAATTGAAATGCCGACCTCGGAAATTTTCCTCCCTATTTGGGTATTTTCGATTACAAGCCGTTTCCTCCCGCGAATGTGGCGCCATCTAATGGGTGAATGAACATTTCACCGGTAACATGTATTATCCAATGTTCATTTGGTATAGGATAGATGTCGTAGTGTATGTACCCAAAAGGATTTTGTTCACTGACAGATTAAGTGCATCAAAGTATAAAGTCTGCCCGTTGATTTTGTAAACATCACAGCGATTTTACTTTTTCCTGCCAATCGTTTAGAAAGGATTCTCCCAATCTTTTCTAACTATTTGATGATTATTTCTCACACATTTCGGGCGCACACATACTGAACAGAACTCCATAAATAGCATACTATTAAATAGTTT
This sequence comes from Macrothele yani, assembly GCA_039090855.1. Taxonomy (NCBI): domain Eukaryota; kingdom Metazoa; phylum Arthropoda; class Arachnida; order Araneae; family Macrothelidae; genus Macrothele; species Macrothele yani. Next base: position 37,591,498 of record CM077031.1, on the reverse strand, counting down.
CAGTATGTGTATACTATTTATTCTCATAATAGTATAAATAGTAAACACATACTGAACGTGTTACAGAACTCCATAAATAGTATTTATAAAGTAAAACATCTAATTTATTTCTCCCAAAAGGAAAATTCGAACCACGAATTTCGGTATGCCTATCGTTATTATTCGCTCGACGGCTTCTAATTGGAAGAAATATCGAAAAGTTTCCATAATATAGCATTTCACAATCTTTCAACTGTGCACGTATTCTTTTGGTGAATATTATTATTTTGTAACAATTAATTTTCACCAAAATCATATTTCCGTTTCCGTTGTTCATTTGGTGATGAGCATTTACAATAGCGTTTTAAAATACACGTCGAAATCTCGTAGTTTATCTTTTTGCCTCCCCCCACCCTTTTTTAAATATTCCACTTGACAATGGAAGAGACGTGTTCCTCTCATGTGTGATTATTTCACGGACTTTCCACCCCTTCCCCCAAAATTGGTGGAGTCGGTTTCCTTGCAGCAAACTAAAGATAGGAATCAATTTCAAGAGAAGCAGTGGGTATGGTGGATGGCAGTGGGGGGAGTCCGAACTCTATCCCCTACTGCCTGCTTAAGTAACACATCCCATTCGAGTTCGCCCGATTGCCAATTGTTTGTCGCAGTGTTGGGAGAAGTTTTCTACCAACACTGCGACAAACACAGGGCCTACACCTGGTCTCCTGGTGAGGGGAGCGATCAGCTATCACTCCCGTACACAGCTAGTGTTTGTACCGGGTACGTTAAACAGCACCTCCTACATCAACAACATCATTCAGCCCGTTGTTGTGCCATTTGTAAGGTCGGTCCATCGTGGTGTTTTCCAGCAAGATTACGCACGCCCACACACGGCACGTGCAACGCAACATGCACTTCAGGGTGTGAGACAACTTCCATGGCCAGCACGTTCACCGGATTTGTCCCCCATTGAGCACGTGTGGGATTTTATGGGACAACGACTTATCCGGTCTCCACGGCCAGCCACGACCATCCCCGATTTACGCGTCCAGGCTGAGGATGCTTGGAACTCAATACCCCAAACTTACATCCAACATCTGTACGACAGACTCCATGCCAGAATTGCATAGTGTGACGCAGTTCATGGCGGTTCAACCTCGTACTAACCATGTTACATGGAAATGTTATTTTTCAGTTTACCAGCAAATACAGCTGTATTTTGCCATAATGTTTTGATCACGTTATCCTCTGTATTCCTTTATTATGCTGTATACATTTCGTTGGTATCAGACGTCTCCTTCCTGGTGTTCTTTTTTCACTTTTCGCCAGTGTATATATAGTGTGTTTTCTATCATTGGGGCTCAATATTATCCTACAAGGGTTTTGTGTTGGATAAAACTTGCGGTACGTATTTCGTAATTTATATTGCTGTAGATGCCCTTGGCACGCCCCTGAATTTCAGAATACCTCGAATTGTAAACGAAGTTGAAAGCAGTGGAATTGACTGAGTAAACTCTTAGTTCGATATGGAAGGATTTGTTGAAAAAAAAGAAAATTGTATTTTCCTGAAAGAAACAAGTGCTAAAATGACTCTTAGTAACCACTGTGTGTAAACTAACGACTTATGTGCTTTATATTAAACGTGAGATTTTGAAGCGTTTAAAGTTTTTCTCTGTTTTAACCGGTTATCGAAATATATTGTTTATCATAAAAATTGTTGAGATCGAACTTCAGAAAATTCGTATGAGTGCAATTTCCAAGCAGTGGCGCCGTCTTTATCCAGGATTATTTTTTTATTTTTATTATTATGACGTCTTGGACTACTTCCGCAATAAAAACCTAATGCCACAGAGTAGCGATGTTTGCAAAGCTAAAAACAACCAACTTCGTCATCTTTTCGAAACTGGCATTCAGCTTTATTTCAGACTTCTGGATGACGACTTACCCTGTATACGGTTAAGCCTTAGTGTAGCTAACGTGATGTTACTGCTTCCAATACAACAAAATTTTTGCTACCTAATTTTTAACAATAGCAAATTATTAGAAATTGTTCCCATAAAGATTTTTTTTTCCTCTGACGATGAGTGGTTTACACCCTATAGCAAACAAAATTGGGGAACCTCAAACTGGCATCAAGCAAGACAAAAAATATTGGGTGGGCACTGTCCCCCAGTGAAATTATTAGGAGGGTAAGATTCACCTTTCCTCCCATAGTCAGCGCCTATGGCGAAATTATTATTGTATTTTCAGTTTTTGAACTATGTCCATTCTTAAAGCACGAATTTTCCCATAATTTATTTTTTTTTTTCTCTTCCGGACAATGAGAGATATTAAATCCTCACTACTCACGACTTTTTCCTCTAAGGATTTCTCAAGCCCGAGTTCACAACAGCAACATTTATTTTTCATTGATCAAAATATCTTTCAACGGCATCTTTCTGCTTTGACTTTGGAATGAAATGACCAGTTGGCTGTTGAATCCTTCTGCGCATCCCTAGGAGGTACTTTCTCTTTGTCCTAGAAAATATCTCAGTTATTTTTCTTACTTTGTTAACCCTTATTTACACTTTGCTGTTAACCACAATCCTCAGAACCGGCTCTCAGCTCGTTTCATATTTATTACGAAGAAAATGTCAAAATTGTTGTGGCGGAAGAGCAGCGGACAATGGAATAGTAACAGTCACACTTAAGGATACCTCTGCACTATGGCTGTTCTATCTTTTAGGTACTAACACTCCGTGTTTTAAAATATTCAGCTCATTCTTTTTTGTTTTATGTTTTCTCTTCCCATCAAACAGCACTTTATCAACACTGAATGAACTCTCGTCGCTACGATGCTCAATTGTTATAAAGGGCGATTTCTATTTTCCTTGAATGTCTGAGTGTTACTTCTTCAGGGAGGAACAATGGACGATGGAACAGCTGGCTAAAATATTCGTTTCATCCTTCGACCTCTGGCTGAGAGCATGTGGTCAAAGGTTACCCCAGATTCTCTGAGCTATGCTCAGTGGGGGTGCAAAGGGCCATATGCACCCCCAAAATAATTTATTCTAGTATTAAAAATTGAAAAAATTGTCGGTGACGTTATTTTGCTAGTGTCGCCATGCTGGTCTTCCTTAAATTTCCCTTAGTTACTGCTTTATTTGGAATGGTCTGACGAGGTCACATATGCCTTTTGTTAATGACTACCCCCTCCCCTCCCCGTGCGCATTTTCCACTCGTACGCCACCAAAGAAAGAAGAGAGCGAATTAGTGTAGTATGTTGTAGTGGTCAGGGTGTCAGTACAATGAATGGTGGGGGCTGGGCCTGGGGGTGCGAAGGGGTTAACCTTTTATCTTGAATACATAGCATAGCAGGAAAACAAAAACGTAGAATCAACGTTACTTTGTAATTCATAGTATTTGAGAAATATAAAAATGTCTGATCCCATGCACATTTTTTTCGTCACTTTAGGAAGGAATGATATCGTAGCTGCACTGATAAAACCAAGAATGTGAGAATTTTTCGATCGTTGACTTCACATCATATAAAATTTTATTCACTGATGCATAACACAGATACAACTTAATGTTATGTATAGTAAATATTATAACAGTCTGATGTAATTGCAGAAGTGATTCTCTGATAAAATTTAATTTTTAAATAGTGACAATTCAAACTACAGAATTTCGCCTTCGTGGTTTTGACATTGCGGCTACGATATGCACCCCCAAAATTAATTTCTGGGTACTAATGGTCTTTAGATAAATAATGTTGTGTAGTAACACAAACATTACTCTTGAATAATTGCATTACTCTTGAATAATCGCATTTAAACACGAGCTTTTCCAAATTACGAAATTGATGAAAAAAATTATGGTTTGCTCTAAAAAAAAATTATGTTTGCTAAACTGATCGGGCTGGATTCTGGTATGAAGAAAGTGAAGATGAAAAGTACTTTAATGGGCCATCTCTTTCCCTATGTTATGCTATAAATAATGATTATACTTCCGTCACTAACCTGCTGTACGCAATTCGAGTAAATGCTGACGTACCGCCATCTGTCGAACTATTTGAAAGGTAAAAACTATATTGCGCACCTTTCGTTACTATATTTTGGCTGGGCCTAATAACGTTTAGAAATATTCCAGTAGCGGCTCATGCCGCTGAAAATATTCGTGCTGCTATTCCCTCCCAGCAAAGACCTTGGAATTGAGATTCAATGGGCTCAGTCTCACCATTCGCGGTAAAAAAAAAAAAAAAGGGTAATGCTACTCCAGATGTTTCCCGTAATTACATACAAATTTATATGAATCGTAATTAATTTTCTTCAGCTTTTTAGCGTCAGTAATTACCTTAATGCCCTTTTTTGTTGTATTAGTTAAATTTATAACCATATATTCGATAAAATGTTAAGCCTAATATTTTGCAAAATATCATCATCATCATCATGAACTATTATCTATCTATCCACTGCTGGATGAAAGTTTGTTCCACAGCGATCTGTCTTATGCCAGTCTCCTCCAGGTTACTCTCGCATAATTTCGAATTTCATACACCCATCTCCTATGTGGTCTTCTGTGTCTTTTCTTGTTCCTTGGAATCCTGTCTAAAATTTCGGTTGTTCACCGATGGTCTGTCCTTCCGGCAATATGTCTATCCCATTGCCATTTCAGTATAACTAAAAAAAACTGATAACATTGAGTTTACAGATCTTGTTTTATTTACTCAGTACATACACCTTTTTTTACGATTCATATACCTGATTCAAATAGTTGGAAAAAAACATAGTTTCAACTGTTATAGTTTCGTACGCATCTAAGTACGGGAGATCACCTTCACGCTAGAGAGCATCAGTCCACTAGGGAGGGCGGTCACGGCAAGGTCTTCCTGTGATGACGTCAAGAACTGATGCTGCGCCCTTGTTTGAGGGGGGCGTTGGTCTGTCAAAGCCAGCAATTAATGTAGCATAAGTAGTGCTCGATGTTGGTTATTAATCAAAAACAACCAACCATAGATTATAAAAATGGACTATATTAGTGTAGTAAAACTGTATTCCTGTAATCATCGTTTGGACATATCACCCCTCCCCCCATCATTTTATTTTTTGATTACATAAGTTTAGTTTTGTATATATTACGGTTTTTTTGTTTGTCATTAATTGCGATTTATTTTGCAATGAGATTTCTTAGTCGTTTTTACATTGTATGAGTTACTTTAACTTGATAAAAGTTTTCAGTAAGGGATAACTTTTCTTTCTTACACCTTAAATGGTGGTACCAGATAGATAAACATACTATTTACTAATCTGAACGAGTACACTCTGTTTGCTCATAAGTCATAACTGAAAAATCGTAGATTTTGCCATGCAGCTTTGCTGTGAATTCCACGCATTATATTACATTATAATATGTAATACATTTTTTTAGCTGGATGTATGTATCATACATGTGGGCGTTTTAATCCTTACCCCAAAAATTCCCTTCAAAACAATGCCAATATTAAATTTTACTTAGCTCATGATTTCCTTTCTACCTGACGTATGCGGTTCGAAAGCTACCTACGCCACGTTCTGACGACCGCGTAATTTCTTAGGCTACCACCAGTGTCGCGATAGTCGCTTTTGATTAGCGTACCGTATATGGCAAGTGGGCGGGCTAGGTATATTATTAGTTTTAGAGGGATCCACGGGTTCCCTGGGTGATGTACGTCAGATCTGTGAGCACTTGGGTTACGTAAACTCTGGTGAGCCGATAATAATTGTTCTCTAGCACACGGTGAAAACCGTAGTCTTTTTCCACGCAGAGAAATTTGTAGTTCTCAACTCGCAGCCGTAAAGGGGCGATGGATGTGCAAAATGTCTACTGAATATAACAGCCATTTACACCAGTAAAGTCGAAAAACTAATAACATTTATTAATACACTCCATGTACTAGAACAATAAACCTGGGTACTTCTTCCGATTAAGTGCCGTTCCCAAACGCGAATGTAGCGCCATCTAGTAGGTGAATGTACAGTTCGCCGGTGACATGTTTATCAGATGTTCATTTTGTATCCGACAGATGTCGCACTGTGCCAGAAAGTACTTTGCTCATTGACAGATTAGGTTCATTTTTTACATAACGTCTGCCCGTTAATTTTGTAAGCAGCACAGTGAGTTCACGTTTTTCTCCCAATAGTACATACATACTGAACGTGGTACTTCTTCCGATTACAGGCCGTTCCTGACAACTAATGTGGCGCCATCTAAGGGGTGAATAAACAGTTCACCGGTGACACGGTTTATCGAATGTTCGTTTCGTGCCCGAAAGGATTTTACTCTTTGACAGATTAAGGCTGTCTTTGAATGAGTGTAATAAATTTTTTTTTCCTATATCTGTAATGTAATTTATTTTGTACACATTTTCTCGAAAACTATTACTTTGTGGAGCTCGAAATTTTGAGCACAAATAAAAACGAGCCATAGCTAATACGTGATGCAGTTATTTGGCGCTAGATGGCGCGATAAGTCAGCTTAGCAGTGTTTCTGTTTTGAGGAAACGGAATCTCTCAATTCTGTCTGATTTTCCTAATTATCTGAGACAAATAGAAATTAATGAGTGGCCACAAAAGTGAAATTGGAATCTTTTCTTCCATAATTTATCTTAACTCTTATTGTATGTTCATTTTTTGAAGAGAAAATGTGCACATTTTTAGAGGACCCCTGAATTTGAGCTACAGAAACCCCTCCTCTTTAGAAAGCTCCACCCCCAAATTACGTCATTGGTTAAAACGTAACAGCGCGTATTTTGTCTTTTCATTCTTGCTGTGTTTGTGTTTCGACTTCGTTAAATACGTTATTTTTAACTGAAAAGTTCTTATCAGAACTCACTCCTTGTCAAACTATTAATACTTTGCCATCATGCCGCAAAATAACAGAAGAAGAGCAAGGCATCCTGGACACAACAAGTCATCTAGAGCCCAGCGATTACGACGTTCTAGAGAGCAACAAAATGTCCATTTACATCAATCAACAGGACTCTGTAAGGTAAGTTATTTTATTAACTACAATATTTACATATATAGATATAATTACTATATATATAGTACAGGGGCATATTTAGAGAGGGGAGCCTTTGCACCCACGAAAGTGTTTATTTATTTTATTTTTTTTTTGTTAAAATGCGACTTACATTAGGAAAAAATGCTTTAATTTAATAAAAATGCAACAACTTACATTAGAAAAATAATAAATGCGTAAATTTTTCTTCTACTTTTTATTAACTTTAAATTTGTTTCGGTGGATTTCAAAAACTTCCATTTTTCGTCGCCCCCACCCCACCCGAGAAAAAATTCTGTATAATTCCCTGATAGAATAATTACTTCTTCAAACATTTCAAGAACAAACTTTCTTCGACTAAACGAGGGTGGGGTGGGGGGTGGTTTCTGCAGGCTTGAAATTTTTATCTGTTAAAATGCATTCAACACACTCCTGATCCTGAACTGCGATATGATTAGTCTACTTATTATATTTTGAAGCATAGCATGTGCCTTGATACACTTTTCAGGGAAATAAACTACGTATAATACTTGGCATATTAAAACAAATATTTATAATTGGAGAAATATTTGTAGTTTATCAAAAGATGTAAAAACACAAATTTGTCCCTGCCGGAGGTCGAATCCGTGACCCCTCACTCCGGAGTAAGGTGCTCTCCCAGCTAAGCTTCATGGACCGAATGATTCGCTGCAGATTTGTCATCTTGACACGTGCTTTACCTCTGTAGTAAGTCACAAAGAAACGAAACCTTCTTTTTCATTATAGCCTGAATTTATTAACAGGAACACTGATGTGTGGCAGTATTCCGGTGTGGCAATTTACCGGCAATCCTGTCACACATCTTTCAGCAACTTGGCCACAAAAGTTCAAGTGGAAGGGGTTAAGGTGCCACTTTCTGGGCCTATACTGAGAACTGAATTGGGAACTCCACATGAATTTCGAGAAAACGTTCCATATAAGCCAAGCGAGAATTGTAGGCCTACCTTTATTTCAAGAAATAAATTGCCGAGGATCCGAAGTACACTTGGTTTAGGAGGCCTTCCTACCCCCAACTTCCGTAATATTATATTCTGTGCCGCTGGAGTCTGTCAGTGTATCCAGGATGTTCCCCTTGAAGCGTCCGCGAAGTCCGTGAGCTTTGGGGCTGCTTTCCCCCAAAATGTTGAAATGGACGTAGAGCTGTAAACATTAGTACCATGCTTTATCTAATGATTATGTACACAACCACGAATTTTCAGGAGGGTGGGATGAATCCTCCCACCCAGTTTCTAAGAGCTCTTCAGGGTAACATCGAGGATACACTGACCGACTGTAGAGGTCGAGAATATAAAATTACGGAAGTTGAGGGTAGAGCCCTCCAAACCAAGCACCTCGTATCCCTTTTACAGACTTCACCAAAATTCTGGGGGAGGGTGGAAGGGCGTACATAGTCTGCCACTAAACACGACATGAAGCACGAGCAAATCCCTTACCTTGAACACTTGCCTGCGATCTCAGAAACTTGTGGGAGGGTCAATCCACCCCACAATCCTGAAAATTCGTGGTCGTGTACAGAATCATTACATAAAGCATGGTTCGAATGTTTACAGCTCTACGTCCATTTTAACATTTTAGGAACCCCTCCACCCCAAGCTCACGGACTTCGCGGACGCTTCAAGGGGACATCCTGGATACACTAACAGACGCCAGCGGCCCAGAATATAATGACACGGAAGTTGGGGGTAGAGCCCCCCCCCCCAACCCAAGTGCACCTTGGATCCTCGACAATTTATTTCTTCAAATTAAAGTACGATCTCGCTTGGCTTACATGGAACGTTTTCTCGAAATTCGTTTGGAGTTACCAATTTAGTTCTCAATTTTGGCCTAGAAACGGCAATCTTTATAGCCCCCCCCCCTTGAACTTTTGTGGCCAAGTTGCTGAAAGATGTGTGGCAGGGTTGCCAGTAAATTGCCACACCGGAACATAGCCACACATCAGTGTTCCTGCGTGGCAGTCTACAGTAAACCGTTTGTTCTGGGAGTATTTCCTCCGGGTTTTTTTTTTTTTTTTACCGCTTTTCGGTTTACAGGGGTATTTTCTCCGTGGATATTTTTTCCAGGGGGTATTTTTACCTACATCCGAACTTTCCGACAATCAGGTGTCGTAGTAAGCATGAATGTGCCGTGTTTCCATGGAACTCGTTTGAACGGCATGCGATGCATTCATTCAAGGGAGTTCCATGATTACTACAGTCGTTTGTAGCAGGGCCGGCTGGACATAGGCGCAACCGGGGCCGTAGTTCCTGGCTCGACGCCCCCGTAGGGCCTCGTAGTTTAGGAAATAAAAGCAAAATCATTTTTTGGGTACAGTTTTTTTACTTTATTTAGTTAATTTTCTGATGCAAGGACCTTCCAAACATATTTTCATGTTTTTTTTAGTTTTCAATCCCCCCCCCACTTTTAAATGGGTTACCTCGCGTCGCTGTACAGACGCTGAGATACACAGTTTTTAAATGAATATAGGGCCATATTTATATTTTGTGCATTTCATGAAATAGCAAATTAAATTTAATTATTTTGCGGTTTCTTACTTCTATATGTTGAACAATTTCTGTGTAATGAAATGAAAAAAAATATATCAAACTTATTTTTGGACTATATATGGAAGCCAAGTGTTCAGTGACTTTTAAAACCATATTGAATATTAAAAAAATAGGCAATATTCATATATGCGTGCATATAAAAGTTAAGTCACTAATTTGTCAGTTACTCCACCTTGCGTCAAGAATCGATCACTAAAGCATGTTTCAGGGGGAAAACTTATTTAACGAATCTATTTTAGAGGGATTCTTGTTATTCCCTATTCAAAAATATTCGTTACGCAGGTTAGTTGAAGTTACCTTTCTTTACAATTTCAGGTAGTTTTTACAATCAAGCAAAACATTTCGTTGAGATAATCACTTTTTCTTTATGATAGTTTTCGTTTGTGTTCTTTACGGACGATATTTTGAGATGCATAATATTTCTAAGGCGAGAATTATTTTCTAAAGCGCGCAGTGAGATTTTTCTCATGGTCCCGCTGTGAAATTTCGCCCTGAACCACGCAAAAGTTCCATCCGGTCCTGGTTCGTCGAATGAGTTGGAGGTGTAGGGCAAAATAATTCTCCCTGAGGCTGGAACAAACTGCAAGGAGAAGGGAAGTTTTGTTAACCCCCTCGCAACAATAATCCGCCAACTCTCCCTGAGGTCCCTTTTAGGCAAGCGTTTCTTGCCGCGCGTTTCGGCGACGGCAAAAAACGTCCGTTCTGTAAAGCAATGCAAGCAGAGATTTCCTATCTGAGGTTGAGAGACCCCAACCCACAGCGCTCTGCGCCGTTTGTCAGGTGAAAAAGAAGAAGATAAGATATTTGGGAACAGATTTCCCTGATAGAACAGCATGAAAGAAAAGTACAGAAATATTAGAGCAAAAGGAGTATACGGTTTCCCGTTAAGTATTGAAGTTGTAAGCTAACCTACATACAACAAATCAATCAAAGCAATTCATCCCGCAGTCAACGCCAGGCCGCAGGGAATCGGGGAAAGGACAGGGAAAAGTGGTGCCTAAAAAAACAAAAGAACCACACAAGAAAAATCCGACAGATAAACACCAGTTTTCTCACAAAACCATGTGTTGCAAGGCACCTTAAACCACACAGTTGTCGTTTGCTCAGTTCCCGTGTAGGAGTCTGCTTTTTCGCCTCGCTTCTCAGAGAAGATTTTTTCCTCACTGGCTGGAGGGGAGTTTGGTACTTTTTTTTTTATTTTTATTTTTTTTAAACCATAGTACCTTGTTTCTGGGCCAGTCTCAAATATGTGGACTGAAATATTCCTTTTTTGCAAAACAAGAGTTTGGGCCTTAAAAGAGCCGGGTTTTTTTTTTTTGTTTTTTTAAACAACCTTTCTTCACATGTATTAAGTATTTCTTTTTGCAAAACAGAGTTTGGCACTTAAAAGAGCCGGTTTTTTTTTATATTAAAAACTCTTCACATGTGCGAAGAATTCCCTCTGAACACTAGTCCCAATTATTGTTATTTTTTTTTGCTAGGGTAGCTGTGAATTGGGTTCATTTCTGGAACTTTATTCAAGATAGCTTTTGGCCTTTTATATCTGTCAGTTTCATTGACCACATAGTTAATGGCCTCTCTGACCAGAGGATTAGGATGAATCTTAGCTTTTTCATAGTATCTTTTAGCTAAGTCATTCATCGTGTAATGGATAGAATTAATATTTACCATGCTTCGGATAGCATGGTTTGAAGTTCTTCCATCAAGTCCAACCATATAACATAGGGTTTTATTTTGAAATGAGGTATTCTTATTTTTCTGTTGTTTGTTGCAGTAACCCCAGATAGGACAGGCATAAGTAATAACAGGGCTGATACAGGCTTTCTATATCAAAGTTTTGTTTTTCCTGCTAAGCCTTTTATTTTTTATTATTGGCTGGAGACCTGTAAAGCAATGGGGACAAGCTGTTCCTTTTATGCACTGACGTCGCGTTTTCTTGAGGTCGCGTCGTGAAAAACATGCCGTCGTGTTCAAGAGAACGCCGAGCAGCAAAAAGACGCTCAACTTTTCTAAGTACATGGTGGGGAGTGGGACTATTTATTCAGATGTCGCGTTTCCTTCCGTCGGCTTGTAATAAATCAACCTTCCCCCATCTGTAATCCAAGGGTACTGACAACCGGTCTGCAAAGTGTCCACTGTCCATCAGTCCATCAGTGTTCATCGCCGTGGGATTACATTGCGCTATTTGAAGTGACATTGTTATATTTTGTAAGAAATGGATGATGTTGAAACAGAACGTTTTATAGATGTTATTAAAAATAATACAGCAATTTGGAATTCATCATTGGAGGACTACGAAAATAAAAACCTGAAAAAAAATCAGTGGATCGAAGTGTGCACTCTATTTAAGCCGGAGTTCGAAGGATTGGATGTTAAAGAGAAACATAGTCTTGGTTAGTTCAAACTGTTATTATTATTGTTTAATCTTAATGTTATTTATTACTAGCTTTTAGCCCGTCGTTTTGCTGACGCTGTTTCAGATTTGAATTTTAAAAAATACACTATTGCGAATGATGCAACTGTACTTCTCTTTTAATTCATCCAGCGTTCGAGTACGATTTCGGTGCAAATTGTCAATGAAAATAATTGCTGTTTAAGGAACAGCTTTTTCATCTTTTACATGCAATGTGTATGTAAAAGGTAAGAGAGAAAAATCCGGGAGAGTCAAATTACAGTTATTTTACTTGTGACCATACCATGTATAACGAAGATATTAGACACAATAAGAATTTAAAAAAATGAACGTATCGGTTGGGGGTAGAAAACTCGAAAGTACCCAAGACGGGCATCACTGCAAATTTTTAAGCCTCAAGTGCCCCAGTGGTGTTGGAAAAAAAAGTTTTGCGTCTTTTACAAGAATTTTTACAAATTTGAACTGCCCTGGTAATGAAAATCGGAAATAAATCAAAAATTTTAATTGAAAAAGCAAAAATCAAAAATTTTGGGCATCATATTCAAGTGTTTTGAAAGCACACAGATTTTGAAAAATTTTGAAAAAAATATTTAAAAAATAATGAAATAACTGCTGAAAATGTTATTGTCTTCGACAACAGGTTGTGATATTTTGGGCTGATATCTATCTAACAGCCTTAAAAGTCCAGGTTACATACAGACTTTTTGAAAAAAGTTAGTCTGCATTTTATTTACAAACCTCAACGCCCGCGCGGGGGAAGGGGGTGGGTAAGGAGTCTTTTCTATTCTCGTACTCCATGTTATTGTTATGTGTTTGTGCAGCCATTGGATTTCTGGAAAGTCGGCGCCCATGGTCTGCAGTTTTGTTCCAAAACAAAATGCAAAACATTAACAGGGTTCGCCAACGTAGAAAAACCCAGTGGTGTTTTTCAAGCTGGGCCCAGTTGAAAAAAAACACCTAAAGGGCCACCTGGGTTTTCTCAAAATGGATTCCATTTTTTTCCCTTCTGCAAATTTGTAAATTTAATGAGCACCCAATATAATTTTTTTTTTCACAAGTAATAATAATATGAATGATGAGGTTTTTTCAGGGGCGGATTTCCGGCTAGGCGAATTAGGCGCGCGCCTAGGGCCTCGTTGTTTGAGGGGCCCCGAAAACACATAATTAGATTTTCAGTTTTGGTTTTCACGGAGCAAAGCAAATCAATTCTTAAAGCGACTACTTTGTATTGTCAATTGATATTTTACTTTCTCATATTAATAATAACATATTTTTTCTTGCTGTTGTGATATTCCGAATTTTCGATTTCTTATTGATGTATGTATTTTGAAAGTAACGGTTAAAATAATTTTGAGTTCCTTGTAGTGGTTGGTAAAGAAGGTATTCATGCTTCCCACACTTTTCATTGTTTAAGGCGAATTCTTAACTGGCCTACTGTGCTATAAATTGCTTTCATGCTACTTCCAGCCAAAGGAACACATCTGTGTTGGAACCTTCCCACCTTCTTCCCGAGTTACGATGAGGAGTACTTGTAAAAATTTTCCTGATGATCGGGCGTGTTTGCTGTTAATAGTTTATTTCCTTCGTGGTAGGATAATCAATGAAGAAAGAAATATTTTTCACAGGATAACTCTTCTTAGGACAATCAAGTTCTTTCTCGACCCTAATCCCTTTAAACCATCTTAAACCAAAAGAGTTATTATTATTTAGGCTGAAAAAATAAAGAAATTTGAGAACATCACACTATCTCATTTGATAGTGTTAAAAATAATTTATATTGTATTGCAACAACATTTCCTCATTACTTTCTGCTCCCTTTGGTTTAATACTGATAATTATCAAGTATTCTCACCTTTTCTAGCTTTTGAAAAAGCAATAAAAAGTTTCAACGATACTCTTACTCAAAAACCTGCAGTTCCTACTTTTCCATTTATAAACCGGAACTTCTGCATTTAATTTGTATGCTTCTGTTTCTGATAACTGCAGTGCAGGTATAAATGGGATACGGGTATTTAAAGTGACAAACCTAACATCCATTGATTCCCTATTAGCCTCAAAATTCAGTTTATGATAACTGCTGTGCATGAAGTATATGGGACATTAAAATTGCCAAACTTAATATCCATTGATTTCTTATTAGCCGCAAAAATAATTTTTTAAATATCGCTGAAATCAAATAGTTCCATGTGCACGGGCAGACAAAATTATTACACTAGCACTGTCTCTTACAGAACGTTCTAATAATAGGAAGCAATGGCATTTTAAAAAAGTGAAAAAACCTTTTTCTTGACTCTCCCCCCCCCTTTTTTTTTTGTTAAACTAACGGATGAAAATTTCTGAAGGGATAAGAAGGGGAGGGGGCCCCTGAACCTTTTAGTGCCTAAGGTCCAAAAATATCTAAAGTCTCCTCTGGGTTTTCTCATTTCACCCATTGGCGGCGGAGGAGAAACAGAAAATCAGTTCACATGTTGTATTGTTTTTTTCGTTATTTAATATTTCTTCCAATAGGGATAACAGGATTGTGTTCCTAGAAAACTGGTCACGATGAGTACCTGAATGTTCAAAGAGTTAAATGGTTTTAGAGGCCTTCATTAATTATTTTGTACCTGGGCCACGATAAACCACACGACGACCCTGGTGGGTCCCGCACGGGGATAACTGGTTTTCCAGTTATTTGGGGAGCGGCGCCCCTCACGGCCCGAGCTGACCTTGTGACTGGTCAACATCTGATGTCATGCCACCGCTTGGTCTTTTTTCGGTGCTGTTGGAGTTTGCAGGGACGGCTGTTGATCCAACTGTTGGGGAGTCGCGCCCCACGATCCCGAGCTGGTCTTGTGCCTCGCTTTTTCGTTTTTATTTATTTTCTGCACTGGCCAGTTGCCCGTGTTGTATACTCTACCTAATCGCTACCACGCTATGTACTAACACTCCGCTCTTGTGGTTTTGTTACCCTCCACTACTTACTGTTTATATTAATCGCTCAGTGCGTAGGTTGCTGAGATTCCGTTTAGGTTCCACTCCAGGGTTTTGTCTTCCTTGGATTACTTTTTCCCATTTAGCTGGTTTGGGCGCTAGACCTACCTGCATGTTTGCCGCGTGCGGAGACCCGTGAGGCGGAAATGGGATGTCTGGTGGCTGAGGTCGCAGGAGACCGGAGAAGTGCCTCCTGTGTACCAACACTCCTCTTCGACCCCGGCTTCGCTGTAAACGGGAGGCTAGAGACTAACCCAGCTCTAGTCAGAAGTCTTGTACCAAGTTGTGTACAGGGTTTTAGCGGCTTTATTGCCGTATAGCACGGCAGGGTAAGCCCGGGGGCTGTGGGATCATGCCAAAGGCGTTGGCATGACGGAACTCTGGAGGCCGAAGTGTCCGCCGAGTGCGTGTGATCACAGTCAACGGACTATATCTGCAGTGCATAAGCTCCAGAACTGTGCCCAGCGTCATTTTCTTGGCTTGCAAACCTCCAGTTCTCCCTTGTAGGGCTCGGTGGTGGGTGGAGTAGTCTGCAGACAAATCCTCCTCCTTTTTTCCATGGGTAAAAACAAAAACAAAAACTCCAAAGTCAAGTCACCTGAGAAAATGATAGTTGACAACGACTCCCCTTCATCTTCTCAACCTACCAAGTCTCATAACATTAAACGGTCTTTAGATCATGACCTGGACCAAGAACGTGGAACCTCTTTTTCGGCAGCTGTACCAGTCGCTCTGAAGCGTCGTCTCCCCTCGATTTCTGTTAATACGCATGCTACACACTTAGTTGTAGAATCCATCGATCCGAACGAGAGACTGTCCACCAGATCTCCCTTTTTCATTTCTAAAGCTTTGGACGCTGCGGTTGGCCCCTTGAAGTCTGTGAGGAAGCTTCACTCTGGGGCCTGCTTGTCCAAACTTGCAGTGTTTCTCAGAGTAACACTCTTCTGCACCTCACTAGTCTTCAAGGCATTCCTGTCAAAGTGACACCTCACCCGTTTCTTAACACCTCTCGGGGTGTTATTTCGGAGTTTGATCTCTTGCCCTGCAGTGAGGACGAATTGGTGAGTGAACTTGCGCATCAGGGTGTTATTGCTGCACGTCGTATGATGTTCCGGCGCGATGGTACTTTGATTAAGTCTAAAAATGTAATCTTGACTTTTAACTCCTCGAAAGTTCCGACCGAAATCAAGGCTGGCTACTTGGTCTGTGGAGTTCGCCCGTACATTCCCAGTCCTCTGCGCTGTTTCAGGTGCCAGAGTTACGGGCATTCACAACGTTCATGTAACAGTTCCGCTTGTTGCGCAAATTGTGGCTCCAGTGAACATGACGGGGAAGGGTGCACTTCTGCGGCCTGCTGTGTTAACTGTGGTGAGGCCCATGCAGCTTACTCCCGCAACTGTGTGAAATGAAAGGACGAGATAGCGATCCAGCGATTCAAGACCCTGGAAGGCCTCTCGTACCCTGCTGCCAAGGCCAAGTTGGCTATTCCCAACAACCGACAGCGTACTTTTGCCGCAGTAGTTCAGTCTCTGCCACAACCCGTGCAGCCCTTTGTCCAGCGCTCTGTAGCTCTCGCCGGACTTGCCAAAAGATCTACAGCTTAACAGGCGACACAGGTGGATTTCACCGAGCTCCAGCTTATTCGACCAGCTGACTCTGCGCCTTCTCTTTTGAAGACGACCGACTCTTCCAGTTCCCAGCAGAAAGCTTGCACGTGTGGAAGAGCCGGCTCTAAATCCACAAAGGTGTGCAGTGTCCATCCAACCCATCCAATTGTCGCGGTCCAACTGACCAACATTGCAACTGTCCCAGACTCAGCGAGGTTCCCACACTCAGCCAACATTATGGGGGAACATAGGGGGAGAAGAGTGACAGTTCGTCCCTCTCCTGTGACTCATCTTTTGTGTAGTTGTGTTCGTTTTCGTGATGTGTGTTTTCATTTTTTTTTCATTCTCATTTGTTGATCGGGGACGCCGCTGCATTGCAGCGGCTCCTAAATGACCACTGCGATACTGCTGCCGTGTTTATTTTTTTTTAAACAAATTGACTTTTGTAAACGTATCTGGATTTTGGCCCTATCATCATTCTCATTCCTCAGTTTTACTTAATCAGCTAGTTTCTAACCATTGTACCATGTGTTTAATACTGTTTGTTTCATTGTCTTTTTTGGCCCTTCATTCATTCTTATGGTTCGGTTTTACTTGGTCAGCCAGATTTTGGTATTTATGCCACGTTTTTTAATACTGTTTGTTTGTTTTGCGTCTGGCGCTCTTCGGCCAAACATGGCCCTTGCGCCATAAAAATCAATCAACCAACCAACCAACCGACCGTGGTGCGACCGCAAACATGTATGTTCGCTGTAATCTGGGAGTACAATTTTTTCACGATTTCAATATCTCCTCATAATGTATGAGAAAGCAAAAAGTGTTTTAAGTTAAGGTAAATTGACTTTAGCTTACCTTGAGATTCTTGGTGCAGAAGGCGTGGAGATGATCACTTCCAATAATAACAATAAATACACTAATGCATGAAAGATCTGCACTTCTAACAACCAAAGTAAATACCGCTGAGAACGTACACTGATAAGATTGCTTCCGATACACTGGAAGTGGAAAGGGGAGGGACGGTGGAATAGCCAGCAACGAAATAATAAAAACAGGGAGGGCTAATTATTTCCTAACCACATTCATAAAGTGGTTCTTTTCTTGTGCAATCGTAAAAGAAAGCACAACGAAATTCATTTTCTTAACTTTAATTTATATTGAAACGCAATAAACCTTCTCACATTTTCTTGAAATTAAAAGTCACTAAAAACAAATTAGCCTAATCCATAAAGTTTAAACTGCACCCGAAGCATATTCATATTTTGCCAGGAAACTGAACCTTCAGGACTGCAAAAGAAGTTGGCAAAATCATCTCTGTAAGCATATGCTGATTTTCTGCCACGTTCCAAAGCATAGTTTTCCACTTCATGACGATCACGTAAACCTTGAATCTCTAAGGTTTCCTGAAAGCGGACACCGTCCCTCTCCCGAACGTAATTATGCAATGCACAACAAGCTTTGATCACAGCCACACAGTTCAAATGTTTCAAGTTCATCGCCCTGTGTAATATCCGCCACTTGTTGGTGAGAATTCCAAAGGCACATTCAACAAATCTTCCAGCTGTAGACAATCGATACTTGTATATCCTTTGTCTTCTTGTCAAGTGATTTCCCGGGTATGGCCGCATCATGTAAACATAAATCCCAAAAGCTTCATCTCTACGAAAACATAAGGCAAAGGTTCCGAATTTTCACTCACTTTTTCTGGTTTTGGAATGTTCAAAGAACCTTCTTCCAAAGCCTTGAAAAAAGTTGAGTTTTGGAATATTGTTGAGTCCGAATCCTTTCCAAATGAACTGACATCAATGTACAAAAACCTGTAGTTACTATCGGCTACAGCCAACAGAACAACAGAAAAAAATGTTTGTAGTTGTAGCTCAGTGGTCCAGAATGTTCTGGCTCGATAATTCGTACATGTTTTCCGTCTATGGCTCCTATACAATTAAGAAAGTGGTCTCTTTTCTGGTAATCTTGGGCATTTTGATGCCAAAACTTTTCCGAGAACTGCGGGAATACGTCATTGTATAGTGCAATCCACAAAACACGGCAAGTGTTTGGAACAATCAAGCTTGCTGTAGTAACTCCAATCCGGAATAAGTAATGTAAGTCTGTGAGGGTACAGACAGATCCCAAGTACGTAAAACATAACGAAATATCTGAGTCCCGGTAGATATACTATGAAAGAGAGAGAGAGAGAGAGAGAGAGAGAGACAGAGAGAGAGAGAGAGAGAGAGAGAGAGACAGACAGAGAGCTGAAGACAAAATGAAAAAAATGATACACATTAATTATAAAAACTTACAAAACTATTAAATTTTCGCATGTAGGCTGCTTCACGGGTAACAAACGGGATACAACCCAGCAAAAGTAAGGGACGTGCCAACAGGGGACAGCCTCCCAAGAAATCTAAGTGTAGAGGCAGACTGTATATTTTGACCCTCCAGATTTGGCACCCAAATATAAGCTGATTTGATTTAATTTAACAACAACAATACTAAAAAAAAAAACCCAGCAGCTTTCAAATTCATTGTTAGCTTTCCTATATTAGCTTACCAATACTAATGGACTAATGCAGAATTTCCAAAAAATGCCAAAAAATGTCTTCCGTAATTTTCTTTCAATTTGTAGTAAAATTTTTAAGTTTTTCGGTTTTCCTAAAAATCATCATAGTTTCATAGTTCATTCAATTTTTTTGTTAGTATGGTATTTTTTACAGTGTTATTGTATTGATGATGTAGTATAGCAACCAGGTATTTGGCAGTTCACAATACACGCACACACACACACACATACATACGTACATACATACAGACATACGTACATACGCACACGCACATACATATACCGACATACAAACATACATGCACACATATGCACGCACATGCACACATATATACGCACATACAGACATATACACTGCCGGACAATTGCTAAGGACGGATGACAATAGCAACGATAGCAACCATAAAATGGAAGGCAGGAAAATGTGGAAATTAGCATAAGTGCAGGATACAGTAAGACGTGTTGTGCGTATGCAAATTTTGTATTGCCGAACTTGTTCGGGACGTCATAGCGCTGATAAAAGATATAAAGTATTTGACGCGTATTGACCGTTGTTGTTCAAACGCAAAGTTAAAAGGGAAAGAATCAATTGACGAACTTGCAATTTTCAGTATGTCTTCCCGAAATCACCTAGATGATTTTACGCGTGGCCGTAATATTGGCAAGATTGAAGAAGGGCGAAAAATAACAGATGTTGCCAGGGAGTTCGACGTCAGCCACAGTGTTGTTTCAAGGCTTTGGAAATCATTTCAAACAAATGGAGAGTGTAGCAAACGTCACGCGGGAGGTCGTGTTTGCAGTACGACACCTGCAGAAGATCGGTACATAGTGCTATCAACAAAAAGACACCGGCGCAGCACAGCTAGTGAGGTAGCAAATCAGTTTATGGCTGCTACTGGCAAGCGGATCTCCCGAAAAACTGTCGCCAGACATTTGCATGAAGGAGGACTATACGCCCGCCGTCCTGTTGTGTGCATCCCATTGTCCAGACGTCACCGTACCGCCCGTTTGCAATGGTGCCATCAACATCGCAATTGGATTCATAACGACTGGTCTGCTGTCCTCTTCTCAGATGAGAGTAGATACAGTCTATCGTCTGATTGTCGACGACAACTGATCTGGCGTGATAGTGGTACTGCATATTGTCCAGCAAACATACAGGAAAGGGACCGATATCCGACATGTAGTGTCATGGTATGGGCTGACATCATGATCAATGGCCGTACGTCCCTCTATGTGCTTCCAACTGGGACTATGACTGGCCAACGATACATTAATGGTGTTCTGCTACCTCATGTTCGCATGTTCCGTGGTGCTGTCGGTGATAGATTCATTTTCATGGACGATAACGCAACATGTCATCGAACAGTCGCTGTCTAGGAGTGTTTTGAGAGCGAGGATATTGAACGTTTCGTATGACCAGCACCTTCTTCAGATCTGAATCCCATTGAAAATATGTGTGGGATGCTTTTAGGGAGGAGTCTTGCTGGTCACCAATGCCCTCCAATAAACAAGGACACCCTCATCCGTGCACTGACAGAGGAATGGGATAAATTACCCTAACAGCTGCCTGATAATGTTGTGCAAAGCATGACACGACGTGTGGAATCTTACATCGCCCTCCATGGTGGCCATATCCCGTATTGACATCTTACGCCGGAACGCCTGCGGACGGTAATTGCATTTTTTTCACGTTTACGTATTCTGCACAAAATGGCTTGTTTGTCCCTTGAACACGTTCCAAAGCCTTCTGGATTTCAGAGCACAATAAATTGTCTTTCTTGTAATGTCCTGGCATTCTGATAGTATTTTATTTCACTTGGCATCCAACCACACTTACTTTTTTATGCGCTATATAGCCGTTTATGATCCGTCCTTAGCAATTGTCCAGCAGTGTATATACGCACATACTCACACACATATATACGCACATACTCACACACATATATACGCACATAATCACACACATATATACGCACACACACAGGGATGTAAGGTCAGGTGATGCGTAACATTACAGCCTCTCCTTGACAAATGTCAACCCCGCTTTCTCGTGGTGCATCCTGTTCCCACTAAAGGGGCTCTGACGACCGCCAATAGCGGTATAACTATACCATCGGGATTAGAGGAAATGCTATCCCACACTCACCAACCCGCTTGGACAGCGTGGTGAGTAATGGCCAAACCCCTCCAAAATGATTCCACAACTAAAATCTTGGCCCTCAGTCTCCGGGAGCTGGAATGTACCTGGCCAAGGCAGCGGCCAGTGCGACATGAAGGCAGAGGTTGCTAAGAATCCCCGGAGGACCGGACTAGGCTGCCATCTGATGCTGACCTTGGCTACGTTCAATGGACATTTCCTATCTTCTGATTCAAGGCTTCTTGAATTGGAAGAGGAACTACAAAGGATCAAGTGGGACATCATCGGGCTAAGTGAGGTAAGGAGAAAAGGAGAAGATCTCATTGAACTGAAAAGTGGACATCTCTTCTACTATCGTGGGACAGATACTGGCAGAACTAGTGAAGTTGGATTTATAATAAACAAGAAACTGAAGGATAAAGTTGTAGAAGTTGAAAGTTCCTCTGACAGAGTTGCACGACTCGTTATCCAACTCTCGAGAAGATACCAGGCTCAGATAATTCCAACTTATGCACCCACCACAAGTCACCCTGAAGAAGAAATTGAAGAATTTTATGAGGAAATTCGTCATCTAAATAATTAAGGTAAGCAGCATTTGAAGATAATTATGGGAGATTTCAATGCAAAAATAGGGCAATGGCAACAGAATGAAACTTCAGTAGGCAAATTCGGTCACGGCAACAGAAACCAGCGTGGAAATACTCTCGTTGAGTTTGCAGAGGCAGAAGGGTTTTTCATCTTGAACTCCTTTTTCAAGAAAAAGCCACACAGGAAATGGACATGGAGACATCCAAATGGAACGACAAGTGAAATTGATTTTATTATGTGTAACAAAAAATTCGTCATAGAAGACTATAGTGTGCTAAACAAGTTCAACACAGGTAGTGACCACAGATTGGTGAGATGTAAGATGCATCTCAACACGAAACTTGAACGTGGCAAGCTCATAAGACAAACAAAATGTATTGACATAACCAACCTTAAAAAACACCATAATACCTTCAAGTGGAAACTGAAGAACAGATTCTCCGCTTTAGAAGGCCTAACATCGGAAGAAGTGGACATCTCTGAAGTTAACAGAAAAGTAACCAAAGCTTTTATGGAAACAGCAATAAAATTAGCTGGGTCTAAGAACAAGTTGCATGTGAACAAATTATCAGGAAAAACCAAAATGTTGATGCAAAACAGAAGAGAGATGAGGACAACTAAAGAAGATGTAACTTCCAAAGCGGAATATATAGAGCTATGCAAGACAGTACGAAAAGGTATCACTGAAGACGTAAGGAAATTCAACTGTGAACTAGTGAGGAAAGCAATTGAAAACAACCGAAGCCTTAAGATAGCAAAGGGACATCTCAGTAAGGGAAGAAAACAGATTATGGCACTGAGAAAAGAAGATGGTTCTGTAACAAGAAATGGAGGTGAAATTTTGACAAGAGTGAAAGATTTCTACTCCAAATTATATGAAACGGATGATACATGTACTCCAGACATCATGAAAGGTACCAGAGCTCTCCCAGTCCTCCCAGCAGAAGTTTCACATGCAATCAAGAACATGAAGCGGGGAAAAGCTCCAGGAGAAGATGGAATTACTGTAGACATCATACAAGAAGCAAGTGGAGAAATCGAAACTAGTACTCGCCCGAAATTTTCACTCGATGCCTTAATGAAGGGAAGATTCCTGGGGATTGGAACAACGCTACAATGATCCTGCTACATAAGAAAGGTGACATTGAGGATCTCAGGAACTACAGACCTATCAGCCTCCTATCAGTGGTTTATAAAATCTTCACTAAAGTTCTTTCACACCGCTTGAAGGTAACACTGGACATGGCTCAACCGAGAGAACAAGCTGGATTCAGAAGTGGCTACAGCACAATAGATCATATCCACGTACTGAGAGAACTAATTGAAAGAGCGAGGGAATATGAACTTCCATTGTGCATGGCTTTTATCGATTATGAAAAAGCCTTTGATTCGGTGAAACCATCAGCAGTTACAGTGGCTCTGAAATCCTGCGGTATTGAAGATGCATACATTAATATTATTAATAACATCTATGAAAATGCAAGTGCAAAGATTCGGCTGTTTGAGAATACAGCACACATAAAAGTAGGAAAGCGAGTGAGACAAGGTGACACCATATCTCCGAAGCTCTTTAATGCTACATTGGAGGGTGTCTTTCAATCGCTGAGTTGGGAAAACAAGAGGATAAAGATTAATGGAGATTATCTAACTCTCCTTCGTTTTGCTGATGACGTAGTCATTTTTGCAACAACCCCATCAGAGCTGCAGAGTACGATCCAGGAACTTGCTGACAAAAGTAAAGAAGTGGGATTAAAAATGAACATTTGGAAGTCAAAAGTGATGTACAATGCTTTTTCAAGAAATGAAGATTTATCGATTGATGGACAAAAGCTGGAGATAACAGGCACGTACGTTTATCTTGGACAGCAGATATCAAGTGAGGGTCACATTGATGAAGAAATAAATCGGCGTACAAAACTTGCCTGGAGAGCTTTTGGAAGAAACAGCATAATTTTCAAGAGCAATATGCCATTATGCCTTAAAAGAAGAGTGTTTGATCAATGCATCCTTCCAGTGCTTACGTTTGGTGCAGAGACGTGGGCCTTAACTAAAAGAGACATACAAAAGCTGCAGACAACTCAAAGCAGCATGGAGAGGTGCATGCTTGGTGTAACCAGGAGAGATAAGAAGAGGAACTCGTGAATCCTAAAAATGACAAGAGTGGAAGACATCATGATCAGAGTTAAATCCCTGAAATTGCAATGGGCTGGATATACTGCCAAAAGGACAGACCATCGATGGACAGCCGAAATTTTAGATTGGATTCCAAGGGACAGGAAAAGACCCAGAAGAAGACCACATGGGAGATGGGTGGATGAAATTCGAAAGTATGCAGGAATGACATGGACCAGATAGACCGCACAAGACAGACCGTTGTGGAGGAAACTTGGGGAAGCCTTCGTCCAGCACTGGATTGATAATGGTTGAGAATGATGATGATGATGATGATGATGATGACAAGCACTCATATATAGACATACACACATACATACATACATACACACACATGCAGGCACACATACATACATACATACACACACATGTAGGCACACATATATACGCACATACACACACATACATACATACACACACACACATGGAGACACACATACATATACATATACACATACATACATTTTTTTTGACGGCAGCGCCGGCAGCTAATGACCCTGACGCGGCGGATCGCTGTGAATTACGGGCCTCCAAGCTCGCACCGCTAATGTACCGTGAGGGGCAGATTTCTGCCAGCAGTGGCCTATAACTGCCAGCAGGCGGCCAGCAGTTTTTCAGTAGTTGTGTTTTTGCTGGGAATACATAATTGCAGCATATTGAAAAAAAATATAGTTCTATATTTTGTATGTTACAATTTTTATCTCCTGTTCCAATTTTTGGGCAGTCTCCTTTTCGGATATTTATATTTGCATTTTTGTACTTTTCCTTTGAAAGTTTTCAACCTTTTGTAGTTTTTTATTTTTAATTTGTTTTTTCAGTCAAGGTGCTACAGGGGAAATGGAAACATTTTCGGGATTCCTACATTCGCTACTTCCGAAGCAAAAGAACCAAGTCCGGAGATGGTCGAAAAAATGTGAAACAGTACGTTTACGCACGACATCTTGATTTCTGGAAGGCACTAGCAACATCAAGCCAGACAGAGTCTTCCCTACCACCAGAAGTGGCTGAGCACGACACAGATGTTGAAGAAGCTGATGATGATGGCGGCTTTTCATCGGTTGGAAACCATGATTTCAACGAAAGGGCTGAGGTACACCAGAATCCAAAGTATTCCTCCAGTACGTTGCACAGGAGGAGGAGGAGAACACTGGAACAAAAAATTGAGAACTATATTGACAGTTACCAATGTGAGAAGAAATCCCGGACAGATGAGCCCAGCTGTGATTATATGGATTTTTTCGTTCATTGCTCCCAGTGATAAAACCTCTTCCATTGCACCAGAGAATGAAATTCAGAATGGATGTAATGAAAATGGCTATGGAGTACGTAGAGCATGAAAAATATCGTGCACCAATGATGGCACAACCTTATCCCCTTAACACCTTCGAACATCCTATACCGGCATCACCACAATTTTACATCAAAGTTGTACCTGCTCAACATTTTCAAACCCAGCCTTCAAACGCTTACCCACCAAATTATTTTGAAAATAAAAGCGTAAATATGAGGTTTCATCCGTTGGCGTCACAGCAGCCAAAAGAGAGAGGGCGTAGCCAAATCACGAGTCCTGCTGGATGTTCCCAGTCTTCTACTGCAAGTAATGCTTTTTTCATCTCTGACAATTCTGAACAAATATTTCTTGTGGATGACTTTAATTAATGTTATGGATGACTTTACGGATGAAATTTTTTTTAATACTTATGACTTAATCAATGTGCGAAAACTTAATTTTTTCTCTCTGCCTGTAATTATTTTAAAAAATCTTATTGCTTGGATTTAAAACAAAAATAATTTTTAAACATGCTTATTTCTTAATATATTCATAAAACTAATTTTTCCTCTCTGGTTGTAGTTATTAAAAATAATATAATTTGTTAGATTTACGTGAGAGTTACTGCCAACATTTCCTGTGGAGAAAATGCCAAGCCCTGCACCAAATCTTGCTTAGCTTGAATCGTTCCTTGGAATTTGACTACCAGCTCATCAAACGACGCTACCGACATTCTAAAATAATTACAAAACTTTTCACTGTCGTCCCTCAATTTTCCGTAGAGATTACGAAATGCCCCATCTACAAATCTAGTACAGTTGATGGAATGAACATTCCATCTTCTTTTCCGTCTCTCCGTTGCAATGCGCCGATGTAAACAATACATCATGCTCGGATCCATCTTCCACTCTGCATAGAATGCGAAGGGTCACTACTACACAATCTGCCGTTGTCGAAGCGCACGGCACGAAACACCCGCATAAAAAGACAGGCAGCGACGGCAAAAAACGCGACGTTTTAAAAAAAAACGTCTGCGTAAAAGCGCTCTAACAGAAACTATTGCGGTAATATTCTTGATATACTTTATCAACTGTCTTTCGAAAATGCTGTTCAATTCATTTATTTTGCTGTGAATGAGAGATTGTATTGCAAGTGAATGGAAACAAGCACAACAAGGGGCATGGAAAAAAGGCCAAAAAGGTCTGACAGAGTCCCATGCTCCCTGAACAGGTATTACAGGGTAGGTGATAACATAGTAAAGCCAAATACAGTGTCAAACAGGAGCAAAGAAAGCATTATTGCAATATATATCAATGACAGAAGATTAGAGTTGATATACAAACATAGTAGTTCCTCTCCACTATAATTGATCTAGTTCCTGCAGTTCATTATGTAGTTTTTTAGGGTTTTTTTTTTAAAAGGTTGATATTATTAATGATGCTAATTCTATCGGCAATTCCAGTAAGAAGGGCCAATATAGTTTAGAGTTTGTATCATGGTTTCTGTCTATGTATATCCCTTTTTATTTTCCGTATCTCCTATATCATGATGCCCTACATAACTAAGCTATCTTTAGTTTTCTTGGGTTATTTATTCTATCACTTTGAAGACACTTTGTTGTGTTTCCGTTTCTGTTATTCTTTTCAGATATGTCCAGGCATAACTTTGGATCTAGGTATATTTTCGTTGGTAGGGATAGCGTTAAATTAGGAACGTTCCACTTTTGATATGCACCTTGTTTTTATATCGTCTGTTGGTGGTGCGCAGGTTCCCCAGCACTCTGGTACTGAGGCAATAAGTGGCAAGTTCTGGGCTTCTACGGAGCCTGTGATGGGTGATGATGAAAATGTGGACCCTGTTCTGGCTAACTTACAGCACCAGTACCAGAGTACATTTAAAAACTCTGGCAAAGAATTCACGGCAGCTAATTTTAGGGCTGTCAACGAGCTTGCCGCGGCGTCCGTTGTGATGTTGCACGGCACAGGTCATATCGTTCCGACGGTAAACGGCCAGAGTTTTACTGCCGAGAAAATGGATCGCGGTGTAGCAAAGAAGGTGAAATTTGACAAGTAATGTGGTTTCTTTTCCTCTCTCTCCGTTTCCAAGTTTTCATGACTTTTGTTTATTTTTGTCTTTGTTTAATCTCCACTTTCCCTTTTTCCCTTTTCAGCCCAAGGTAAGTATGCATACCAGTAGGGTCAATTTTCTCGGCACCAACATTAGGATTGGTACGTTGAATGTTCAAGGCCTTAACTCTGCGGAGAAACATTGTTGGCTTGAAGGGTTCTTCCGCCAGAGTAATCTGGACTTCCTTATTATTCAGGAGACTCATCATACGGACATGGGCAAGTTGTTTGCCTTTCGAAGAAATTCCGGGCTCAGGTTTAAGTACTCTTTAGGCAGTACCGGCTACACGGGTGTTGCCATTATTTTTAAAGAGAAGTTTGAGAGATATATTTCACAATTTCAAACAGACGGGGAGGGACGGCTGATTGCTCTGACCGTTCACAGTGGTAGTATGTCCATGAAGTATGTGTGTGTTTACGCCCCGAACCAGGGAAACATGCAACGGTCGTTCTACAACCAGCTCCCATTTTTCTTTAGGAGTTCGGAGGACTTCTTGATCGTCGGCGGGGACTTTAATGCCGTCATCGATAGTTACCTTGATAGGGCGGGCAATGGTAGGTGGTCTGAAGCCTATGAGAGCGTGATTAAAGCTATCCTGGACACTCAGGGTCTTTACGATGTCTGGAGAACTCTTAACCCTAGAGAGCCAGGCTACACTTGGTACAGAGGGACCAGTGCGTCCCGCATTGATATGTTTCTTGTCTCCAAGATTGATTGTATTGACAAAATTTAAATTTTCAGCCTTAACTCACCACTGAGGTACATTTCTGACCACTCTTCCGTCGTGATGAATGTCTGTGTACCGGTTCCGAGAGAGAGGGGTGCAACGCCCTGGCGAATGAACGTCTCCATGTTAGAAGACGGAGAAACACTGGTGCACCTTCGTCTATTTTGAGCGCTGGAATAGCCACGATTACGGACGATGAGTGCGGCGTGTGGGAGAGGGTCAAAAAAGAAATTAGGGAGTACCTTATGAAGAAAGGTAGGCTGGCAGCCATGGAAAGGTGGAATCGTCACATGATTTTGATGAATATCCTGAATGCGACGATTCGTGGAGACGAAGGAGGTTGTAATTCCTCTCTGATTAATAACGTTAGAAGTAGAATCAGTCATTTTTTTAAGGAAGAGGGTTCGTCGGTCAAATTGACCGGCTCCCTCAAAGTGCTCCGGCAGGAGAGTGACATAAACTACATTTTCAGAAAGATGGAGGCTGAGAGAGTTAGGGAGAACCTCGAATGTCTTGATATCGACAACAGGGAAGTCAGGGATCTCCCCGACATTCTGAAGGCCGCCGCGGACTATTACGGTGAGTTGCTCAGCAAGGAAGCGGTGGCCTCTGAGGTTATGGATGCCTGGTTGGAAAGCACG
Organism: Macrothele yani; assembly: GCA_039090855.1. Lineage (NCBI taxonomy): Eukaryota > Metazoa > Arthropoda > Arachnida > Araneae > Macrothelidae > Macrothele > Macrothele yani. The sequence goes on along the minus strand of CM077031.1, from coordinate 37,562,702 downwards.
CCGGTTCTTGCGCAAGATGATAGGAATCTCGTGGAAAGGAAGTTCACTGATAATGATGTCAGGACAGCGATCCTGGATCTCAAGCTCAACAAGTCTCCTGGTATTGATGGCTTGTCGGCCGAGTTCTATAAGAAATTTGCCAATATTCTGGTTCCGTGGCTTTGTAGAATTTACAACCACATTGTAAACAGAGGAATCATGACTGAAACTATAAGAACCAGTATTGTTATTCTGCTTTGTAAGACTCCGGAGAATCCTGCCAGGGATCTTGGTGGGTGGAGACCGGTGTCTCTGTCTACCATTGATTACAAAATCATGGCAAAAATCATCAATGCTAGGCTGTTGCGAGTTGCGGAGAAGCTGGTTGGTGTTGGTCAGACCTGCAGTATACGTGGGAGACAAATGTTTCACAACATCAGGTGCGTAAGAGACTTAGTCACTTACGTTACCAAAAGAGATCTTAAGCTGGGAATGTTTTCTGCGGATCAAAGCAAAGCCTTCGATCGAGTCTCTCACGATTTCATCAGGAAGTTGCTGGAAGCTCACGGCTTTGGTGATATCTTCCGAAGGGCTGTGTACTCGTTGCATAGGGACTTCAATGGGATAGTTATTGTTTCTGGCCGTCATTCTCCCCTCTTTGAGGTTGGAAGAGGAGTGAGACAAAGTTGCCCTCTCTCTCCATTGTTGTTTGCTTTGGTCATCGAGACCATGCTGAGGAAGATTGTGGCGCACCCGAACATCAAAGGGGTTCCTGTGCCTGGTTGTGCGTACTCCATGAAGTACTTGGCGTATGCTGATGATGTCAACTTCTTTATGGACTCGGAAGGAAGTCTGACTAAGGTCCGGGAGGTCTTCGCGGGGTACTGTGGGGCCACCGCTGCTAAGCTGAATGAGGATAAGTCCAGTCTGGTGCTCTGGGGAAGATGGGATTGCAAAGCCGTTCATGGGCTGGAGGTGACCGATGGACCCGTCAGGATACTAGGTATCCTTTTCGATAGAGACGGTGTTCATAAGAAAACTTAGAGGGACATCCCCTCTAACATGCGGAAAGAGAGGGAAAGGTGGCAGAAGCTTAATATTTCAATGAGCAATCCTGCTAAGTTGGCCAATGCCCCCTTGGTGTCCAAATGTGCTTTTGCCGGAGAGCTTGAGACTCCTCCTCGGAGTCTTTTGAGGTTATTGTAGAGGGAGATTTTTGCCTTCATCTGGGCTGGTAAGGCCCTTGAGGCGATTGCCAGAGTCGCCCTTTGTTGTCTCAGTGAGGAAGGCGGTTTAGAGGTTAAACACCTTTCCTCTTGGTTCAGCGCACTCCAGTTTCGTAGTACAAAAGGGGCTCTTAACTCCTCTCATCCGTGTAAGAACTTTGTGTCTTTTTTGACTGGATTATCCGCGGACAAGTTCTTGCCCGGCTGTCGTTTTTTCGGGCTCCGCAGGGAAATTACCCATAATTGTTACAAGGTTGGTGGACACCTTCAGGCCCTTGCGGAAGCCAACCGGAACGGGAATAACTTCAAGCAGATGCACTTTCATATACTACCTAGACCCAGGGAGAAGATCATCGAGTTCAATGTTGTCAACTTCAATAAGAGGGAGGCGTGGATGTGTGTCCATGCTGCTGGGGTTGATTGCAAAAACGGGACTTTAAGTTACGTTTGGCGCATGATGTCCTTCCTACGAGGAAACGGCAGTGCTGGTGGGGTGGTGCTGCCACTGACAGGTGTCTTTCCTGCAATCTTATCGAAGATAGGCTCCACTTGTTTTTCAGTTGCCCTATGGCTGTGCAGGTTTGGCGGTTGGTATGGGATTGGGCCGGCCGCCCTCAGCAGTTTATGCCTCAGCATGTTTTCTACCAGTATCCCGGTCCCAAAACGGGAAGGGATGTCTGGAGACTCATCATTACGGAGACGACGTACAAAATCTGGAGAGAGAGGAACAGAGTTCTTTATTGTAATCACGGTAATATGGGATTCACTCCTATGAAAGTTGCCTTGCAGGTCAAGATCCGGAATAGAGTTGAACTCAAAGCCCACACTCTTTCGAACCGTGCCTTCAGATATCGGTGGGTCTTCTAGCCTCGGATTGTTACCGGTACTAGGGAAAAGTACTTTTTCCATTGGAGAAGGTAACCCCCCCTTGTTTCAGTTTGCAATCCTGCATTACCGGATCCTTTTCAATTTTTTGTTGATGTTTTGTTTCGTTGATACATGTTTTGTGTGTTCTACTAACTTCTCGAATCGAGCGTGAGGGGCTCCAGAGACGCCGTTTTCCGGATCCCCGATCGGTCGATTCGGTGCTTTTAGTTTCGTTTCAGCCTCTTCTGCTTTGCGGTTTTAATCTAGTTTCGGGTTCCGGACCTTGGTTTCCCAGTTTGGTGTGCTGTGATATATATATATATATATATATATATATATATATATATATATCATCATCATCATTGTCAACCATTGTCGATCCACTGTTGGACGAAGGTTTCCCCAAGTTTCCTCCACAACGGTCGCTCTTGTGCCAGTCTCCTCCATGTCACTCCTGCATACTTTCGAATTTCATCCACCCATCTTCCATGTGGTCTTCTTCTGGGTCTTTTCCTGTCCCTTGGAATCCAATCTAAAATTTCGGCTGTCCATCGATGGTCTGTCCTTCTGGCAGTAGGCCCAGCCCATTGCCATTTCAAGGATTTAACTCTGATCATGATGTATTCCACTCTTGTCATTTTTCGGATCCACGAGTTCCTCTTCTTATCTCTCCTGGTTACACCAAGCATGCACCTCTCCATGCTCTTTGAGTTGTCTGCAGCATTTGTATGTCTCTTTTAGTTAAGGTCCACGTCTCTGCACCATACGTAAGCACTGGAAGGATGCATTGATCAAACACTTTTCTTTTAAGGCATAATAGCATATTGCTCTTAAAAATTATGCTGTTTCTTCCAAAAGCTCTCCAGGCAAGTTTTGTACGCCGATTAATTTCTTCACCAATGTGGCCCTCACTTGATATCTGTTGTCCATGACAAACGTACGTGTCTGTTATCTCCAGCTTTTCTCCATCAATCGATAAAGCTTCATTTCTTGTAAAAGCGTTGAACATCCCTTTTGTCTTCTGAAAGTTCATTTTTAATCCAACTTCTTTACTCTTGTCAGCAAGTTCCTGGATCATACTCTGCAGCTCTGATGGGGTAGTTGCAAAAATGACTATGTCATCAGCAAAACGAAGGTGGGTTAGTTAATCTCCATTAATTTTTATCCCTTTCTTTTCCAAGTTCGGTGATTGAAAGACATTTTCCAATGTCGCATTAAAGAGCTTCGGAGCTATGGTGTCACCTTGTCTCACTCCCTTTCCAATTTTTATGTGTGTTGTATTTTCAAACAGCCGAATCTTTGCACTTGCATTTTCATAGATGCTATTAATAATGTTAATGTATGCATCTTCAATACCGCAGAACTTCAGAGACATTGAAACTGCTGATGGTTTCACCGAATCAAAGGCTTTTTCATAATCGATAAAAGCCATGCACAATGGAAGTTCATATTCCCTCGCTCTTTCAATTAGTTCTCTCAGTACGTGGATATGATCTATTGTGCTGTAGCCACTCCTGAATCCAGCTTGTTCTGTCGGTTGAGCCATGTCCAGTGTTACCTTCAAGCGGTGTGAAAGAACTTTAGTGAAGATTTTATAAACCACTGATAGAAAGCTGAATGGTCTATAGTTCCTGAGGTCCTCAATGTCACCTTTTTTATGTAGCAGGATCATTGTAGCATTGTTCCAATCCTCAGGAATCTTCCCTTCATTAAGGCGTCGAGTGAAAATTTTGGCGAGTACTGTTCCGATTTCTCCACTTGCTTCTTGTATGATGTCTTCAGTAATTCCATCTTCTCCTGGAGCTTTTCCCCGTTTCATGTTCTTGATTGCAAGCTATATATATATATACATATGGGATGTAATTTCAGGTGATGCGTAACATCAGAGCCTCTCCTTGACAAATGTCAACCCCGCCTTCTCGTGGTGCATCCTGTTCCCACTAAAGGGGCTCTGACGACCGCCCATAGCGGTATAACTATACCATCGGGATTAGAGGAAATTCTATCCCACACTCACCAACCCGCTTGGCCAGCGTGGTGAGTTATGGCCAACCCCTCCAAAATGATTCCACAACTTAAATCTTGGCCCTCAGTCTCCGGCAGCTGGAATGTACCTGGCCAAGGCAGCGGCCAGTGCGACATGAAGGCAGAGGGTGCTAAGAATCCCCGGAGGACCGGACTAGGCTGCCATCTGATGCTGACCTTGGCTACTTACAATGGACGCTCCCTATCTTCTGATTCAAGGCTTCTTGAATTGGAAGAGGAACTACAAAGGATCAAGTGGGACATCGTGGGGCTAAGTGAGGTAAGGAGAAAAGGAGAAGATCTCATCGAACTGAAAAGTGGACATCTCTTCAACTATCGTGGGACAGATACTGGCAGAACTAGTGGTGTTGGATTTATAATAAACAAGAAACTGAAGGATAAAGTTGTAGAAGTTGAAAGTTCCTCTGACAGAGCTGCACGACTTGTTATCCAACTCTCGAGAAGATACCAGGCTCAGATTATTCAAACTTATGCACCCACCACAAGTCATCCTGAAGAAGAAATTGAAGAATTTTATGAAGAAATTTGTCATCTAAATAATAAAGGTAAGCAGCACTTGAAAATAATTATGGGAGATTTCAATGCAAAAATAGGGCAACGGCAACAGAATGAAACTTCAGTAGGTAAATTCGGTCATGGCAACAGAAACCAGCGTGGAAATACTCTCGTTGAGTTTGCAGAGGCAGAAGGGTTTTTCATCTTGAACTCCTTCTTCAAGAAAAAGCCACACAGGAAATGGACATGGAGACATCCAAATGGGACGACAAGTGAAATTGATTTTATTATGTGTAACAAAAAATTCGTCATAGAAGACTGCAGTGTGCTAAACAAGTTCAACACAGGTAGTGACCATAGATTGGTGAGATGTAAGATGCACCTCAACACTAAACATGAACGTGGCAAGCTCATAAGACAAACAAAATCTATTGACATAACCAACCTTAAAAAACACCATAATACCTTCAAGTTAGAACTGAAGAACAGGTTCTCTGCTTTAGAAGGCCTAACATCGGAAAAAGTGGACATCTCTGAAGTTAACAGAAAAGTAACCAAAGCTCTTATGGAAACAGCAACAAAATTAGCTGGGTCTAAGAACAAGTTGCATGTGAACAAATTATCAGGAAAAACCAAAATGTTGATGCAAAAAAGAAGAGAGATGAGGACAACTAAAGAAGATGTGACTTCCAAAGTGGAATATATAGAGCTATGCAAGACAGTAACAAAAAGGATCACTGAAGACGTAAGGAAATTCAACTGTGAACTAGTGAGGAAAGCAATTGAAAACAACCAAAGCCTAAAGATAGCAAAGGGACATCTCAGTAAGGGAAGAAAACAGATTATGGCACTGAGAAAAGAAGACGGTTCTGTAACAAGAAATAGAGGCGAAATTTTGACAAGAGTGAAAGATTTCTACTCCAAATTATATGAAAGGGATGATATATGCACTCCAGACATCATGAAAGATACCAGTACCAGAGTTCCTCCAGTCTTTCCAGCAGAAGTTGCACATGCAATCAAGAACATGAAGCGAGGAAAAGCTCCAGGAGAAGATGGAATTACTGTAGACATCATACAAGAAGCAAGTGGAGAAATCGAAACAGTACTCGCCCAAATTTTCACTCGATGCCTTAATGAAGGAAAGATTCCTGAGGATTGGAACACCGCTACAATGATCCTGCTACATAAGGAAGGTGACATTGAGGATCTCGGAAACTACAGACCTATCAGCCTCCTATCAGTAGTTTATAAAATCTTCACTAAAGTTCTTTCACACCGCTTGAAGGTAACACTGGACATGGCTCAACCGAGAGAACAAGCTGGATTCAGGAGTGGCTACAGCACAATAGATCATATCCACGTGCTGAGAGAACTAATTGAAAGAGCGAGGGAATATGAAATTCCATTGTGCATGGCTTTTATCGATTATGAAAAAGCCTTTGATTCGGTGAAACCATCAGCAGTTACAATGGCTCTGAAAACCTGCGGTATTGAAGATGCATACATTAATATTATTAATAACATCTATGAAAATGCAAGTGCAAAGATTAGGCTGTTTGAAAATACAACACACGTAAAAATTGTAAAGGGAGTGAGACAAGGTGACACCATATCTCCGAAGCTCTTTAATGCCACATTGGAGGGTGTTTTTCAGTCGCTGAGCTGGGAAAACAAGGGGATAAAGATTAATGGAGATTATCTAACCCACCTTCGTTTTGCTGATGACGTAGTCATTTTTGCAACTACCCCATCAGAGCTGCAGAGTATGATCCAGGAACTTGCTGACAAGAGTAAAGAAGTGGGATTAAAAATGAACTTTCAGAAGACAAAAGTGATGTTCAATGCTTTTACAAGAAATGAAGATTTATCGATTGATGGAGAAAAGCTGGAGATAACACACACGTACGTTTATCTTGGACAGCAGATATCAAGTGAGGGTCACATTGATGAAGAAATTAATCGGCGTACAAAACTTGCCTGGAGAGCTTTTGGAAGAAACAGCATAATTTTCAAGAGCAATATGCCATTATGTCTTAAAAGAAAAGTGTTTGATCAGTGCATCCTTCCAGTGCTTACGTATGGTGCGGAGACGTGGACCTTAACTAAAAGAGACATACAAAGGCTGCAGACAACTCAAAGCACCATGGAGAGGTGCATGCTTGGTGTAACCAGGAGAGATAAGAAGAGGAACTCGTGGATCCGAAAAATGACAAGAGTGGAAGACATCATGATCAGAGTTAAATCCCTGAAATGGCAATGGGCTGGACATACTGCCAGAAGGACAGATCATCGATGGACAGCCGAAATTTTAGATTGGATTCCAAGGGACAGGAAAAGACCCAGAAGAAGACCACATGGGAGATGGGTGGATGAAATTCGAAAGTATGCAGGGGTGACATGGAGGAGACTGGCACAAGACAGACCGTTGTGGAAGAAACTTGGGGAGACCTTCGTCCAGCAGTGGATTGATAATGGTTGACAATGATGATGATGATGATATATATATATTTGTGTGTGTGTGTGTGTGTTTTGGTGGAGTGGGTGCCTTGGGCGGTTTTTTTGTTGTTGTCTGGTATGTGTCTGGCGTGTGTCGGTTCTGTGTGTGTGCTTTTAGGGGGAGGCTTCCTCCTTTTTGGAGAAGCCTGTTGCTCTTCGCCGTTGCCTCCTCTGATGTTGTCATCCGTTGGGTGACTATGTCAATGGGTCTCCTCCGAAGAAGGAACTTCCTCCTAGATGAACGTTTCGAAGGGCCTTGTCCCTCCGTCGTTCTAGGAGACTCCGCCTTCGGTATGTATGGTGTTTCGTCGGGGGTGTGAGTGTCCTTGCTTGTGGAACACCGGTAGAACCGATCCCATGTTCATACATGGGAGTGGGGAAACAAGCGTGTTGGTGTTGCTAGGCAACAAAAGTTCGTAATGGGAGAAAGGTCGTCGTGCTTCTGCACAATATGACGTCTCTTTCTTTCAGTTTCCAGTGAATGGGTTACGAAGACAAGGACAGTAAAACAAGCGGTTTTTTTTTATGTTTAGTGCGTCCACAGACGAAAGAATAGTAATTCCATAGCTGATTACTTGTGTTACTAATAAGGGAACTATTACACGGAAACGCCGCCGGTGCAGTGACAGCTAGACGGGACTCACAGCTGCTTTACAAAAGTGTTTTGTGTGTTTTTGGACGTTTGCGGTAAGTTATTGTAAATAAATCGTATTAGTAAACAAATTTTCATAACGTGTTACTCTGTTTTCCGTTTATAAGTCAAATAATTATTGAAGCCAGGACGTCCAAGTGATGATTTGGCGTGGTCCTCAACATTAGATTGTAAACGCCAGCTTATCAAACGTGGGGGGCTTTAAATCGGTTATTGCTCATTCCGTAAACATCGATAGTATCGGTGAAAGCTTCCGTGTTTTTGATAACAAGGAAAAATTCATGGTTTACAATCTGCAGCAGTGAATGGGCAATAGACGTGCAAAATCTCTTCAGTGTAACAGCAATTGCTCACCAATACTACCGAGTAACTAATAATTTTTATTAAAACGCTCAATGTATCGGTGAAAACCACGATGCTTTTTGTGATGCATCTGAGTGAACCTCGATGTTTGGATTAGTGTCTAAATCCAAGCCTTGGGTCCCACTATGCGTTATCTCATTGGCCGCGCCGATATGGAGGAGGCCATTTAAGTTACAGAAAAACAAATCGAGAGTTCGTTTGAAAGGGGCGTTGGACGTGTGGTGAAACGATACGGTTGCAGCAATGTTATTTGGATATTTATGTTTGTGAGGACATCGCGGGGACCCCTTTGAAAAACTGTGGTTTTCACGTGATTTTGATGAACATCCTTACTTAATGCGGTGATGAAGATGGGTGTAATTCCTCTTTGATTACTAGTATTAAGGAGTGAAATCAGTCACTTCTATTGGGAGGAAGGCTCGGCGGTGCTCCGCTAGGAGAGTGATATTAACTTCATCTACCGGAAAGTCGAGACGGAGAGGGTTAGAGAGAACATTCAATGTCTCGACATTGACGGTAGGGGGATCAGAGATCTTCCCGATATTCTGGAGGAGGCGGATGATTTTTATTGCAGGTTATTTGGCAAAGTGCAGCCAGAGGTCATGGATGCTTATCTGGAGTGTAATCTGTGTATTTCGGATGAAGATAGAGAGTTGTTGGAAGGGGAATTCACCGAAACTGAGGTCAGGTGGGCGTTCCTGAACATCAAGCTCAGAAAGTTGACGGGCTTCCAGCCGTATTTTACAAGAAATTTGTTAACATTTTAGACCCCTGGGTATGTAGAATTTTTAACAACATTGTTGATAATAGAATTATTACTAAGTTCATGAGGACTACTGTTGTCACTCTGCTTTCTAAACCCCCGACGACGATCGTCAGTGCGAGTCTTTCGAGGGTTGCGGAGAAGTTAGTTGGCGTTGGTCAGGCTTATAGTACCCGTGGTAGGCGGATGTACCATAAAATTCGGCGTGTAAGGGACATGATTGCTTATATCAGAGACCGGGAAGTTGAGTTGGGAATGCTTTCCGCGGATCACAGTATCCGCGGAAAGCATTTGGCCGTGTTTCCCACGAGTTTATTAGAAAGCTGCTGGAATCTTACGGCTTCGGAGAGTTTTTCCGAAGAGCGGTGGACTCTTTGTATAGGGACCTCAACGGTAGAGTCATTATTTCAGGTCGTCTTTCTCTCCTCTTTGCGGTTAGAAGAGGAATGAGATAAGGCTGCCCGCTCTTCCCGTTGTTGTTTGTCTTGGTCATTGAGACCATTTTAAAAAAGTTCAGGCTCATCCTAGAAATCAGGGATCCCCCGCCACTTCCTGAGCGGGGTCCCTAAAGTATCTTACTTATGCTAACGACGTTCCTGTTTTCGTTGACCCGGAAGTGTGTTTGAAACAGGTCTGGGAAGTCTTCGCAGGATACTGTGGTTTCACTGAGTCCATGCTTAATGAGGATAAGTCGAACCTGCTTCTTAGGGGCAGGTGGGATCGCGCAGTTGTCAAAGGGCTGACTGTGACGAATGGACCCGACAGGATACTCGGTATCCTTTTTGATAGAAATGGTGTTCATTTGAAGACTTGGAGTGACTTCCTCTCCGCTATTAAGGAGAAGAAGAAACGGTGGAAAACTGCTGACATTTCGATGATTAACCATGCTAAGTTAGCTAACGCTCTCCTGGTCTCGAAATGTGCCTTTCTCGCAGAACTTGATTCTCCCCTCTGAGTCTCATGAGACTTCTAGAGAGGGAAGATTTTGCCTTCATTTGGGCCGGTAAGCAAATTCAGGCTATTACGAAAGCGGTCCTGTGTTGCCAGAAGAAGGAGGGTGGTTTGGATGTTGAACACCTCTCCTCTTGGTTCAGTGGACTGCAGTTTAGGAGTGTGAAGGAAGCTCTGAACTCCTCGCAGCCTTGGAGGAACTTTGTGGCGTATTTGACAGGATTGTTTGCGGAGAAGTTCTTACGTGGCTTCTCTTCTATGGGGCCGTATAGGGAGACCTTTCGCAAGCGTTATAAGCTTTGGGGCATTTTCAGAGTCTCGCGGAGGCAAACCGGAATGGGCTGAATTGGAAGCAAATGTATATCCATATTCTCCTTAGTCCTAGGAAGCAGGTTACTGAGTTTGTTGTCGTCAACTGCAACAGGAAGGATGCGTGGATGAACGTGTTGGCTGCTAGAGTTGATTGTAAGAAGCGGGATTTTAAATTTCGTCTATCTCACGATGTCCTCCGATTAGGAAGAGCAGTGCAGGTGGGGTACTGCCATCACCAACAAGTGTCCCGCTTGCAACCTCATTAAAGACTGGTACCACTTATTCTGGAGTTATCCCTGGCCGTGCAGGTGTGAAAGCCTGTCTGGACTTGGGCAGGTTGCCCGCAGCGTCACAAGGCTCAGGAGGTCTTTTACCAGTACCCTTTCACCTAAGCAGGGAGTGATGTCTGGAGGTTGATCATCACTGATACCACTTATAAAAAAATATGGGATGAGCTACCAACTAAGTGAAACTAAACCTCAGCACGTGCATACCATCCTGACTAACTCTTTCTTTTAACACATATTGCATATGTTACTTCTGGAATAGGCGTTGACACCTATTCCAAAAATAATCATTATATTCCTACATATTCCAGAAGTAATAGTATATGCCTACCTCGAATAGGGCCGAAACTATAATTGTATGCTCAAAAAGTTAACTTTCATAAAACTAAGGTTTCAAACTCAATATTTAACTTCCAACACACATTTGACTTCTTCACGGAAATGTTTTTTCTCTTCTTTTAAGATCGTGAAGACTTTATTTCCTGAAAATATATTCTGAATACTTTACATGGATGACCAGTAAGTAGTACAAAAAAATTAAGAATTTATATTCTGTCTGCTTTGAATATTTTATTTCCTACTTCTGAAATGTAACGGGTATTCCTACCCGTCATCTGGCGACACTTTTGTTTCGGCTTGAGGTAGTGGTTACTTCGATTTCAGCCGAAGATAGTTAATTATGAGATGAGGTTAATCTCTGCTGATTGTTTGTTTTTCTAGATGATATGTTGGCGAAAACTGGGTCGATTTCTTCGATGGTGCCAGAGCCAAAACATCAATGTTTTCACCAATATATATAGGAGGAGGGGGATAACGAGGTTTTCACCCCGGGTACTGGCCCCCGGTAATAAATAAGGGCGTCTTCTACCTCGCTTCCGTGTCATTTTCCTATCGGGCACTCTAGCCCAAATCTCCTAGCTTCCTATTTCTAAGGGTTGTTTAAGACCTGGGGTCAGACACTCCCTTCCTAAAATCCTCTACGTATGATCATTTGATGATCATGATCAACGAGGTTTGCACCGATTTATGGAAGTTTTAAAAATATCATGCACTGATCTTCGCTACAGAGGGAAACGGAATCGATTTTTGTTCGCCCTGCATCAGGGCTTGATCCCCTTCGACCTCCCCGACTAATGGGCCATTAGTTTCAGGGATCAGGGTCGTAGTGTTATCCCCGCAACCCTGTCTTCCCGGTGGGATCTCACGGCCAAGAGGGCCTTTAGCTTGCGCAGAAAGAATTTATAAAATATTTTGCTGAAACTTCGTGTGAAAGTGGTTAAAGAAATATCCATGAATTTTTGACGGCAGCTTTCAATAATGTATTAAAAAGAAAAGCAATCTTTTAGTTGTATTTCTGTTTTTTCGGTCGTTTTAATTTATAAAAGCTGGATGAAGGGGGTATGGAATAGCTACTGCAGAGGACTTGAGTCCCCTTTTGAGAATCATAGCAATAGTTCCTATACGTCTATCTTAACATGACAATGTGAATCAACAATTGTCATCTTGATCTCTTTATTTTTTTTATTTTTTTGTAACAGAGTTAAAAGCAGATTTTTTTATTAAGTGCCAATAATTGTGGCATTACTGTAATTGCGTTCTCTGTATTCAAGTGTAAATAATTTAAGAAATTTTAATTTTTTGTGCCATAATTCTTAATTTTTACGTTTTTATTTGCTTACTCAGTATATTTTCGAATAAATCATAAAAGATCATTAGTCACCGTTACACGGCACTTATTTGTGTGATCATCAGGCATTTCAAAGGGGCCGTCCTTAGTTCTCTAAAAGAGTGAAATTTACATTATATGATTAAATTGGGCGTAACTCTGTCGCGGTAAGTTTTTTTATAAAACTTGAGCAATGCTTTTAATTACAGCTGACACTTTTGTGTAACACGCAATAATTTTGATCTTACGAAAGTTATTCGCAGGTTCCAATGCAGTTGAAATATTAAAATGTCCAATAATAATATTAAGTTAATAATACTGAATTTTAAAAATTCAGTAATTGAAAGCAATATATACACCGAAATTTTTATAAGTGAAAGCTGTATTTTCTCAAAAGGCATGGAATATGTTTTTTGCGGGGGAAAGGGGCATTTTTCCGGTACGCTATTGTCAAGGAACAATTCTCTCCCAACTGTCAGTACATTCATCCATTTGTCAGTCCTATTCAGCTCACTCACTCAAATTTCCTATCCTGCTACTTCTTAAAAGCATTTTTAGACTTGAGGACAGAAACTTCCTTCCTAATATAACTTAGATTCATACTGTACTTAACGCAATCGATTTAGGAGCTAAATCTCCAACTAACAGGGTTTCATGTTAAGGGTTATTCGGCCAATCAGGTTGAAGCAATCGAGCAGTATAAATTAGTAGCAGATATCAGGTGGCGACGAAAGATGGAACAGCCAGTTTTAATATACATGTTATGATGGAATGAACTTCGCTAACGGAAAAAATTGCAGTCGATTTTGGAGCTGAACCCACGGGAAACGGAGTTTCACGTTCCGCCGAACAGGTTGAAGTCGGCCTGCTCGCTGCATTATAAACGAGATGCAGATACCAGGTGCCGACAAGCGATAGAACAGCCAGTTTTAATATTAATGCTTATCTTCGGTAATAAAGGAACTTGCAATCTAATAAGGTGCTGAACCCTTAACTAACAGAGTTTCATGTTAGAGAAATTGATAACGAGGAACAGTACACCAATTAAGTAGTGGACACCATTTTTTCCAGTTTGCAGTTACACTCTAACTTCAATGAAAAAACCATCTGGTTGATGTGCGAATGCTTGGAAACGCTTATGTGTTTATTTCCTACGCCAATAAATCGGATCACTAGTAGGCCCACAGTGTCACTATTCATGTCAGAGTTTTACCCAGTAACCGATCAGGTTGTAGTAGGCGTGCAATATAATTAGTCAAAAACTATTTACGGCTGTTCCATCGTTCGTAGCCCCCTCATAGGAGCAACAAAGATTTGAACATCCAGTTTTAATATTTATAATACCGCGGGCTGTGGTGTTCATTATAAAAATAGCAATTGATCTAGGATCTCAACGAACATAGTTTCACGTTAGAGAGTTTCATAATGGCCGATCAGGGCCGTAGCGATAAACAATCATCGGAAACGGGGTCTGAATTTGATAATTATTTTTCACCGTACGTTACACAAAGGTTGAGTTTTTACTCTATTACATTTTATTAGCACGCGAAATTCTTCTATTTAATATTCGCCATTTTTCCAAACTGTGCTTTATATTCTAAATAGTTACAAAAATTTATGAAATTCATAAAACAATTATTTTATTTTTAGAACATTTTAAACATTTCGGGGAACTTTAACGCCCTAAAAAGCTCTCTGTGATGAGGGCCTATTCGACAAGTCAGGTTGTAGTAGACATGTATTATGAAACAGAGAAGAAGATATGAGGCAGCAATAAAAGATGGAACAGCCGGTTTTATTATACATGAAATCACGCGCTGTTCTTTATTAACCGAGGAGATTCCGATTCATTTAGAAGCTGAAAACTCCCAACTAGTAGAGTTTCATGACAATGTTGTACATATTGTTCCAGTCAGAGTGTAGCAGGCGAGCACTAAAAATCAGTGTAAGGTATTGGGTGGCGATGAGCGTTGGAAAAGCCAATGATAAATTCATGATTCACGATCAGATCTTTCATCACGCACTGGTCTTCATTAACGAAGAGTACAGCAATCGATTTAGAAGCTGACACCTACAACTAGCACAGTTTAATGATAGATTTTTGCATATTACGCCTAATTAGATTGTAGAAGGTGTGCTTCATAAATTAGTGAAAGATATGGGGTGGCGACGAACGATGAAACAGCCACTGTTAATATTCCTGAATCAAGATTAATTTTCATCATGCGCATTATTTTTTCATCATTTCTTCATTAACGGAGAAAACTGCAATCACTTTCGAAGTTAAAAACCAACAACTAGTACAGTTTCACCCTAGAGTTGCAAACAATGTCCAAGGTCAGAGCGATGCAGGCGTGCACCGTGCAGTATGAATCAGTGGATTAAATATGGTGGCGACAAACGATGGAACAGCCAAGAATGAATTCAGAGCCCCGCACTGCAGGGGTCCTCACGGTTAAAAGGGCCTCTGGACTCAAGAAAAGAATTATTCAACGTTTTTGACTTTACAAGGTGAAATATCAGCTTTGGATGAAGTTTTAAAAATAAAAGAAATCTTTGCTTCTTTTTTTAAATAAGTACGTAAAATATTTAGAAATCGTTTTCGGTGTTTAGGTGATAAAATCTTGATGACGAGAACACAATTATTCAATGAGAACTTGAGGCTTCTTTTCACAGTTCTTGTAATAGTTTCCATACATGTATGGTAAAAAGAGAATGTGAAAAAAATATATTACTCGTAGTTCAATCAATAGATTTTCCATACCAATGCTGGTAAGGTGTTCTGCGTTACAATTCCTTGCACATAACTACATACCTTTCAGAATATAATAAGCTAAAAGGTGTTGTCCACTGGATTGAAAATTCAGAGACCAGTATCTTTTTTTTTTTTTTTTTTTTTTGTCATTCGCAGAATACTCTGGTATAGAAGTTATTGGTAAATCGGTGCCCCTGCGTGTTTTGACAGAAGATGGTACATTTTTTCGGGTGTGTTCGACAGATATAACGGCGTTCATAGGATTTGAGGAAGTTGTGCCTTATTTCAGCATCTTTTGACAATAATTTACATTTGCTTTACGTTTTTTCATTTCCAGAATACATCGGCACGGAAATGGTAAAAGGTAAACTGGATTTGCAATCGTTTGTATAACTTTTCGGACAAAAAAATCGTAAAGACCTCGAAAAGAAGTAAGAAACATCTTTAGGTAAAGTTTAAATTTTGTCATTCTTAGAATACTTCGGCAAAGAAATTGTAAACTGGCTAAAATATCAGCTGCATTCTCCATATAAGCTGGAAATCAAATATAATGTTTCATAAGAACGTCCTGATAAAATTTGGGTGAGCTCGACAGATAGAACAGCCGTCAAAGGATTTGTAAGTTAAGCCTTAATTTAAAAATTTCGAAACTTTTGTTTTTGCTATTTCTCACATCCCTTTCATCTGCCAGGTAAAGTTTGTGTGTACTAATCTTGAATTATTTCTTACTTGGCTAAGCCAATTTATTATAAAGAAAAAAATCGGTGTGTTCGTCTGTCATTTACAGCTTGGATTCCTTAGCGTAAGGAGGAGAAATTTATCGCTAAATTGTAAAATTAAGAATCATGTGAAAGATATATTGTAACAAACATCTCCAAGACAGTCAAATAGATGTTACAAACAGCAATATATTTCCCATTCCAAGTCGATGTAATGTTTAGTTTACGGAGGCATGTCTGCTTGCTTGAACATCTCCATGTCAGAAGCGGAAGGCAATTCTGAGCGTATATCGCCATCTATCGGCGAATTCTAAAATTAAAAGATCATTCAATGGTTATTTTGAATTAATACCTGGGTTTATCAATCACCTGAATGAAACCTTTCGATTTTTGAATTGAACAAAATTCTTCCGCTAGCAGACGTAGACTTAAATCATGCTTCTTCTTCTGTACTTTTCCCTCTAACTGTTCGAGTTGAAATTCGGAAAAATTTAACTGTGTGGAAAAAGTGCTACGTACAATGTTTTAAGCAAGCAAAATAATGGGGAAAGGTGAAAAAATATAGTATTTTTACATGAAAGGAAAAATATTTTCCAAAGAACTTACCTTGGAGTGCGAAGGTTCCGAAGAGTACATGCGGTGGGCCTAAGATGATGGAGTGGCGACGGCGTGAAGGTTGAGTCCGGTGAATGGAAGCGTCGTTGAGAACGGCAAGGTACACGCGGAAGAATACACAAGGAAGCGGTTCAGCAGTACGTAGTCATCGAAACGGGTTGTAAGAATACGCTGAAGGAAAGAGGTTGCTTTTATGCTGCATTGTAATATCATTTTTTCAAGGGTAATTTTGCGAAATCGTAAGTCGAAAATTGCCAAAAAAGGCTTAAAATTTCAATATCCTTCACAATTCGACACGAAACTCTGGGCCTCCTTGCCATAGTACGATTCCTGATTATAAGAAAATCGTTTATTTTCAACAATATCCATTTCACGAGGAAAAAAAAGGACGAACGATGGACGGAACACCAGTAGAACTACAAATGAGGTACTTGAAGAAATCATCGACCCCTTCACATCTCCGAAACCATAACCAAAATTTAGGGTCAACCGGAACCAAAGCTTCTTACTCAAAACGTCTGCCGCACATTATATCATTTACATTCCTTCATTTAATTACATCCCAAGACATTTTTGCCATAAAAACAAAAACATTTAGCACATTTCTTTATTAATATTTAAAGAAACATATCTGAACTACTTCTTTTTGCATACGACTACACGACGCATCACACTCCTCTGCGATTTTTTTTTTTTATGATGTAGAGGATTTTAGGAAGGGAGTGTCTGACGCCAGGTCTTAAACAACCCTTAGAAATAGGAAGCTAGGAGATTTGGGCTAGAGTGCCCGATAGGAAAGTGACACGGTAGCGAAGTAGAAATGGGGTGGGAGACGCCCTTATTTAATACCGGGGGACCAATACCCGGGAAACTCCTCTGAGACATACACCCCACTCATGTTGTATTATTCCGCGCATGCACTAGCAACTGGTACTCCCTTCCGAAGCACGGTCCCTTCACGTCGTGGCCGTTAGCATCGCTTTGTCCTCCTGCATCAACTGCTGCAAACCATCGTATTCGCACGCTAGTTCTTCGGAAAATATTTTTCCTTTCATGTGAAAATACTATATTTTCTCACCTTTCCCCATTAGTTTGCTTGCTTAAAACATTGTACGTAGCACTTTTTCCACACAGTTAAATTTTTCTGACGAAATAATTTAGGACGCTAAAGTACACATTTACCACTGGTGCAAACTCAGGGACGAAAAATTTCAAAAAACTGTGACGTACATCCTTTTTGAAATCAAAAATGATGAAAAATTAAAAAAAAATCATTGATGGAGTCATTTTTGAAAAAGTTTTACGTAAAATGTACCTGTCTATTCGGCGCGCGGAGATCCAGTCTGCGGCAACGATAACCCTCTGACTACCACTGTAGGATCTGCCACTTTTGCCCGTGGTTCCAGCGCATCACCGCAGATAGGCATAGCTAGCATAGCCGTTCAACACAAGCAGCGCGACCGCCAGCTTAACTAACTGTGGTTTCCGCGGAAGGATACTTAGCAATGACACACGTGCAGAAGTACAGGATGGCTGCGCTTTCACAAGCAATTGAAGGACCTTCTGTGTTTACTTTACAATATTTGCTATTCTTCAGTGGTTTATTTTAGGAAGTTGTAAATCGGTGAGAAACATCGATGTGTGTATATTTTCTGTCTTCGGCAGTGGCTGCTGAAAGGGTGGGGTGTCAGGACCCGGACCCCAACGGGGGCCCCAAAATGGTGGCAAAGTTTGTTTATTTATGTCCGGTTTTCTTTTCATTTCGAAGTTTGGAGGTAAAAAATAAAGCAGTACATAATCAAATCAGTGAGGACGAGAAATTCCAGTTCTTTCAATAAAAATCTGTAAATTAAGAATACAATATGTTCAAACTATGAACATACCAACAGCGTATTTAGAGAAAGGCCAATATGAAACAATTCCGAGGGATTGTGCCCCCTCCCGGATGAAAGTTTATAAAGGTTTCGGTTTTTCATATGTAGAGAATTTTACGAAGAGAGTGTCTAACCCTATGTCTTAAACAACCCTCAGAAATAGGAAATTTGGGCTGGGTGCCTGATTGGAAAGTGACACGGAAGCGAAGTAGAAAGGGGTGGGGGAGGAACGAACCTGAGATCCTTTCCGTGGCAGTCACGAAAGTTGCCCACTAGGCCACCCGCGGCCCAGAGGTTTCGGTTGAAATGTGAATATCATGAAAAAATTCTTTAATTTAATAAAAATCCGTCAACCTTTAAGATTAGAAAAAAAAAACGCTTTAAAACAAATGCTTGAAAATGTAGGTGGTTTCTCCCCCCCCCCCGACTTCTCCAGTGGTTACGCCTATAGCGAGTCGGAATTTCTGCATTTTTATTTTCCGAACTGGGATCGTAGTTTCCCCTTTCCGTTGAGGGGGCAGGGAAGGTGACGGAAGGGCCGCATATTGCCATTTTTAACAGGTGCATCAAACTGTTTAGAAGCTTCATAAAAAGACCCAGAAGAATATCAAGTAGCAGATGGGTGGAGTAACATAAGCCAGATGGAATAAAAAATGCCGACCCCAGATATTTCCCTCACCTTGTCAGCCTGCGACTTGTAAGACCGCCTGTTATTAAAAAAAGGTCGAAATACTTATGAAACATCTGAAGTTGGGGTAAAAAGATGTGAATGCCGACCTTGGAAATTTTCCCTACCTATTTGGGTACTTTCGATTACAAGCCATTCCCTTCCGCGAATGTGGCGCCATCTAATGGCTGAATGAACAGTTCACCGGTAACATCAGGGGGGGGTCCCGATCACACATACACACATTATATCATCATCATCATCATTCTCAACCATTATCAATCAACTGCTGGACGAAAGGTATCCCCAAGTTTCCTCCACAATGGTCACTTTCGCATACTTTCGAATTTCATCCACCCATCTCCCATGTGGTCTTCTTCTGGGTCTTTTCCTGTCCCTTGGAATATAATCTAAAATTTCGGCTGTCCATCGATGGTCTGTCCTTCTGGCAGTATGTCCAGCCCGTTGCCATTTCAGGGATTTAACTCTGATCATGATGTCTTCCACTCTTGTCATTTTTCGGATCCACGAGTTCCTCTTCTTATCTCTCCTGGTTACACCAAGCATGCACCTCTCCATGCTGCTTTGAGTTGTCTGCAGCCTTTGTATGTCTCTTTTAGTTAAGGTCCACGTCTCTGCACCATATGTAAGCACTGGAAAGATGCATCGATCAAACACTTTTCTTTTAAGACATAATGGCATATTGCTCTTGAAAATTGTGCTGTTTCTTCCAAAAGCTCTCCAGGCAGGTTTTGTACGCCGTTTAATTTCTTCATCAATGTGACCCTCACTTGATAACTGCTGTCCGAGATAAACGTACGTGTCTGTTTTCTGTAGCTTTACCCCATCAATCGATAAATCTTTATTCCTTGTAAAAGCATTGAACGTCACTTTTGTCTTCTGAAAGTTCATTTTTAATCCCACTTCTTTACTCTTGTCAGCAAGTTCCTGGATCATACTCTGCAGCTCTGAGGGGTAGTTGCAAAAATGACTACGTCATCAGCAAAGCGAAAGTGGGTTAAATAATCTCCATTAATCTTTATCCCTTTGTTTTCCCAGTTCAGTGATTGAAAGACATTTTTCAATGTGGCATTAAGGAGCTTCGGAGATATAGTGTCACCTTGTCTCACTCCCTTTCCAATGTTTATGTGTGTTGTATTTTCAAACAGATGAATCTTTGCACTTGCATTTTCAAAGATGTTATTAATAACATTAATGTATGCATCTTCAATACCGCAGGATTACAGAGCCATTGTAACTGCTGATGGTTTTACCGAATCAAAGGCTTTTTCATAATCGATAAAAGTCGTGCACAATGGAAGTTCATATTCCCTCGCTCTTTCAATTAGTTCTCTCAGTACGTGGACATGATCTATTGTGCTGTTGCCACTCCTGAATCCAGCTTGCTCTCTCGGTTGAACCATGTATAGTGTTACCTTCAAGTGGTGTGAAAAAGCTTTAGTGAAGATTTTATAAACCTCTGATAGGAGGCTGATAGGTCTGTAGTTCCTGAGATCCTCAATGTCACCTGTTTTATGTAGCAGGATCATTGTAGCGTTGTTCCAATCCTCAGGAATCTTCCCTTCATTAAGGCATCGAGTGAAAATTTGGGCGAGTACTGTTTCGATTTCTCCAGTTGCTTCTTGTATGATGTCTACAGTAATTCCATCTTCTCCTGGAGCTTTTACCCGCTTCATGTTCTTGATTGCATGTGCAACTTCTGGTACGAGGACTTTAAGTACTCTGGTACTGATACCTTTCATGATGTCTGGAATACATGTATCATCTATTTCATATAATTTGGAGTAGAAATCTTTCACACTTGTCAAAATTTCGCCTCTATTTCTTGTTACAGAACCATCTTCTTTCCTTAGTGATATAATCTGTCTTCTTCCCTTACTGAGATGTCCCTTTGCTATCTTTAGGCTTTGGTTGTTTTCAATTGCTTTCCTTACTAGTTCACAGTTGAATTTCCTTAAGTCTTCAGTGATACTTTTCCGTACTGTCTTGCATAGCTCTATATATTCCACTTTGGAAGTCACATCTTCTTTAGCTGTCCTCATCTCTCTTCTTTTTCGCATCAACAGTATGGGTTTTCTTGGTAATTTGTTCACATGCAACTTGTTCTTAGACCCAGCTAATTTTGTTGCTGTTTCCATAAGAGCTATGGTTACGTTTCTGTTAACTTCAGAAATATCACCTTCTTCCGATGTTAGGCCTTCTAAAGCAGAGAATCTGTTCTTCAGTTATATCTTGAAGGTGTTATGGTGTTTTCTAAGGATGGTTATGCCAACACATTTTGTTTGCCTTATGAGTTTGTCACGTTCGAGTTTAGTGTTAAGGTGCATCTTACATCTCACCAATCTATGGTCACTACCTGTGTTGAACTAGTTTAGCACACTGCAGTCTTCTATGACGAATTTTTTGTTACACATAATAAAATCAATTTCACTTGTCGTCCCATTTGGATGTCTCCATGTCCATTTCCTGTGTGGTTTTTTCTTGAAGAAGGAGTTCAAGATGAAAAGCCCTTCTGCCTCTGCAAACTCAACGAGAGTATTTCCACGCTGGTTTCTGTTGCCGTGACCGAATTTACCTACTGAAGTTTCATTCTGTTGCCGTACCCTATTTTTGCATTGAAATCTCCCATAATTATCTTCAAGTGCTGCTTACCTTTATTATTTAGATCACGAATTTCCTCATAAAAATCTTCAATTTCTTCGTCAGGATGACTTGTGGTGGGTGCATAAGTTTGAATAATCTGAGCCTTGTATCTTCTCGAGAGTTGGATAACGAGTCGTGCAGCTCTGTCAGAGGAACTTTTAACTTCTACAACTTTATCCTTCAGTTTCTTGTTTATTATGAACACATTATATATACACATATGTACACACACATTTGAACTTTCATCTTGAACTCCTTTTTCAAGAAAAGCCACACAGGAAATGGAACGACAAGTGAAATTGATTTTATTATGTGTAACAAAAAATTCGTCATAGAAGACTGCGGTGTGCTAAACAAGTTCAACACAGGTAGTGACCATAGATTGGTGAGATGTAAGATGCATCTCAACACTAAACTTGAACGTAGCAAGCTCATAAGACAAACAAATTGTATTGATATAACCACCCTTAAAAAACACCATAATACCTTCACGTTGGAACTGAAGAACAGATTCTCCGCTGTAGAATTCCTAACATCGGAAGAAGTGGATATTTCTGAAGTTAACAGAAAAGTAACCAAAGCTCTTATGGAAACAGCAACAAAATTAGCTGGGTCTAAGAACAAGTTGCATGTGAACAAATTATCAGGAAAAACCAAAATGTTGATGCAAAAAAAAGAGAGATGAGGACAACTAAAGAAGATGTGACTTCCAAAGTGGAATATATAGAGCTATGCAAGACAGTACGAAAAAGTATCATTGAAGACGTAAGGAAATTCAACTGTGAACTGGTGAGGAAAGCAATTTAAAACAACCAAAGCCTAAAGATAGCAAAGGGACATCTCAGTAAGGGAAAAAAACAGATTATGGCACTGAGAAAAGAAGATGATTCTGTTACAAGAAATAGAGGCGAAATCTTGACAAGAGTGAAAGATTTCTACTCCAAATTATATGAAAGGGATAATACATGTACTCCAGACATCATGAAAGGTACCAGAGTTCTTCCAGTCCTCCCAGCAGAAGTTGCACACGCAATCACGAACATGAAGCGGGGAAAAGCTCCGGGAGAAGATGGAATTACTGTAGACATCATACAAGAAGCAAGTGGAGAAATCGAAACAATACTCGTCCAAATTTTCACTCCATGCCTTAATGAAGGGAAGATTCCTGAGGATTGGAACAACGCTACAATGATCCTGCTACATAAAAAAGGTGACATTGAGGATCTCAGGAACTACAGACCTATCAGCCTCCTATCAGTGGTTTATAAAATCTTCACTAAAGTTCTTTCACACCGCTTGAAGTTAGCACTGGACATGGCTCACCCGAGAGAACAAGCTAGATTCAGGAGTGGCTACAGCACTATAGATCATATCCACGTACTGAGAGAACTAATTGAAAGAGCGAGGGAATATGAAATTCCATTGTACATGACTTTTATCGATTATGAAAAAGCCTTTGATTTGGTGAAACCATCAGCAGTTACAATGGCTCTGAAATCCTGTGGTATTGAAGATGCATACATTAATATTATTAATAACATCTATGAAAATGCAAGTGCAAAGATTCGGCTGTTTGAGAATACAGCACAAATAAGAGTAGGAAAGGGAGTGAGACAAGGTGACACCATATCTCCGAAGCTCTGTAATGCCACATTGGAGGATGTCTTTCAGTCGCTGAGCTGGGAAAACAAGGGGATAAAGATTAATGGAGATTATCTAACTCACCTTCGTTTTGCTGATGACGTAGTTATTTTTGCAACTACCCCATCAGAGCTCCCGAGTATGATCCAGGAACTTGCTGACAAGAGTAAAGAAGTGGGATTAAAATTGAACTTTCAGAAGACAAAAGTGATGTTCAATGCTTTTTCAAGAAATGAAGATTTATCGATTGATGGAGAAAAGCTGGAGATAACAGACACGTACGTTTATCTTGGACAGCAGATATCAAGTGAGGGTCACATTGATGAAGAAATTAATCGGCGTACAAAACTTGCCTGGAGAGCTTTTGGAAGAAACAGCATAATTTTCAAGAGCAATATGCCATTATGTCTTAAAAGAAAAGTGTTTGATCAATGCATCCTTCCAGTGCTTACGTATGGTGCAGGGACGTGGACCTTTACTAAAAAAGCCCCGTTCACTCAAAGCAGCATGGAGAGGTGCATGCTTGGTGTAACCTTTACTAAAAAGCCCCGCTCACTCAAAGCAGCATGGAGAGGTGCATGCTTGGTGTAACCAGGAGAGATAAGAAGAAGAACTCGTGGATCCGAAAAATGACAAGAGTAGAAGACATCATGATCAGAGTGAAATCCCTGAAATGGCAATGGGCTGGACATACTGCCAGAAGGACAGACCATCGATGGACAGCCGGAATTTTAGATTGGATGCCAAGGGACAGGAAAAGACCCAGAAGAAGACCACATGGGAGATGGGTAGATGAAATTCGAAAGTATGCATTTGTGACATGGAGGAGATTGGCACAAGACAGACCGTTGTTAAGGAAATTTGGGGAGACCTTCATCCAGCAGTGGATTGATAATGGTTGACAATGATGATGATGATACACACCCACATATATATACATAAGGATCCCCGACTCTGAAAATCTGGGGGGTCCTGACCCCCCAGATTCACTGGGATATGAGAAAACAACAGCGACAACAGAAAAATTGCTCTAAGGTAATAGTCATCAGGTCGAAGGCAACCATCGTGGATCAAAGAAAAGATTTACTGCCGCAGTCTCCCCTTAAGTCTTTGGCTTCTGAACGTTTCCTTTCCGGCAGAGCACATAATCTCTTAGCCTGTGGTGCCGCTGTTGTCGCTTGTTTTACGTTATTTTAACAAGAGTTGACGTTCTTCATGCAAAGCTTTATATTCTTTTATGTCTCGTCGATTTGCTACCGTTATCCAGTTGCGGGGAAGACCAACGCGGTATATCAGAAATTTTCCATTTTTTTTTTTCTTTTTTGGTATTTCAGTGTATTCCCTTGAACTACATCAGTGGCTATTCCAAATTCTAACCACAACCGAAGAGGTTCATGCTGAAAGATTAGCAGTGGGTTAAGGTGAAGATTATGGTGCAAAATTCAGGAACGAAAAATTTCAAAAGACTGCGACGTACATCCTTTTTGAAATCAAAAATGATGAAAATTGAAAAAATAAATTTATTGATAGAGTCATTTTTTAAAACGTTTTACGTAAAATTTACCTGTCTATGCGGCACGCGGAAATCCTGTCAGGGGCAACGTTGACGGTTGATTGCCCGGTGGGAGACGTGCCCTTGTGGTAGAAAAAACTACCGGTGATCGACGCTGGAAGACGCCGCCGGAGAATAGTGTTTTGGTGCAGCGACGGCCACGCCTGACCTATTGCTTCTCGCTGTTGTTGTTAACGGAAACAGCCTACCTACGCTACAATAAATAGTCCCTAAGGTTAAGAGCAAAAGGCAACACAAGGACTGTTCGGAATCCATATTTTTTTTGCCCAGCAGTTTTTTTGGACAAAATTACTATGCAAAACAAGATTTCATAACGCCAGAGATTCATGTTTTTTGGTGCAACCACGGCCTCGCCTGAGTCTGCCGCCATTGCTCCCAGCTGTTGTCGATGCAGGAAACAGCTATCTCAGCTACGCAAAATAATCCCTAGGGTTAAGGGCAAAGAGCAACACAATGACTGTTCAGGATCAATTTTTCTTTTGTCAACAGTTTTTTAGAAGATAGAGCAGTTTCAGGAATAAATTTTACATTAGAAGTTACTCAGTCAAGCTTCTGGCACTTTCGGCTGATGCTGTCTAGCTTGGAGAAGAAGGAAGTGGTAGAATACTTCTCCCAACACTGCGACAAAAAATTGGCAATCGGGCGAACTCGAATGGGATGTGTTACTTAAGCAGGCAGTAGGGGATAGAGTCCGGACTCCCCACACTGCCATCCACCATCCCCACTGCTTCTCTTGAAATGGATCCCTATCTTGAATTTGCTGCAAGGAAACCGACTCCACCAATTTTTTGGGGAGGGGACGTGGGGGCAAAAATATAAACTACGAGATTTCGACGTGTATTTCAAAACGCAATTGCAAATGCTCATCATCAAATGAACAAGGGAAACGGAAATATTCTTTTGGTTAATATTAATTGTTTTAAAATAATAATATTCACCAAAAGAATACGTGCACAGTTGAAAGACTGTAAAATGCTATATTATGGAAACTTTTCGATATTTCTTCCAATTAGAAGCCGTCGAGCGAGAAATAACGAACGGCATACCGAAATTCGTGGTTCGAATTTTCCTTTATGGAGAAATAAATTAGATGTTTTACTTTATAAATACTATTTATGGAGTTCTGTCACACGTTCAGTATGTGTATACTATTTATGCTATTATGAGTATAAATAGTATACACATACTGAAACTATTTAATAGTATACTATTTATGGAGTTCTGTTCAGTATGTGTGTGCGCGAATTGTGTGAGAAATAATCATCAAATAGTTAGAAAGGATTGGGAGAATCCTTTGTAAACGATTGGCAGGAAAAATTAAATCGCTGTGATGTTTACAAATTTAACGGGCAGACGTTATATAAAAGATGCACTTCATCTCTCAGTGAGCAAAATCCTTTTGGGTACACTACGACATCTATCCTATACGAAATTACGCCACTGAATAGCATTAATATTACTATTTAAATTAAATTTTAGCAAATGTTACAGTTAGGCCTAAGGATCCGTACAAAACAGTGGCGGCGGAACCGCCCGGGCCTACAAGGCGCTGGCCCGGTCAAAGATTTCAAAAATGTTAGCCAAGATTTTTATTTTTATTTTTTTTTATTTGGAATACGTGCGATTTTTTGTTGTGATGTGGCTTAGAAAGTTCCCCCATGTAAGTGGTCAGGTGGTCCGAATCCCTAACAAAGCTCTTAGGCATTGTTTTTCGTCTGTTTGTTCCGGGAAGCAGGAGGGGAGGGGTGCACCACGATTCGAAATTTCAGGCCCGGTCAATGAACTTCACTTTCCGCCGCCCCTGGTACAAAATGCAGACAATCCCAAGTATTTGGCATTACTGAAAATGTTTATGAAAAACTAAACAAACAAAAAGCTTAACTAACCCGATTGGCGTAACAAAAATAACATATCCGATTTGCGAAGTGATTATGCTACCAAGAAGGTAACAATCACGTGCTGCGAGTAGCTCGGATTACTGTTCTTTACCAGAATTGAAGTCACCAGAAATACGCATGCGCAGTCTGCTCCGACCTCAGCCTGTATGTTGGTTTCTGTGAACTGCATCTTGTATCTTGGTGGCTGAGGGCTGACCGTTTGCCAGAATTGACGTCAACAGAAATTACGCATGCGCAGTCTGCTCCGGCATAAGCCTGTATGTTGGTTTCTGTGCACTGCATCTTGGATCTCAGAATATATTGCCGCTAGTTACGTCTCGCCGAGCATTAACTTCTTCTCAGTTAGATATTCTTTTGAGCCATAGACACCACCAGCTCTCTGTAGTACTGTGGAGACAGTGCACATCATGCTTCCTGAAGAGCATTCAACAATTCCGTAAAATTCACTGGTGGAGGATTCCTGGCATTGACTGCACGTTGAACAACATACCAGATTTGTTCGATAAGGTTTGAATCCGGTGAAAGGGGGTCAAGTCAGGATGCCAAACTCCGTGGAGTGTTTCTCCAGCCATAATTGGGCGACTGCGAACGTGTGCGATGGCACATTGTCGTGTTGAAAGATGTCGCACCCGTCGGAGTGGTTGCATGACATGAACGGGGCTAAAAGATGTCTCACCCGTCGGAGTGGTTGCATGACATGAACGGGTGCAAAAGATGTCGTACCCGTCGGAATGGTTGCATGACATGAACGGGGTAAAAGATGTCGCACCCGTCGAAGTGGTTGCATGACATGAACAGGTGCAAAAGATGTCACACCCGTCGGAGTTATTGCATGACATGAACGGGGTAAAAGATGTCGCACCCGTCGAAGTGGTTGCATGACATGAACAGGTGCAAAAGATGTCACACCCGTCGGAGTTATTGCATGACATGAACGGGTGCAAAAGATGTCGCACCCGTCGGAATGGTTGCATACCATGAACGGGGTCAAAGATGTCGCACCCGTCCAAGTGGTTGCATGACATGAACGGGCGCAAAAGATGTCGCACCCAACGGAATGGTTGCATGACATGAACGGGGGTAAAAGGTCGCACCCGTCCAAGTGGTTGCATGGCATGAACGGGTGCAAAAGATGTCGCACCCGACGGAGTGGTTGCATGACATTAACGGGGGTAAAAGACGTCGCATCAGTCGGAGTGGTTGCATGATATGAACGGATGCAAAAGATGTCGCACCCGACGGAGTGGTTGCATGACATGAACGGGGGTAAAAGATGTCGCACCCGTCTGAATGGTTGCATGACATGAACTGTTGGAAATAATCCAGAAGGATGGTTACGTAGCCTACAAAGCCCAGATCGGTCTGCAGACGTATCATTACAATAGAGAACAAATACAAAACAAAATCTCAATACAATAGATAATAAAATAGGCCAAAAATAGAAAAAAGAAGTACAGAGAATGTGATGTCTCAGAGAGTTGTCACGTCATTGGACTGATGTAGTGGAATGTTTTTCAGGAGTTCGAGGAAATGAAAGGGTTTTATTTAGTAACTCCGTTGAAGATGACGGCGGAACATACCGTGCGAAACGCGTCCGGAAGAATGCTTTGAATCTTGGGGAGGTGGAATTTCACGGTACGTGTGTTGTGTAAATAGTCTTCTTAGAGTTTTTCAGTATCAATGTTGCTTTATTTTAGCTGAGTCTGATAGAATTTTTAAAACCAAATAGCAATTTACGGAAACATAAACAGATAAATAACACTGCAGAGTGTCATATTCCAGTGAATTCTTTACGTATCGACCCTCCAGCCCTTTTCTCCCTTTTCAATGCATGGTTATCTGTTATAACCTATCAAAGAACAAAAATTCGCGTCCGTTGTCAGGAATTAGCGTAAGGCTTATTTTCAAGTGTGTATACATCAAGTTCTTGATCAAATAAGACATTACAGTAAAGAAATTCAATCCCTTGCTCACAAGCTGGAGAAGATCTACCAGCTGGAGAATTATGGTCAAGTCAGGATGCCTTGACCTTATATGATAAGGTCAAGGCATCCTGACTTGACCTTATTATTAAAATTTTACGTAAAAGATGTGATACTTGGACATTTTTGACGTGGGCTTAACTCAGAACACAATACAGTACGTAAGCCTAATGCGAAGTGAAGAACCCTGCAATAAGCAACACTGATAGTAAGTAACCATGTTTTGTTGAGTTGATATGCACTTGCAATTTTTTCAAATAAAAGACCCAAAAAGGGTATATTTTATTTAGTGTTTTATTACGAAACGCTCAACTTCAGATGCGATGCTAATATAAACGTGTCGAACAGAAAGCGAAATAGTAAATACGTTTACTATTATGTATGGGATTTAGACCACTTTATTTGTTGCACTCATTGCTATGATATTTTTTGAGTCAAATGAATCTAACTGAAATAATGCTTTTAGCTTCTGCATAAGGATCAGGCAGCAAAAGGATGACCTTTCAAAATATGCCTAAGTTGAGAAATTTTATTTTACCGTTAAAGTCTTTAGCTGGTATGTGGAGTTAAAATTATTTTCATTGTTTTGTTTAATTTGGAAAGTTCCTTTATTATACAAATTTTGAAGATGACAATCCGATTTTTGGCGTAAATGTGACAAGGATGGTAAGTCAGATAATATCCGAAAACTTGAAAATTTTCATCGTCCTGGAGCGGGACTCGAACCCGCGTCTCCCATGGTCGTTCTGGGTGGTGTAGTGGTTAGCATACCTAGGCGTTTTCTGGGAGACGCGGGTTCGAGTCCCGCTCCAGGACGATGAAAATTTTCAAGTTTTCGGATATTATCTGACTTACCATCCTTGTCACATTTACGCCAAAAATCGGATTGTCATCTTCAAAATTTGTATTATATGGCGTAATCCCGTATTTCTTTCATGATTCCTTTATTATATTTTGTTTTCTGAATTTCAGCTAAAAATATCCCTACAATATCGGAACAACTTTATGAAAATTCCTACGTCTAGGGAAATTCCCACGGGTTTGTCATCACTCCCTGTTAGTCAGTTGATTTCATTGACAAAGGTAGGAACTAGATGCCCTTTGACCTTACCATCAACATTTTGATACGTTTAATCCTTTTGTGATAGGAGTCGTGTGCGACGCGTGGAAATTAAAAAATATAGAGGCGTATGTATTAAGGATATCAGTGGGGGTTCCTCTAAAGTTCCGTTTTACGGCTTTGGTTCCCAAAGTCACACCCTCCCCAATTCAGTCCTGATCACGAGCTTGAATAATCTTGTGGACAATGCTGCGTTAACCCTGGGTAAGTGGAATCGCCATTTCTCAGGAAGAGATGGAATACATATTCATGGACTTTGTTCATGTTTTGAATCTGATTTTCAAATTAACAATCAATCATAGAATAAAAAAATTAATATATGCGCAAAGGAAAAAAACCCGCCAAAAACTTCTATTTAAAAAATTGTACCTTGGGGCTCCTCCATGACCGGGTCCCGGCAGCTACCCGGGCTGCTCGTACCTCAATCTGGCTCTGCAGGAGTTCAAAAGCGAAATCCATCGTATTTCTCAATAAAACGAACCCGAAATCACAGGTTAAGTCGTGTGTTTTTCTTTTTGTTTTTTCTCAAAACCAGATATGACTTTCAGGCGGAGCACTGAATGTACAGTCATACCAGAATAATATAACCATCCCTGGAACCACAGTATACCCGCCCAGGCGTGTCACAGAGCGAACGTGACAAGTGCTTCTAAACGGAGATATAGGCGCACGACCAGGACAGATGAGCCATAGTGCGTTACGTGAGGAAAATGGGCAGAGATAGTTTTTTGACTTACGTGCAAAAGGAGTGATCATCGACTACCGCGCCAAGGGTAGAAGCATCTCAGAAACAGTAGACCCCGAAGTACTGTGGTTAGGGTGTACCAAGAATGAACCGCTGGCACACCGAGAATCTCGTGAAGTCATAACTGTGGATCCTCAACAGCCATCGACCCTAGAGGAGAACGTCGCCTCAGTGGAGTGGCAAAGGGCAATCGACACGCAACACTGCAGCAATTGACTACGCAAATGAACGCGAGGGTACCCCATGAACGTAACCCCGATATCAGTAGATCGAACCCTGTTACGCATAAGTCACTGGAGTCGACGCTTCGTCAAGGCGCTCATGTTAAACCAGGTCCTTCGGCAACGACCCCTGCAGTTCTCATTGGACAGTGGAAAAGTGGCAAAAGGATACCTTCTTGGACAAATCGAGGTTTCTACTCCACAGAAGTGACGGGAGGTGTCGGATATGGCGTCAGACACACGAGAACCAACACTCAGACTGCCTTGTTGGTCAATTACAGGCTGGAGATGGCAGTGCATATGTCTGGGGAATGTTTTCCTGGTATGACCTCTGACTGTTGGTACCACTGGATGGTTCCCGGAAGCGTGTTTTATAAGTGCATATATGGAATCGCGATTGAGGCCATTCCGAACACGCGATTAGTTCAAAGCCGAAGTCCAGATTACGTGTAGGCGGAGCATAGAACCAAAGTCACGTGACGGGAAGTTATGTGGCTTGGTGTGTACTCTTGAGCGTCATTTTAATAGCTTGTAAATGAGACAAGAGATGAACAGAGTTAGCACTTTATGAGGAGGATATTTAACCTTCGAGATGACATATTTTATGTATCTAGGTTTATGTTCCTAATTCGACCCGCTTGACATTGTAGTTCTCACAGGGCCGAGAGATGGAAGCACGTCAGTACTCAGCCTCAGGTCGTGGCTTGGCTCCTGTTACTGCTAGTGTGTTTTGCAGTGCTGATTACCGCTAATATGTTTTGCTGTTGGAACCCGTATGACGTTTCAGTTTTTTTTGTTTTTTTTGTTTTTTTTTCAGTTCAGATGTGGAAATAAAGGCGGTTTTTTTTATGCAGCTGTGATGGACGAGAATATGAGAAATTTCCTAATAATTAGTTATTTTTGTCGAACTCATTAAACCTTTTGTTAAGATCTGGAAAATAAAAAAACTTTAAGAAGAATGTATGACAGATCACTGGCTGTTTAATCAGACGCAATATATGACAGAACATATTGTGGATTAGACTTCCGATTGTCAGCGCATCAATTAGTTCCGTACACCTCGTGCGAAGTTTCGTTTTAATTGGAACAATGAACAGTAGAATTCTGTAGAGAATAATAAGATTTGTTTTATAGAAAATAAATATTGAATAAAAAATAGCATATTATTGATTTATATTGTAGTTTCTTTGTTCATTAACGCACCTACTTGATATGCTAATATTGTTTGCACATTTCCAGCGAATCTTAGCTTCAATCACAACGTTAATAAGTAAAAATGTTAAAAGAGTAATAACATTTGTTTCATAGCAACGAAATGCTGAATAATAAATAACATACTACATATTTCTGATTCAGAGCTGTCGTATTTACAAAGAATACTGTTTTCAGGTCTTATTTCGCATCATTAGACAGTTTTTACTAGGCAGGCAACCAATGTTGTTCATCTCTCTATTAGATAGACATTTCCCCTATACAGGGTGTATCAGAAATGATCTTCAAAACTTTAAGAAGTGATAGAACACGGCACAAGGAACAATAATTGTAATGCAAGGGTCGGAAGCCGCGTGGTTAGCCGGTAGAGGGCGCTTGCCGGAGCTTTTCGCACACACCGTCATTCGCAAGCTGTACGGCCACCGAGATGCAGTGGTATTCCAATGCTGAGAAGGCCGATATCCGTTTCATGTACGAAGCCGCAAACGGCAACGCCGTCGAAGCTCAACGACTGTACCGGGAGCGTTTTCCACATCAGCCAGTGCCCGAACCTTTAAGCGCTTGCACAGACAACTGTGTGAGACTGGGTCGTTTCTCGCCCACAGAGAGGACGCAGGCTGTTCACAAACGGTGTGAAAGCAGAATAGGATAGAGGACGTTCTGGAAGATCGGCTGGAAAGCAGCACTCGAGCGGTGGCACGTATCCACGGAGTGAGTCATATGACGGTATGGCGTGTGTTTCACGAGGAACACCTCCACCCTTACCCTCTCCGTGCGGTCCAGGCAGGCCTTACAAGAACCACATTTTCCTCGCCGTATGACATTTGCACGCTGGTACCTGCAACAGTGCACAGTGCAGCCAGAGTTTGCAGCATATGTTCTGTTTACCGACGAAGCAACGTTCATACGTGATGTCATATCTAATACGCATAGCGAACATGTGTGGGCCACCCTCAATCCGCATTCAACACGGGTGCGGTGCACCCAGCAGCGTTTCTCCGTTAATTTGTGGGCTGGGATAATCCACGATACATCATTGGCCCGTATCTCCTACCAGACCACCTCAACGGAACAAGCTACCGTATTTTCCTGCAGCAGGTCCTGCCTGAGTAACTGGAGGTTGTGCCACCACATCTCCGTGCGAACATGCGGTTCCAGCACGACGCAGCCTCAGCCCATTACACCATGGGAGTGCGGAACTACCTGAACACTCAATTTCCAAACCGATGGATTAGGCGCGGTGGTCCCATCGCTTGGCCTCCTAGATCACCCGATCTCTCCTGACTGGACTGCGTTTTCTGGGGACATCTGAAAAGCCTCGTGTACGAGACGCCCGTCGAATCTCCTGAGGACCTTGTCGCCCGCATGAGCGCCGCTGCGGGCGAAGTGCGTGACATGCCTCGAATCTCCCAAACTGTACGCCAATCGCTCCGTGGCCGGTGGGAGGCATGTCTTACGGTAGGTGGACTTTCCTTTGAATAATTATTGTAAAATATCCGTAAATCCTTTTTTGTACATGATCAGTTCATAAAGATTATTCCTTTGCCATGTTCTTCGTCCTTCATGTGTTTGCGTGTTAACATTGCACATTCGACCACGCCTTGCATTACAAATATTGCTCCTTGTGTCGTGTTCTATCCCCCTTAAAGTTGTGACCATAATTTCTGATACATCCTCTATATGTTTATTGGTGAAAGTGTTTTTATGAAACAGCCAAAATCCTTGCTTTGGCTTTAAGGCAATTCCACAACAGAACATATCACCATCCATCCAGTGTTGACGTGCTGCCATCTTTCGGCCGATACTGAGTTTGGTATTTATTTAACTGCCCTGCTCAGTTTTAAAGTTAAAACGGATTTGGCATTTGTATTGATCTCAAGACATACGGGTACTGCTTATGATATAGTAGACGAAATTTCTTATTGGTAAATTATTGAAAACTATTATGACTTCACAGCGAATTTCTTAACGAGTAGCACTTTACTAATAAGAAATTTGAATCTACTATATCATTAGCAGTACCCGTATGTCTTGAGATGAACAAAGAAGTCCAGGGATGCAAATTTGGAAACAAAATAATGGGCGTCAGACAGAGGGCATAATCCAGGCTGTATATGTTCACCGAAGTTTGTAAGCCCCGGTTCTAATTTTAAAAGTCGTAATCATTCGAAAGTGAACAGCAAGAAGAACATTAGGTTAAAATTCTGCACATCTGTGCACAGAAACAAAATAAAACACCCGTTCTCCCCAATGTGATTCGTATTGGATATTAAGCTGATAAGTACAGATACAACACTGTAAGATTGCCGAGTTCCAGACCTCAAAAGTTATTTGTACATACATATGTTTTTATTACATGTTAGATATACCATGTAAAGTGGTTGCCACGTGTCACTTTTTCTCTGTTCTTCGGCTGAGGCCGCATGTTAAGCAAGATCCAGCAAGTATGTGGCCTGCGGCGATGCCACCGGATACGTTCTACTCACGATATTGACCTTGGTCCTCCAGGTCGGCCATGTAAAGCATCAAGGTTGCCATCTCCGGCTAAGGGCCGCGGGAGGTCGAGTGGGCAACGTTTCTGACTGCCACGGGAAGGGCCTCAGGTTCGATCCCAGGCACGTACGAACGCTCGATCCACTAAATATCCGCCGTGCGTCGGATGGGCACGTTAAGCCGTCGGACCCCGGTAATAAATAAGGGCGTCTTCCTCCCCCTTTCTACTTCGCTTCCGTGTCACTTTCCTATCGGACGCTCTAGCCAAAATCTCCTAGTTCTAAGGGTTGTTTAAGACTTGGGGTCAGACACTCCTTTCCTAAAATCCTCTACATATGATCATGCCGCGACCTTCACGGTAGAGTCCCTCATGAATTTTTCTTTCCCCGCCCACCCAATTTAATATAAGACATTTTTCAATTTTTTTACCTCTAAGATATAGTCTGAAATTTGACTAGTAATAATGAGTGTTTTTCTGGTTTTATTTTTTGTCGTGTAGCCCAACGATCTTTAAGGGCATGGAAATTAAAATTATCCTCCACTCCTTCAAATCCTTAGCTAAAGTTTTTTCCCCCCATATTAGTACGGCCAGACGCAAATGAGGAGAGTGGCTAGAAGTTCACTGAGGGAGGCCGGTGCCAATTACTCTGCTGACTGTGTTCCTAAGTAAGGAATCCCAACTCAGAAGTTGGTGTCTAAAGCTATACCAGTGCTCTTAAGCCTGCCCTGGGGCAGTGAGGAAGCAGGACATACCTGACGTCTGCTTTGAAGATATAAGTGCAAGACAAGATTGCTGGATTGAAGGAAGAGAGTTAAGGAGGGGGAAAGGTATTGTGTCTGCGTGTCCTTATTACTCCTCAGCCCTAATCCACGAAACAATTTGCTTACAAACCCTCCTCCTAGGCATAAAATTTCCTTTTAATAAGTGCGTGCTAGTTCTCCTGGTGCAGTGTGCCATTTTGTTATACGAATACCTAACTCTTTAGGTTTTACTAATATTTATTATAAACGGATTTGCGAAACATTAACGAAAACGACTTCAAATTTTTAATGCTTTTGTATATCCAAAAACTTAGACAGTTCCAAAATTAATGAGTTTGTATCTGCAGAACGGGGTGTACTAATTCTTTTGCAAGCTGTTGCAAAAAGCGTTAAAAATTCTTTCTTTCAGGGCTTCGTAAATACAGATGATGTCAGACTGGCTCCAGGAAAAATAATACTCGCCCACCCCTCGCCGACCGTGATTTCAAAATCCAGGGACGTCCCTTTTATACAGTTGTATAGTTACGAAAGTTCCGTAATAAGGATTTGGTAACATGGTTTTTAATATGATATAAAATTAATTATATTGAATATCTCAATCCTAGGATCTGTTTGCTTTATTGGGCCAACACTGTTCTCCACTTATCTGCACGACTTACCCAAACAAGGGCAAGCCGTGATGTACGCAGATGGAATCAGCAAGAGGGTGCAGAGCCGAGCACTTCGAATGATCACTGAGGCTCCCTCTTGGACCCCACTTCGGAACCTGAGAAACAGACTTGGAATCGAGAAGGTACATAAGTTTTCCACCAGACTCGCCAAGAAGTTCTTTAAGAAAGCGGGAACCCACCCTAATGGACTCGTTAGGGGCACGGTTGATTACAATCCCAGCGAATTCCTTAGGTATCCAAGAACAAAGGCGGCGATCGCTGACCCCCTTTGGCGAAGAGAATAAGTATGTGAACACTGTTGGGTGTTAGACAGACCACCACCCCCTTCTTTTTCAGATTGACATCGAGATGTTGAAGATGGATTCTGCTCGGGCATTTGGATTTGGTTTTGCTGAGTTTCAGTCACTCCCTGGTGCGTCGGTGGCCGGGTGAGGTTGCGGTTCTTTGTGATGTTGTTCGGTGCTTCGTTCCCCCTTCCCACCAGACTGTAGTCACGGTTCACAGTTTGAAAGATATATCACCCTCTCCTTTCACCCAATTTTTCTGTTTCTCTTCCCTATTGAGTTCACTTACTCAGATCTCCTAGCTTCCTATTTCCAAGGGTAGTTTTAGACCTGGGGTCAGACACTCCCTTCCTAGAACTTCTTCAAATATCGTATATCGAGCAGCACTTTCTGCCATAGAAAGCGTAATATTGCTTTCATGTGTCTCTACTCTTAGACCCCGCCTACACCATAGCTTCTGACCAATCGCGTGTTCAGAATTGCCATAATCGCAATCCGGCATGTACCCCTATGAAATACGCCTCTCGGGGCTCACCGCTCTCCTATTGATAGAGAGGAGTCCCTTCTGCATCCCTCGTTGGAGTAACGAATTGTTTTCCGCTCCGACGCCTCCTAATGGTGAAGTTTCATCGTTTCGGGGCGTGAGTCAAACCGGTGGAACCCGACCCATGTATTATATATTTATATATATGAAGAGGGGAAACAAGTGTGCTGGCGTTGCAGGGCAACAAACTACATTGAGGGAGAGAGGTCGTCGTGCGTGAGCACATTATGGCGCCCTGTTTTTTA
The DNA here is from genome assembly GCA_039090855.1 of Macrothele yani. Lineage (NCBI taxonomy): Eukaryota > Metazoa > Arthropoda > Arachnida > Araneae > Macrothelidae > Macrothele > Macrothele yani. The sequence continues at coordinate 37,525,911 of CM077031.1, read as the reverse complement.
CCCAGACATGGTTAACTGTCCATTTCCTGCGTGTGCGCCGGTTCAGTGCGCGCGGTTCCAGGGGAGGAGGCTTCCTCGTTTTTGGAGAAGCCTGTTGCTCTTCGCTGTTTAATCTCCTGATGTTGTCATCCGTGGGGTAACAATGTCTCCTCTGAAGGAGAATATTCCTCCTACATGCACGTTTCGGAGGGACCGTCGCTTTAGGAGATTCCGCGGTCCGAATGTATGGTGTTGCGTTGGAGGTCTGGGAATCCATTCTTGTAATGCATAGGGGTCTGTGTTCACACCTGGGAGAGAGGCGTTGGTTTTGAGTATTCATTTAAAACACTAGTGAGAATTGCTGATGATAAGTGTTTTCCCACATTATAATATATGAATTTTGTTAGAATTTTTACCCGATTCTATGAAAGATATTACCTTCTGCCACCAGTGCAGAATGATTTGAAGGCCCGGACAACCTTACTCATAATCTGAATTTTAAGGGAATGGAGAAAGAAATTCGTTGTGGTTTATAGCGTTCATCCATTGTAATAACACAACAACTTTATTTCCATTCCGGGAACAAATATTTACATTTATGGTGGAAATATACTGGCGGGAGTTGTATACCTCTGGTGCATGAATGACGATAGACCCCTTACTTGTTAAAGTTCTGAGTTTGAATATCCTTTTGTTGTTACATGAAGTTACACAGGCTTTTACATCCGCAGATGCACAGATTAGTTTCAAGCACTTCCCACTTTACTCGGTGACAATATAACTGCCGAGATACTGGGAGTTATCACTGTAGTTATTTTTTATTTACTTGCCAGCTATAAACTTATTTCAGCGTTCTAGACGGCAGCCTATTATGTCCGGAATTATGAGATCAACCACAAACCGCAGTTAGTAAAACTCTCCTCTAGCAACTCAATCGCAGCTCAGAGCCTAAGTTTTCGGTCTCACAATTCACTCTGCAAGCTGATCTGACCACTTTTGCAAGCGAAAGCCATACGAGGAATCCCTCCAAAATCTCATGTTTTGCTTCTCTCAAAGTTTTTGTGGACCCTGGACAGTGCACAACCAATCACATGCTTGCATTCTACTCCAAAGGCATCACATGTTCTTCGTCTCCTGTTACCCTTCGCATGATATGATCCAGATGCAACTCTGCTGTTGCTATGGCCGCTGTGAATTCCAAATTAAAAATTCTCAGAAAGTCGCAACCTCTTCCTAATTCTTGTTACCTTGTAACAACAATGGCTGCCCTTTCTTCCTCCCTTCTCTTTCACTCCATAATGGCGTCCAATTACCCGAGTTCAGATTTACCCTTTATGACGAAATAAATTTCTCCATCATTTTTACTCCAGGTACGGGATCTGAACCTGCAACTCTCGGCTCCGGAGCTCCGAGTACTATCCACAATAATACACTGGCTTGTGCTCTCACTGCTAACTGCCTTTATCTCATGTGCGTCCTGCGGGGCAGTCACGTCACAGTTTTTTTTGTGGGGGGGGGGAATTCAACATTACCACTGAGTTTTCTTTCACCACTTGCAATTTTTTTCTTCTATTTTTTCCTAATCCCTCTACGTCACAACAGAGGTCGTAGTGCTTGTGCAAATTATGACGTCCCTTTCTTTCAGTTGCTAGTGAATGTTATACGAAGAAAAAAAGCAGACGTGCCCATATTAACACCATCTCAGTCCGTCTGTGGACACTATATCTCTACACACATTAGTCTGATTTGAAGAATTATATCTGCATTGGGAAGCTTGAAATGTCAAAATGGTGATTCTTGACTTTTGGTCTTTTTCCGATGCATAACTTCACCTATACGGGAGTAAATGGAGATGAATCGAATTCGAAATATATTTTACACCTCATCATTGTTTCTAGCAAGCATTATGCCGCCCAGTTGGCCGAGCTGTCTGAGGCATTGGCCTTGGATTACTCGTAAGAGTTGGTCACGGGTTCGAAATCCGAGTAGCGGTATTTGACTGGAAAGGAATATTTGAAATCCGGTTTTTAGATTCGCAGATATTACACTCATTGTTTCGAAATAAATCTCATAAACATATCGGAATTAAATACCTGTTTCCTGTTCAAATGCATACCAATAAAACAATATTAGCAAACTGATTAATGATTCGGAATCGAATTTGAATGAAAGTATGATAAAAAGCAAACACAACGGGTAATTCAATTACATTGTCCTATTTACCTATGAGTTAAACTTCAAATTAAATTTACATAATCCGTACATATTTTGCTTCACAAATCTTCTGGATGGTCCTAAAAAAGACCAACACGTAAAAAATGTTTTTTTCAAAAATGTTTCAAAATCATCAGATAACTACATTTTTTTTAGTATTCTTTTTCCAGAAGTAAACTTCAATTCAAGTGACAGTAGGGTTATGTAAAGTTGCACAATATTAAGCCATTTAGCAAGGTAAAATTCTAACCTATTCGTTTGTGGGGAAGTATTGCGAGTGATTCTCCTCGGGTATGAAAAATTCACGCTAGGTTAGATTCCAGTTAGATAATAATTTAAACAATGCCCACAGGATTACGATTGTATACAAACACAATTCCTACGTTTCATCCCAAAACTGCCATGAGTTCAGAGCCGGATCCAGAGGTTTCGGGGCTCCTGGAAAGAACCATGTTGAAGGGGTGTCCTGTTCCTCCTAACCAGTCTTTTCAAGTATTTCGGCGGAAATCACAATTCCTACACTTCATCAGAAATGCCATGAGTTCACAGCCGGATCCAGAGGTTTAGGGGCTCCGGGAAAGAACCATGTTGAAGGGGTGTCCTGTTCCTCCTAATCAGTCTTTTCAAGTATTTCGGCGGAAATCACAATTCCTACACTTCATCAGAAATGCCATGAGTTCACAGCCGGATCCAGAGGTTTAGGGGCTCCGGGAAAGAAACATGTTGAAGGGGTGCCCTGTTCCTCCTAACCAGTCTTTTCAAGTATTTCGGCGGAAATCACAATTCCTACACTTCATCAGAAATGCGATGAGGTTACAGCCGGATCCAGAGGTTTAGGGGCTCCGGGAAAGAACCATGTTGAAGGGGTGTCCTGTTCCTCCTAACCAGTCTGTTCAAGTATTTCGCCGGAAATCACAATTCCTACACTTCATCAGAAATGCCATGAGTTCACAGCCGGATCCAGAGGTTTAGGGGCTCCGGGAAAGAACCATGTTGAAGGTGTGTCCTGTTCCTCCTAATCAGTCTTTTCAAGTATTTCGGCGGAAATCACAATTCCTACACTTCATCAGAAATGCCATGAGTTCACACCCGGATCCAGAGGTTTAGGGGCTCCGGGAAAGAACCATGTTGAAGGGGTGCCCTGTTCCTCCTAACCAGTCTTTTCAAGTATTTCGGAGGAAATCACAATTCCTACACTTCATCAGAAATGCGATGAGTTCACATCCGGATCCAGAGGTTTAGGGGCTCCGGGAAAGAACCATGTTGAAGGGGTGTCCTGTTCCTCCTAACCAGTCTGTTCAAGTATTTCGCCGGAAATCACAATTCCTACACTTCATCAGAAATGCCATGAGTTCACAGCCGGATCCAGAGGTTTAGGGGCTCCGGGAAAGAACCATGTTGAAGGGGTGCCCTGTTCCTCCTAACCAGTCTTTTCAAGTATTTCGGCGGAAATCACAATTCCTACACTTCATCAGAAATGCGATGAGTTCACAGCCGGATCCAGAGGTTTAGGGGCTCCGGGAAAGAACCATGTTGAAGGGGTGTCCTGTTCCTCCTAACCAGTCTGTTCAAGTATTTCGCCGGAAATCACAATTCCTACACTTCATCAGAAATGCCATGAGTTCACAGCCGGATCCAGAGGTTTAGGGGCTCCGGGAAAGAACCATGTTGAAGGGGTGCCCTGTTCCTCCTAACCAGTCTTTTCAAGTATTTCGGCGGAAAACACAATGCCTACACTTTATCAGAAATGCCATGAGTTCACAGCCGGTTCCAAAGGTTTGGTGTGCACTGGCAAGGACCATATTACGGGGCCCGTGTCCCTCTTAACTAGTTTTTTTAACAGTTTCGGAAGTCACTATTCCTACACTTCATCTCAGAAATGCCATGAGTTCACAGCCGGATCCAGAGGTTTCGGGGCTCCTGGAAAGAACCATGTTGAAGGGGTGTCCTGTTCCTCCTAACCAGTCTTTTCAAGTATTTCGGCGGAAATCACAATTCCTACACTTCATCAGAAATGCCATGAGTTCACAGCCGGATCCAGAGGTTTAGGGGCTCCGGGAAAGAACCATGTTGAAGGGGTGTCCTGTTCCTCCTAATCAGTCTTTTCAAGTATTTCGGCGGAAATCACAATTCCTACACTTCATCAGAAATGCCATGAGTTCACAGCCGGATCCAGAGGTTTAGGGGCTCCGGGAAAGAAACATGTTGAAGGGGTGCCCTGTTCCTCCTAACCAGTCTTTTCAAGTATTTCGGCGGAAATCACAATTCCTACACTTCATCAGAAATGCGATGAGGTTACAGCCGGATCCAGAGGTTTAGGGGCTCCGGGAAAGAACCATGTTGAAGGGGTGTCCTGTTCCTCCTAACCAGTCTGTTCAAGTATTTCGCCGGAAATCACAATTCCTACACTTCATCAGAAATGCCATGAGTTCACAGCCGGATCCAGAGGTTTAGGGGCTCCGGGAAAGAACCATGTTGAAGGTGTGTCCTGTTCCTCCTAATCAGTCTTTTCAAGTATTTCGGCGGAAATCACAATTCCTACACTTCATCAGAAATGCCATGAGTTCACACCCGGATCCAGAGGTTTAGGGGCTCCGGGAAAGAACCATGTTGAAGGGGTGCCCTGTTCCTCCTAACCAGTCTTTTCAAGTATTTCGGAGGAAATCACAATTCCTACACTTCATCAGAAATGCGATGAGTTCACATCCGGATCCAGAGGTTTAGGGGCTCCGGGAAAGAACCATGTTGAAGGGGTGTCCTGTTCCTCCTAACCAGTCTGTTCAAGTATTTCGCCGGAAATCACAATTCCTACACTTCATCAGAAATGCCATGAGTTCACAGCCGGATCCAGAGGTTTAGGGGCTCCGGGAAAGAACCATGTTGAAGGGGTGCCCTGTTCCTCCTAACCAGTCTTTTCAAGTATTTCGGCGGAAATCACAATTCCTACACTTCATCAGAAATGCGATGAGTTCACAGCCGGATCCAGAGGTTTAGGGGCTCCGGGAAAGAACCATGTTGAAGGGGTGTCCTGTTCCTCCTAACCAGTGTGTTCAAGTATTTCGCCGGAAATCACAATTCCTACACTTCATCAGAAATGCCATGAGTTCACAGCCGGATCCAGAGGTTTAGGGGCTCCGGGAAAGAACCATGTTGAAGGGGTGCCCTGTTCCTCCTAACCAGTCTTTTCAAGTATTTCGGCGGAAAACACAATGCCTACACTTTATCAGAAATGCCATGAGTTCACAGCCGGTTCCAAAGGTTTGGTGTGCACTGGCAAGGACCATATTACGGGGCCCGTGTCCCTCTTAACTAGTTTTTTTAACAGTTTCGGAAGTCACTATTCCTACACTTCATCTCAGAAATGCCATGAGTTCACAGCCGGATCCAGAGGTTTAGGGGCTCCGGGAAAGAACCATGTTGAAGGGGTGTCCTGTTCCTCCTAACCAGTCTTTTTCAAGTATTTCGGCGGAAATCACAATTCCTACACTTCATCAGAAATGCCATGAGTTCACAGCCGGATCCAGAGGTTTAGGGGCTCCGGGAAAGAACCATGTTGAAGGGGTGTCCTGTTCCTCCTAATCAGTCTTTTCAAGTATTTCGGCGGAAATCACAATTCCTACACTTCATCAGAAATGCCATGAGTTCACAGCCGGATCCAGAGGTTTAGGGGCTCCGGGAAAGAACCATGTTGAAGGGGTGCCCTGTTCCTCCTAACCAGTCTTTTCAAGTATTTCGGCGGAAATCACAATTCCTACACTTCATCAGAAATGCGATGAGGTTACAGCCGGATCCAGAGGTTTAGGGGCTCCGGGAAAGAACCATGTTGAAGGGGTGTCCTGTTCCTCCTAACCAGTCTGTTCAAGTATTTCGCCGGAAATCACAATTCCTACACTTCATCAGAAATGCCATGAGTTCACAGCCGGATCCAGAGGTTTAGGGGCTCCGGGAAAGAACCATGTTGAAGGGGTGTCCTGTTCCTCCTAACCAGTCTGTTCAAGTATTTCGCCGGAAATCACAATTCCTACACTTCATCAGAAATGCCATGAGTTCACAGCCGGATCCAGAGGTTTAGGGGCTCCGGGAAAGAACCATGTTGGAAGGGGTGTCCTGTTCCTCCTAACCAGTCTGTTCAAGTATTTCGCCGGAAATCACAATTCCTACACTTCATCAGAAATGCCATGAGTTCACAGCCGGATCCAGAGGTTTAGGGGCTCCGGGAAAGAACCATGTTGAAGGGGTGTCCTGTTCCTCCTAACCAGTCTGTTCAAGTATTTCGGCGGAAATCACAATTCCTACACTTCATCAGAAATGCCATGAGTTCACAGCCGGATCCAGAGGTTTAGGGGCTCCGGGAAAGAACCATGTTGAATTGGTGCCCTGTTCCTCCTAACCAGTCTTTTCAAGTATTTCGGCGGAAATCACAATTCCTACACTTCATCAGAAATGCCATGAGTTCACAGCCGGATCCAGAGGTTTAGGGGCTCCGGGAAAGAACCATGTTGAAGGGGTGCCCTGTTCCTCCTAACCAGTCTTTTCAAGTATTTCGGCGGAAATCACAATTCCTACACTTCATCAGAAATGCGATGAGTTCACAGCCGGATCCAGAGGTTTAGGGGCTCCGGGAAAGAACCATGTTGAAGGGGTGTCCTGTTCCTCCTAACCAGTCTGTTCAAGTATTTCGCCGGAAATCACAATTCCTACACTTCATCAGAAATGCCATGAGTTCACAGCCGGATCCAGAGGTTTAGGGGCTCCGGGAAAGAACCATGTTGAAGGGGTGTCCTGTTCCTCCTAACCAGTCTGTTCAAGTATTTCGCCGGAAATCACAATTCCTACACTTCATCAGAAATGCCATGAGTTCACAGCCGGATCCAGAGGTTTAGGGGCTCCGGGAAAGAACCATGTTGAAGGGGTGCCCTGTTCCTCCTAACCAGTCTTTTCAAGTATTTCGGCGGAAATCACAATTCCTACACTTCATCAGAAATGCGATGAGTTCACAGCCGGATCCAGAGGTTTAGGGGCTCCGGGAAAGAACCATGTTGAAGGGGTGTCCTGTTCCTCCTAACCAGTCTGTTCAAGTATTTCGCCGGAAATCACAATTCCTACACTTCATCAGAAATGCCATGAGTTCACAGCCGGATCCAGAGGTTTAGGGGCTCCGGGAAAGAACCATGTTGAAGGGGTGTCCTGTTCCTCCTAACCAGTCTGTTCAAGTATTTCGCCGGAAATCACAATTCCTACACTTCATCAGAAATGCCATGAGTTCACAGCCGGATCCAGAGGTTTAATGGCTCCGGGAAAGAACCATGTTGAAGGGGTGTCCTGTTCCTCCTAACCAGTCTGCTCAAGTATTTCGCCGGAAATCACAATTCCTACACTTCATCAGAAATGCCATGAGTTCACAGCCGGATCCAGAGGTTTAGGGGCTCCGGGAAAGAACCATGTTGAAGGGGTGTCCTGTTCCTCCTAACCAGTCTTTTCAAGTATTTCGGCGGAAAACACAATGCCTACACTTTATCAGAAATGCCATGAGTTCACAGCCGGATCCAGAGGTTTAGGGGCTCCGGGAAAGAACCATGTTGAAGGGGTGCCCTGTTCCTCCTAACCAGTCTTTTCAAGTATTTCGGCGGAAATCACAATTCCTACACTTCATCAGAAATGCCATGAGTTCACAGCCGGATCCAGAGGTTTAAGGGGCTCCGGGAAAGAACCATGTTGAAGGGGTGCCCTGTTCCTCCTAACCAGTCTTTTCAAGTATTTCGGCGGAAATCACAATTCCTACACTTTATCAGAAATGCCATGAGTTCACAGCCGGATCCAGAGGTTTAGGGGCTCCGGGAAAGAACCATGTTGAAGGGGTGCCCTGTTCCTCCTAACCAGTCTTTTCAAGTATTTCGGCGGAAATCACAATTCCTACACTTCATCAGAAATGCCATGAGTTCACAGCCGGATCCAGAGGTTTAGGGGCTCCGGGAAAGAACCATGTTGAAGGGGTGCCCTGTTCCTCCTAACCAGTCTCTTCAAGTATTTCGGCGGAAAACACAATGCCTACACTTTATCAGAAATGCCATGAGTTCAGAGCCATTTCCAAAGGTTTGGTGTGCACTCGCAAGGACCATATTACGGGGCCCGTGTCCCTCTTAACTAGTTTTTTTTAACAGTTTCGGAAGTCACTATTCCTACACTTCATCTCAGAAATGCCATGAGTTCACAGCCGGATGCAAAGTCTGGGAGCCCCTGACAAGAAACATTTTTACGAGGCCCGTGTTCCTCTTAACCAGCCTTTTCAAGAATTTCTGAAAATACAGTGCACGGAAATATATGGGGTCTGAAGTTAAAGGAAAAGACATTTATGAAGTATGGAAATTAAGACCAACTGTCAAACAGTGGGGAGGGGTGTATTTGCATTCTTGCAATTTTTTAAGGAATCTCCCCACCTGCCGTATGTACACCGATAAGCCATTACATTGTGACCACCCCTGCCTAGAGACCGAACTGTGGCGCAGATGAAGTTCACAGAGCGGTATATATACAACCCGAGGACTGGCTTTCGGTTAGTTGAGTGTTCGGAGAAAGAATGGGAAAAGCTGCCGATTTATCGGAGTTGCGTAAAGGAGAAATTGTGATCTCACGGCGCCTCGGAGCTACGATCTCGGAAACGGCGCGGCTTGAGTGTTAGCTCACGTGCTGCTGCAGTGAGTACGTATCAAAAGTGGTACAAAGATGGCCAAACGATGAACCGCCATCCAGCTGTGTGTCGTCCACAGGTCATGAATGCCAGATGGAAGCGGAGAATTTCGCGCCTACTTCACAGTCACACAGTGCGAATAATCACCAGCATCTACAACAGTGGTGATCAGGGCAATGTGTCACAACACACAGTACATCGCAGCCTTGTGCGTATGGGCCTGCGTAGGCGAAGGCCTAGCCGGGTCCCCATGCCTAATGCATGTCATCGCCATCAACGTACGAAATGGACCCAAGATCATCGAAATTGGATCATGGATAATCAGAAGAAAGTAGCCTGGCCTGACTAATCAAGATTCCTGGTGCATCACGTAGACGGCCAAGCGCTGATACGCGGATTACCAATGGAGGCTAAGGCACCTGAATGCAGTGTTTGGCGGAAACAGGATGTCGGCGGCGTTGTTATGCTGTTCACAATGTTCTATAGGGACACTTTAGGTCTCATTATCCCCATAGTACAATCCCTGGGAGCTGTCAGGGTTACGAACATCGTTGAGGACCAAGATCATGCATTCATTGCAATGTGACCCCTCGTAATGGCTATTACCAACAGAAAATTTTTCCATTCCACACTGCCAGAATCGTGAAGGAGTGTTCGAAAAGCATGCTGGCCACTTTCTGTTAATGCCCTGGCTTCCAAATTCGTCTGACATGAACCCAATTGAACATTTGTGGTTCGACTTGGAAAAGCTGGTTCGCGCTAAATCACCCCCACCTTAAAATGTACGAGAACTGAAGACTTGCTGTTGACATTATGGTACCAGTTACCAATGGATACCTATCGCCACCCCATCAATCGATGTCTCGACGAATGGCTTCTGTTTTGGGGGCTAAAGGGTTAATGAATTTTTAATTCTCAATCTTTTATTTACTATGTGGCACAATAGATGGCGCCAAATGCACATCGTATTGAGGAGATCGTGTGCGGGACGTGAGAACGTCACTTCTTCTCCGCAAGGAGATGTTGCTATGTGGATTTCTAACGAAGTGCTTAATGTTGTGTCTACATAGAGCTTTTTTGTGTGATAAAAGGTTTTAAATGTTATTGTGGTAAGTGATTGAAGTAGAATAGTGCTTTGGATAGAACGCAGCAAAACAAAGAAAGAAAGATGATTCCCGAAATAATATAATTTAATCACCCGGCCGACATAAAGGAGGTCCTACTGCTTATTGGGTAGGTGGTCATAATGTAATGGCACTTGCAACAGAGATAGAAAAATAGCTATAAAGTACCTGAAAATGTTATGCGTATATCATGAGCAGTATTTATCTTATACACTGAGTGGCGACTTTATTATGACCACCCCCTCAGTATTTCGTTGGGCCTCCTTTTGCCTTTAATACTGCGTTGATTCGTCGTGCCATGGACTCCACGAGTTGTTGATAGGTGGTTTGTGGAATCTGAGACCATGATTGATGAGTAGCACTTTCCAGGAGTGTGAGATTGCAGGGTTGTGGATTCAGCTGTCTGATGGCTCGTTCAACTGCATCTCACAAATTCTCAATTGGGTTGAGATCTGGAGATTGTGGGGGCCACCTAAGCAAAGTAAACTCACCGGCATGTTCCTGAAACCAAGCCTGTACAATACGAGCACCACGGCAGGGCGCATTATCTTGTTGAAAGTAGCCATCGCCATTGCGATACACCACCACATGACAGGATGCACTTGGTCCGCAACGATGTTTAGTTATGATGTGCCAGTCAGACGTTAATCAAAACGAATTAAAGGGCCCAAAGCATGCCAGGAAAACATTCCCAAAACCATAGCGTTGCCTCCACCAGCTTGAAGGGTTGTAGCAATGCATTTGGGGTCCATGCTTTCGTGCTGTTTCCGCCAAATCACTCGGCCATCGGCATGGTGCAACTGAAAATGTGATTCATCGGACCACATAATTTGTTTCCAATTATCTACTGTCCAATCCTTGTGCTCCTGTGCGAACTGGAGACGTTTTTTCTTGTTAACTGCAGACAGCAAAGGTGTTCGAACAGGCCTTCGGCTGCCATATCCCATCCGATACAATGTACGGCGAACAGTGCGTGCAAAATCATTTGAAGGGATCCTTGATTAAGATGGTCTGTAATATGCTGCACTGTTGCTTGTCACCAGTCTGGATACTCTCCGTTCCGCCCTAGCAGTCACTAATCGATGACGACCACACGTTGCACGTAGAGACCCAGTTTTTGGCTGACAGTCCAGTCTTTAAACACTTTAACAACAACTGCTCTAGAACATTTCACGAATGCGGCGGTTTCGGTGATAGTCGCTCCGAGCTCCTACAATCACCCCACGTTGAAAGTCCGTCAAATCGCATTTTTTACACATCTCGGCACCCAAAAATCACTACTACTACTGTCGCAAGCACTAAGCTTTCCCTTTTTATACTAGCCTCGCCCTCTGCGGCAACAGAGTGCAGCCATAGCTCATTTGCTTAAAACTGTCAGGCGGTCATAATAAAGTGGCCACTCAGTGTATAGAGGATCATTCAATAAGTCCTATTGCAATGAAAAAAAGCCGGTAAGTCATCCTACTATAAAAAGTTTGATACGTTTAAACCTTTTATGATATGAGTCGTGTGTGACATATAGACTAAAAGTATTTAAAATATGGAAGCGTATTTTTTAAGTACGAGTATATTAGTGCAGACGCCTCTAAAGCTCTGTTTAAGGCCTCCAGCCCCCTTTTCAATCCGGTCCTTAACACGAGAACCCTGGGTAAGAGGAATTGCGATTTCTCAGGAAGAGAGGGAATACATATTTCCACACTTTATTCATGTTTTGAATCTACTTTTAAAAACAACAAACAGTGATGGAATGAGAAAAATTAATGTATATGCAACTAAAAAACAACAACTTTGATTTACAAAATAAAAATTTGGAGGCCCCGGGCAGCTGTCCGGGCTGACTATACCTGGATCCGGCTCTGCATGAATTTGAAAGCGAAATCCATCGTATTTCTCAATAAAATGAACCCGAAATTACGTGCAAAGCTTTTTCTTGTTTGTTTTTTATTTCTAAGAACCAGATATGTATTTCAGGCGATACATCAAGTGTAACGATCGACAGTTAGACTCTTTTGTGCCTCTATATTTTAATTAGGTGCATTATATTCCTTTCCGAAATCATGGAATGAGAACAAAAACGGCAAAACGATTTTTCACCCAATAAAACCGGACTTTAACAACAAGTTAGCTTCCTCGTCACAAGTTGTTGCTGTTGTGAAGCCGAAAAGGTTGCCTACTTTCTGTAATGTAATCCTGTTATAAATTATCACTTCAAGTTAGATCAATGATATTTTACCTTTCCATGGATCTAAAAATTACTATGATGCACCAATGAGATCGTAAAGATAGATTTGTTTATTTCAGTGTTTTTTTTAAATCAATATACAGTTTAATTAGCAAAAACGATTAAGAAGGGAAATCCATTCTGCTATGGGGAAATAACAGAATGGTGGTGAAAGTTATGACAGCATCCTACAAGCAATGCCAACATTACACGAATGCAACAACATGAGACGTGAATTATGTTCACATGTCGGAAGATATTAGGAACGAGGTGATGAAAACGAATTTAAAATCTCACATCTCCGGGTTCGAGGTTCACACCATCCTATGCACGATTTTTCTTATTTTCGCTGCTGTTCCCGTTATAAGCGCAAAAAGTAGGACCATATATTATCTGGGAAATTTTGTTTTAATATAAAGTCACACATTCCTAAGGCCTACCTTCACACGAAGTTCCTGTTAAACTTCTGTATTCAGCACCCGAAGTAATTCGATGTGTATTCCTCCGCGGAGATTACCAACGTATTTGTTCACGTTTCAGATCTTGGCTCTGACGATTTAAACAGCTCATCCTTATTTTTCAGATTTGTTATATACTCATTTGTGTTGCTCCAGCCCTTACGAAGAACTACGCGCATGAGGGAATAACAAGGGACCGACGATATAAGAGCTGTTTTACTTAGCCATACATACACTTGCGAAATGACGTAATCATTTAAATCCAACTAAAAACACTTATGCTGCCACCAATCTTTCGTTTCGAACTACTTGGTGGCAGAATACGACAAGAATTAGAGTTAAGTAAGAAGTTCAAACTTATTTGGGGTGGGTCTTTCTTTTATCAATACATAAAGTAGTTCCGATAATTTCCTGTGGATTTTTGTATGAATCGTAACATTTCAAGTAGCCGTTTGTAAAGAAAGGAAACTTTTGCTTCTTAGAAACGAAATGTTGAACAATAAGAACTGCAATGATCTATAGATAATTTCGTTTCCTCTTTAACGGAACTACTACTTGTGTTGATACAACCTACGCCATGTTTAAAAGTCTTAGGAAGGGAGTGTCAGATCTCAGGTCTAAAACTGTCCTTAGAAATACGAAGCTGGCAGATCTGAGTAACTGAACTCAATAGGAAAGGTAAACAGAAAAATAAGTGAAACGGGAGAAGGGCTCTCCTTTCCAGGTTGATGCAATCTCTTCATTTCCTGCGAATTTATATTCGAATTTGAATGTAAAGAAGTGGAATTCCGTTAACCAAAATATAATTTTCTTCAGAAAACTGATACTATTTGCCGTTCTAATTTCAACAGCAACACTATTCGCACGAAATGTTGGTGCTCTTCTTTCAAATAAACGAATGGAGTTTCAGGGGAAAGGAACTACTTTATGAACTTCGAAAGGCAGCCAAACTCATCTATGGTTCTTTAAAAGCATATAAATGAGCGAAATCTCTCGTTTTCTGTTGGCATTTTGCTTCAGAAGTAACGGCAGGTCCAATGCTTTGTAAGTCGATTTCTGGTTATTGTGTACCCATGTCTCTTGGAATATTTAAGAGACACAGAATGTGAGTAGACTATGACCCCTTCGCCAAGGTAGACGAATGCCCATCTGAGCGAATAAAGAGCGTAAATGGAGTCTCGTTTGGGTGATATTAATGGCTCATCTTGCAGAAAATGTACGCTATCGGCTGACAGATTGAGTGGCTTTTCTTCACAAGGTTTTGGGAGTTCATATCCATTCCACCGAGATGCTTCTCCCCATTAATAACAAAAGCGTCTTTGCTGTTTAGAAGAGCTTCACGCAATACTACCGGTATCCCTCCGCTGCAGCTGCCAGTGGAATCATTTGCGATTTAAACCACGGATTGTTAATTTTGAGTTGGTGTGCTGAGTACACACACAGTTGAGGATATACAGAGCCTCAAAGTAGTATAATTATGCTGTTTGAGGTTAGCATAGAAAGGCAGACATCTGTCTACAGTCGGGTTTTTTTCTTGGCACTTGACGATAATAAAATCACCTGATTTTGGGGGTGCAGCAAGCACTTCCCGGGTCTAAACACCAGAACCTGATTTCTGCAGGTGCACAGGGCCTCAGAATTCGAAGGGGCCTCCAAACTACCTTAATAACAATATAAATTTTCAGAAGCAAAATTTGTTTTCCGTTATAGCACGAAATTATTATACGGTTCGGTTTCAAAATTTTTTATTAGATTTTGGAAACCAAGTTATTATTATTTTGTAGAATAAAGCTCAAACGTTGTGCTGAGCTGTGATCGGTCAGTGCAACATCTTAAGCTCACCCTTATTTGTAACAATCAAAATGCAATGGGAACAGTCTATATTCGGAGCCATACGGTATATTATACATGAAAAGCATTTCAGAAAACATGTAGAATTTACTAAAAAATATTTTTCTTAATAATATTAGTCTTGTGAGAAACAAAAATTGCGAAATAATATTCATAATTATGTAGGGTTTATTTTTACATAAATAAAAATACAAAAAAAAAATTCAATTGACACTAATTTAAAGACTTGTAATAATTTACATGGCGTGTTGCAATAATTTATCCCACAATGCGTGTGGTCAGCTGTAAGACTTTGTGAGGGATTACTTCTTACAGCTTAAACTACCATGTCTTCGAATATAAACTACCATTAGTTCATCATTTCCATTAAATTTACGGTAAACTAGGTGTTTTAAATTATATCTCTGGGAGGACAGTTATTTGTTTACGTAAATGATACAATAAAACAAAAAAGGAATTCCAGAATAATTAATGTTACCGCTGTAAGCTGTACGGGTGCAGGAAGTACAACCGGTGTGAATGTTCATCTATTACAGGCCACATTGGCTACATAGTTGACTAGCATGTGGGATATGTTTTAATGTTTTTACAGCTAGAAAAACTGCTTGCAAAAAATTTTAACTGTAAATATTCTTTTCGACTGTAAATTTTAATCAAGGGGCCCCAGACATAGGATGTACACAGGACCTCGATTGACCTAAGTCGGGCCCTGCAAACCCTTCGCCTGCTCCCTTCCTGCTGATGTGTTTTTCAGCAGGAAGGGAGCAGGCGAAGGGTACCGTAGTAATCTCACCATTGTGCGGAATTCTTGTGGAAAGCGTGGCAGTAAACATTGCTTGATCTGAATGAGGGAAGAAGGCTTCTTTGTCTCTTAAGTGATCCTTCTTAATTGAAGAGTGAGATCTCTCTGCCCAGCGATTATGTCCTCAGCAAGCAATGTGAGACAATGGGGGAGACAACAATGGAGTGGGTGGGTGATGAACCAAAAAGTGGGTCTGCCGTGGTAATGGGTCTTAAAATCTTAGCCCCTCTGGTAACAAGTAACTCACGGACAGGGTCATTGAGGCTTCAGCTACATACGATCTTGATGATCAAGATGAGGTCATCTCGTCTGTTAGTTACCTCCAGGTAGCTCGACATATCAAAAAACTAAAGGTGAAAAAAATCCCGAAAAAGATGGAGTTTCGGCAAGTGCTGGATTCTGGTATTGGTGGAGATTTTCGATGGGTCTCTCCGGCTGAAGTATTTCTCCAGGGACTAGAAAAAGGCAGTGGTAGTGGTGTTACCCAAACCTGGAACCAACCATACCTTACCTGAGAACTACCGTCCAATATCTCTCTTGCCCGTCCTGGGTAAGCTCCTGGAAAGGGTCATCCTCTCTAGGCTTCTAGAGTTCTGTGAAGCTAATGGTGTGATTCCTGACGAACAGGGTGGTTTCCGGGCGAAGCATGCTACGACCCACCAGTTGATCAGACTTACGGAATTCGTTTCTGAAGGACGAGATAAGGGCGAGTATTTCACTGCTGTCTTCCTGGACATCAGCAAGGCTTTTAACTACGTTTGGCACGATGGACTCCTACACAAGTTGCAGAAGCTTCGATGCCCTCGCCCACTTGTTCAGCTGATTGGCTCGTAGCTCATAAACTGTAGTTTCACTGTTAAGATTAATAGTGAGCTTTCTTCTCTAAACAAGATTCGGGCTGGCGTTCCTCAGGGTTTGGTTCTTGGATCAACGCTGTTCTCCATTTATCTGCACGACTTACCCAAACCCAAACAAGGGCAGGTCATGATGTACGCAGATAATACAGCTGTTGTCATCAGGTCCCTGAACAAAAGCAGAGAAGAGTAGTGAAGCTCCTCCAGGACTTTCTCAGCTGGAAACCTACTACACTGACTGGCAGGTCAAGATCAATCAGTCTAAGATCAGTGCGCTGTTGTTTTTTGGATCTGTCCGAGGAGTACCGAAACTCGTTATGTTTCAAGAGACAATCCATTGGGCTGCAACTCGATTGTCGACTTTCGTGGGTGACGAACACCAGCTACCACACGAATAAAGCTAGACCATGCCTTCGGCAGCTAGCTCCACTACTCCACCGGCGAAACTTCCTTACAACACGGAACAAAGTACTGCTGTATAAGACGGTCGTGAGGTCGGTTCTTACCTACGCCTCCTCCATCTGGATTGGTATTAGTAGGAATCAGCGAAAGAGAATCGAGAGGAATCAGCGAAAGAGAATCGAATGATCACAGGGGAACCACCTTGGACCCCACTTCGGAACCCGAGGAACAGACTTGGCATCGAGAAGGTACATGAGTTTTCCACCAGACTCGCCAAGAAGTTCTTCAAGAAAGCGGAAACCCACCCTAATGAACTTGTTAGAGACGCGGTTGACTACAATACCAGCGAATTCCGTACGTATCCCAGAACTAAGGCGGCGATCGTTGACCCTCCTTGACGGAGAGAGTAAGAATGCGAACATTGGTGGGTGTTAGACAGACCACCACCCCCTTCTTTATCATATCGGCATCGAGACGTTGAAAATGGATTCTGCTCGGGCATTTGGATTTGATCTCGTTGAGTTGCATTGCCACCCTGGTGTGTCAGCGGCCCGGTGGTGCGGTGCTTGGTTCCCCTTTCCCCCGGACTGGTGTCACAGTTCACAGTCGAAAGATATATCACCCTCTCCTTTCACTCAATTTCTCTGTTTGTCTTTCCTATTGAGTTCACTTACTCAAACCTCCTAGCTTCCTATTTCTGAGGGTAATTTTAGACCTGGGGCCAGACACTCCCTTCTTAAAACTTCTTCAAATATCGTATCGAACAAGTGACTGGGGAAGGTTTCGCCTGTTGTCTCTGAGCAATGGACATCTTTGACAGGTGTCAACGAAAAGGCTTGCACCCCGAAAAATAGGCGATTCCATTATCATCAAATGCCAAGTAAACAAAATCCGACTGTACCTTCCATCTAAAATCCATCAAGTTAATGTGCGAATGCTTTGAAACTGATTTCTGTTCTTCGCCAGTTAAATTCGTATTACTGGTTAGTTATGCTGTTTCGAATATAGTTGGTGTACAATTCCTTTTTATAGATTAATATTGCCATCCTTTCGCTTCTCAACGCATGAAGTAGTTTCGTACATTTCGTGAGAAATTTTATTTTAATAGGACGCTAATAATTATTAGCGTACAAATCAGCATTAAAAATCCGCTTTGTAGGAATGAAATGTAGAATTATAAATAAAATATTACCTATTTCTAGTTTCTTTGCCGCGTTAATGGCACTACTTGATAGGTTGATTATTTTTGAACATATCGTGAAAATTTTTGTCTTAACTGGAAAACTAATAAGTCAAATTCTGTGAAGAACAAGATGTTTTGTAGAAATGAAATTTTGAATTATAAAACACATATTATTTATTTCTAGCTTCTTTACGCTGTTTACAAAACTACTTGATGAGTTAATAACGGGAAGGGTAGCCGAGAATATCAGAAGAGAACCCGCAATATCAACACTTTTGCAATGAACCCGTCCAATCCAAACCAATGATAAGGCATTTAATCCATCGAAAAACACAAATGACTAACGCATCGACTCCGTATAATTAGCAGCAAATTTTGAAACTCGGTCCAACTGAGTATTAAAGACGGTCCAAATAAACGAAGAATATAAGTATGATTTAGAAAAGTCTATAATTATTATCATTCTACTCGTAAGTGTTCTTTTGGATTTCCTTGCAGAACTATTCTCATAGCGTAGTGGCAATCGGAGAGTCATATTGGCCAACGCAGACTAACTTGTCGAGGAGCAGCACTTTTGAAATTAAACCGCAAAGAGCATTTCAAATAAACTCCGCGTCGGTCCAACAAAATTAATCTGCTGAAATCATTTAGTGATTTCTTGTGGCCAAACCAAATGGTGTCCCTGTGTCCAAATGGTCAGAGGTATCTGCTTCTGTCCAATCGCTAAACGATGTTCGGATGAGGCATGTTTAGTTCACCACTCCCACGGTGGAAAAATGACAACAAATTTGTGTGGTTCACTACTCCCTCAAGAAATATCCATTAGTTGGTTGGTTGGTTGGTTGATTTTTATGGCGCAAGGGCCATGTTTGGCCAAAGAGCGCCAGACTCAAGATAAACAAACAGTATTAAAAAACGTGGCATAAATCCCAAAATCTGGCTGACCAAGTAAAACCGAACCATGAGAATGATGGAAGGGCCAAAAAAGACAATGAAACAAACAGTATTAAAAACATGGTACAATGGTTAGAAACTAGCCGATTAAGTAAAACTGAGGAATGAGAATGATAAAACACATCACGAAATCGAACACAACTACACATATGATGAGTCACAGGAGAGGTACGAACTGTCACTCTCCTCCCCTTATGTTCCTCTATAATGTTGTTTGAGGGTGGGGACCTCGCTGAGTCTAAGACAGTTGCAATGTTGGTCAGTTGGACCGCGGCAGTTGGATGGACACTGCACACCTTTGCGGATTTAGGGCCGGGTCTTCCACACGTGCAGGCTTTCTGCTGGGAACTGGAAGAGTCGGTCGTCTTTAAAAGAGAAGGCGCAGACTCAGCTATTCGAATAAGCTGGAGCTCGGTGAAATCCACCTGTGTTGCTTGTTCAGCTGTAGATCTCTTGGCAAGGGCGGCGAGAGCTACAGGGCGCGGAACAAAGGGCTGCACGGGTTGTGGCAGAGACTGAACTACTGCGGCAAAAGTACGCTGTCGGTTGTTGGGAATACCCAACTTGGCCTTGGCAGCAGGGTACGAGAGGCCTTCCAGGGTCTTGAGGCGCTGGATCGCCATCTCGTCCTTCCATTTCATACAGGTGCGGGAGTTAGCTGCATGGGCCTCACCACAGTTAACACAGCAGGCCGCAGAAGTGCAACCATCCCCGTCATGTTCACTGGAGCCACAATTTGCGCAACGAGCGGAACTCTTACAGAAACGTTGGGAATGCCCGTACCTCTGGCACCTGAAACAGCGCAGAGGACTGGGAATGTACGGGCGAACTCCACAGACCAAGTAGCCAGCCTTGATTTCGGTCGGAACTTTCGGGGAGTTAAAAGTCAAGATTACATTTTTAGACTTAATCAAAGTACCATCGCGCCGGAACATCATACGACGTGCAGCAATAACACCCTGATGCGCAAGTTCACTCACCAATTCGTCCTCACTGCAGGGCAAGAGATCAAACTCCGAAATAACACCCCGAGAGGTGTTAAGAAACGGGTGAGGTGTCACTTTGACAGGAATGCCTTGAAGACTAGTGAGGTGCAGAAGAGTGTTACTCTGAGAAACACTGCAAGTTTGGACAAGCAGGTCCCCAGAGCGAAGCTTCCTCACAGACTTCAAGGAGCCAACCGCAGCGTCCAAAGCTTTAGAAATGAAAAAGGGAGATCTGGTGGACAGTCTCTCATTCGGATCGATGGATTCTACAACTAAGTGTGTAGCATGCGTAGTCACAGCAATCGAGGGGAGACGACGCTTCGGAGCGACTGGTACAGCTGCCGAATAAGAGGTTCCACATTCTTGGTCCAGGTCAAGGTCTAAAGATCGTTTAAGGTTATGAGACTTGGTAGGTTGAGAAGACGAAGGAGAGTCGTTGGCAACTATCATTTTCTCAGGTGACTTGAATTTGTAGTTTTTGTTTTTGTTTTTACCCATGGAAAAAAGGAGGAGGATTCGTCTGCAGACTACTCCACCCACCACCGAGCCCTACAAGAGAGAACTGGAGGTCTGCAAGCCAAGAAAATGACGCTGGACACAGTTCTGGAGCTTATACGCTGCAGATATAGTCCGTTGGCTGTGATCACACGCATTCGGCGGACACTTCGGCCTCCGGGTACCGTCATGCCAACGCCTTTGGCATGATCCCACAGCCCCGGGCTTACCCTGCCGTGCTATACGACAAAAAAGCCGCTAAAATCCTGTACACAACTTGGTTCAAGACTTCTGACTAGAGGTGGGTTAGTCTCTAGCCTCCCGTTTACAGCGAAGCCGGGGTCGAAGAGGAGTGTTGGTACACAGGAGGCACTTCTCCGGTCTCCTGCGACCACAGCCGCCAGACATCCCATTTCCGCCTCACGGGTCTCCGCACGCGGCAAACATGCAGGTAGGTCTAGCACCCAAATTAGCTAAAAGGAAAAAAGTAATCCAAGGAAGACAAACCCTGGAGTGGAACCTAAACGGAATCTCTGCAACCTACGAACTGAGCGGTTAATTTAAAACAGTTAGTGGTGGAGGGTAACAAAACCACAAGACCGGGGTGTTAGTACATAACGTGGTAGCGATTAGGTAGAGGATACAACACGGGCAACTAGCCAGTGGAGAAAATAAATAAAAACGAAAAAGCGAGACACAAGACCAGCTCGGGATCGTGGGGCCGCGACTCCCCAACAGCTGGACGAACAGCCGTACCTGCAAACTCCAACAGCACCGAAATAAAAAACAAGCGGTGGCATGTCATCAGATGTTGACCAGTTACAAAGTCAGCTCGGGCCGTGGGGGCGCCGCTCCTCAAATAACTGGAAAACCAGTTATCCCCGTGCGGGAAAATATCCATTAGCGTTTACCTACCCTTAAGGCAAAATGGCGACGGATTTGGGATGGACGGCTTTTGTATTTCCCTATACGATGGCGGTAGTCATTATACCCGAAAGATAGAAAACAACGGCTCGTGCTGCTGAAAATGCGTGTGTTAGGACTTACCTCTCGCCCTTTTCAGCAAAATCTTGGAATTGGGATTCAACGGGGCCGCACCATCGGCTGATAAAGAAAAATTAAAAGAGCAAAATTAAAGGTAACTCCAGATGTTTTCCATAAGTATATACAAATTTATAAGAACTATTAATAACTTCCCTCATCTTTTTCTCAACAGTAATCACCTTTTTACTGTTTGTGGTCAAAGTTGTAACATATTCGATAAAATATTAAGCCTAATATTTTGAAGAATAAAGGGGCTTGTTTACTTGTGACGACCTGAGTTGCCGAGAAAACATATTAAGCTGGGAATCATCTAAAAAAGTATTTATTTACTCAAGTATTTTGAAAAAAAGATTTTCATTTATTTCAGTATTTTTAATTTGGAAATATTTGTGGAGTGGCTTTGTTAACGTACAAGCAACCTTGTTGTTTTAAATGCACTTCTCAAGAGCTTAAATATGATTTAATTATACATGAATTAACTAAATTACTCTACGTATTACGCCGTAAGGAGTTTACGCGAAATGGAAAAAAGCATAAAAACTGGGTAAATGTGTAATTCAGCGTCTTAAATAATTTGGCTACACATTTCGAAAATATACGAAAAAATGAGATATGTTTAAATTATGTAGTTTGATGGCAAATGGTGAACATTTTTCATGAAAGAAATACGGGATTAGGCCATATAATTCAAATTTTGAAGATGACAATGCGATTTTTGGCGTAAAAATGACAAGGATAGCAAGTCAGTTAATATCCGGAAACTTGAAAATTTTCATCGTCCTGGAGCGGGACTCGAACCTGCGTCTCCCAGAAAACGCCCGGGTATGCTAAGCACTACGATTGATCGGAAACTTGAGACTTGGTCGTTGTGGGTGGTGTAGTGGTTAGCATACCCGCACGTTTGCTGGGAGACGCGGGTTCGAGTCCCGCTCCAGGACGATGAAAATTTTCAAGTTTTCGGATATTATCTGACTTGCTATCCTTGTCACATTTACGCCAAAAATCGGATTGTCATCTTCAAAATTTGAAAATTTTTCATTTTTATGCATTTTAAAAATGTTTGCCGAAAGACCAAGTACGACGACCTGAATCCCCAGTTCGGCAGGCCTAACAGATCTCCGCGACGACTACTCTGCTGAAATGATGGCCTAGTTACTGGTGTCACTTCGCTGGCGGAAGAATACAAGACTGGGTACCTTCTAGCTAAGAAAACATTCCATTCGGTAGTGCTACGCTACAGAAAATAAATCATGGTTTCTGTCTCAGTTTTTGGTTTCAAAACCTGACAATTTCTTGGTTTTTCCGCGCATGATTCTTTGATGCGGAATGTATGAACTTAATCTCCTTCGAGGTTCTTTTTTTCATTTTTTTTGCCATCCAATTTGAATGACCTGCGAACCACACTGTCAATACCAGAAACAAAACTTTCACTTTTCGGTCATTTAACTTCCGTTGGAGGGAATGCGACATCTACTTTAACGCTTTTTTATAAGAAACAAAGGCATCTGCATACTGTCTATTTCGTGTCAGGGAATCATATGCGTAAGAACGAAGCAATCCTCAGGATATGTTTCGAGAAACTTAGACAGAAATGAAGAACTCTTTTCTGTAGGGTAGTACTACAAAATGGAACGCTGTGCTGAGAAGAACGTATCCACTTCCTCTTGTAGTCTTCCGCCAATTAATTGACCGACGGGGCGAGACCTTTTTTTTGGATCCAATCTTCACGTGTTCGACGCGGCGTTCTGTTGGAATGCCGCACGCGGTGTTCAAGTGGTCGAACTTGGAGATAAGTCCAACGGTGAAATTTAAAATGCATTGTAAAGATAAAAAAGTTTCACCCTTTGCCATTAAAGTTAAATACTTTAACATACGTATATCTAATTTTTCGAAATATTTAGCCAAATAACTTTTGACGCTAAATTACACATTTACCAATAATTGCACATGGATCAAGCTTCAATTTTAGATCCCCCCCCTCATCCCCCTAAGAAACATAAATGCAAATGATTATAGTTAGGATTCACTTTTACTGTTAACTGGGATTCTAGGTGTGTTACTTAAATTTTTCCTTCTAAAGTTCTTCAACAAAATTATTCTTTGAATGAATTGCAGTCCCCATTCAAGAAATTAAAAGATTACGAAATTTTCACTACAAAGAACAGAAAACTAGAAGCGCAAAAAAAAGTATTTAACTGATTTAAATCTATGGACAGCACCGCAGCAATCAGATAAGCTTTCCTTCTGGTTGGGCCAACTACCGCATCCTGAAGGAATTGTGGGTAAATTTTGACCTGCTCACAATTCCAATAGGAGAAACAAATTGGAGCATGCTCAGAGAAGTTCAACACACTACAAGCCTTTATGGACTGCTTGAGAACATCCAAGGGGATTGTGACGTAAGATGCGGTAGAAACCACACTGGACAAGCGTGCTGACCGACGAGTACCATGCAAGACCGGGCACAGCGATTTCAGTTCTTAATACGTTTTTAAGACCAGTTGACCAACAAGAGCTTTCTTTGACTACTGCCTGGATGAAAAAACGGTTATGTGCTGGTAGCAAATCATTGATTAATGCATTTACTTTCGGCTAAAAAATTTGAATTGGAATTGATATTGTTTAAAAAGGAATACTAATTCAAAACTTGATAACGAGCTACAGCAGTCGTCAAGGGCAAAAATTTCTCTTGCTCACTGTCACGTCCAAAAAGGTCAAGATGTGCCGTTTTCAATATGCTTTTTTACTTTTAATATAATTTGGGCTTTTCCAAGCAATTATGAGTCTAGCGTTTTTGGTCATGTTGCTTTTGCGTATATTCCCTTAGGAAGGGAGTTGCTCACTCTTTGTAGAAATGTTATCTATATTGTATCCGAAGGCACATGAAAATTTAATTGTTCTCCACTCTGCTATATCCTTTGTATAAGCCTTTTTCATGTTAGTAAAGCCAGGGGTGAAATAACAGTAATGCATTAAGGGAAGTCATTACTAATTGCTGAGCTGTTTACTTGGGTTACTAATAAGGGGACTACAACACAGGAACTGGGGTCAAACAGCGCCCATAAACTACACCGTGGTAGTGAGAGATGGGGCGACGTGTTTGACCATTGCTTTCGGAGATAGACTATTTGGACTTTTTAAAATATTCAGTAATTTATACAAAATATTTTTTAAATAATTATCAATCCGTTCAAGTTGCTCTTCAGCATTGAATTGATTTATTTAAGTGTGAAACGCTTAAATGGAAAATGTTTTGAAGTACATTAGCTGCAAATTTAAACTTAAAGCTGTCTTTAAATGAGTGTAAGAGAAATTTTAATCCTATATCTGCAATGCAAATTCTATTGTACACATTTTCTCGAAAACTATTACTTTGTAGAGCCTGAAATTTTGAGCACAAATAAAAACGACCCATAGCTAATACGTGATGCAGTTATTATTCCAAAAAAATTGTTAGAATTTTATTTAAAATTCAATTTATCTGACTCCAAAGTATTCCAATTTTTTCGCTAGATGGCGCAATAAGACAGCTTAGCAGTGTTTCTGTCTGATTTTCCTAATTATCTGAGACAAATAGGAATTAACGAATAGCCACAAAAGTGAAATTGGAATCTTTTCTTCCATAAATTATCTTAAATCCTATTGTATGTTCATTTTTTGAAGAGAAAATGTATACGTTTTCAGAGGACCCCTGAATTTGAGCTACAGAAACCCCACCTCTTTACAAAGCTCCACCCCCAAATTTAGTCATTGCTTAAAACGTAACAGGGCGTATTTTGTCTTTTCATTCTTGCTGTGTTTGTGTTTCGACTGTAAAGCCCGAGGCTTCTCTAATGCATTTCTCTTCTGTTTTTCGACAGATCTCCATAAAAGTGGTATCAATACAATCTTCAGTTCAGAGGAAAGAAGGTTCATACAAAAAAAAAATTAGATAGACAACGGATTTACCTTTTTTAAGCACCTCAAAGTAACCTCACTCGCTTCAGCAGCGAACGCGAGCCTCCTCGTTAAGCCTAACCGTCTGCTATCGTTAAGTTACTTTCACGGCAAAGCTTCCTTAAGTAGACTCTTCCACGGAAAAAAGAGACGACACTTCCTGTGACGTAGGGACTCCGAGGCTGGCGATTAGGTTGAAAAATTATCACAGTATCCTACGTCTGGGTATTGTTTCCGGCGACGATGACTATGCATTATCGGCGAACTCTTAACATGGCGTAGATATATTTGTTTATTTCATTTTTATCACTTTTCCCTCATTAGTCTTTAAAAGCCATGCATTTTTTCAAAAAAATTAAATAGGTGAGATCTAATATATAAAAGTTGAATGCTTGTTTGTCCGCTGTACAAATTTTAGAACCATCAAATTTAGTATACAATATCATGGTACTCTTAGACCGTAGAGGGTTTTTTGGATGATGTTGGGGCCCGGCGTGAAGGGGGCCCCCATACGAAATTTTCGTAAAAAATTCTACGGTTTTCAATTTAGAACTACTAAATTTGGTATACTATGTCATGGTACTCTGACTTAGACCGTAGGAGGTTTTTGAATGGGGTCGGACCCCGGGATGCCATCGGGCCCCATACAAAATTTGCGTAAAAATTTCTACAGTTTTCAATTTAAAACTACCAAATTTGATATTGTATCTGATAGTGCTCTGCCTTAGGCGTAGGCAGGTTTTTTTTAGATGGGGTCGGACAAGGGGGGGGGCATACAATATTTTCGTAAACATTTCTACAGTTTTCAATTTAGAACCACCAAACTTGGTATACGTTCTGATGGTACTCTAACTTAGACCGTAGGAGGTTTTTCGGATGATGTTGGGGCCCGGGGTGAAGGGGCCCCCATACGAAATTTTCGTAAAAAATTCTACGGTTTCAATTTAGAACCACTATATTTGATATACTATGTCATGGTACTCTGACTTAGACCGTAGACGGTTTTCGGATGGGGGCGGAGCCCGGGGGGTCAGGGGCCCCATACAAACTTTTCGTAACAAGTTCTACAGTTTTCAATTTAGGACCACCAAATTTGGTATACCGTTTCATAGTACTCTGATTTAGCCGTAACACAGTGTTGGGATGATGTTGGGGCACGGGGTCAAGGAGCCCCCATACAAATTTTCGTAAACATTTCTACAGTTTTCAATTTAGAAACACCAAATTTGGTATACGTTCTGATGGTACTCTAACTTAGACCGTAGGAAGTTTTTTGGATGAAGGTCTTACCAATAAAGGTCTTACCATGTAGATGTCCCAGTCGAAGAGAAAAATGAGATTGGGGCAACGGTTCGGGCATTGTAGGGCGGCAAAGTTAGCATGTAAAGTATGGCAGAAGCGTGCGGTTGACTCACGCGCTGTTGAAGGCGGGGTGTGGAGGTTCAGATAGTCCAAAGTCCGAAATCTTCTCTTTTCTGAGCGAACCGTTGCGCAAAGCAACGCTAGCAGGCATTCGTATCAAAGTTCTTCTAATCGGAACAGCGAACCCTCTCGAAGACCTGATTGCGTTATGCCGTTGGACTGTGTGATGTATATATACAATTTAATATTCATTCGATCCAGTTAATTCACGTAGGTAAGACGTTTCCCATTATGTAAAAATGTAAATAAACATTCCTTTGACCATTGTTAGTGAAAATATTACGGGCGATTGCTTATAGCGCATTGAGTTGCTCACGGCGGTCGTTAAACCTTCACTCAAAAAAAAAAAAAATCACGAACTTAGACTTTTGTCTTTACTGAAGTGGTTGAATGAATTTGTCAGTCAAATAAAGTTAACATTTAGTGTTTCATATGAGTTCATGCTTCTTAAACGAAAAAAAAAAAAAAAAAAAACTAACCGTCGATTCCGACGGGTTTCGTCTAGTTCCTTGTTAAACTAATAAAAATGGAAAAAAAGAAAAGAAAAAGAAATCCCCGCTTTATTTTCAGGGATCTCTAGAGATAGAATTTCACAGATTATCGTATTTTGCAGAATTACCTCGCATCTCATAATATCTAGGTTCTGATGAGGATAACACTCAGACAGTTTTTTCTTTAACCTGACAAATTCCAGTGAAAAAGATGTTGAATGATGCTAATGTAATAGGTGACGTGATTGGTTTGACCCTGACGGCTTGCGAGGGGGAGGGCATACAGATGTTTGCAACAAAGCCCGGCAGAGGTGTTCCCACACACTGTTTTACTATCGTAAACGGCCTCTGGCACTTACAGCGCCATACGGTTGACTTGCCCAGTGCGCAGAATCGCCTGTGAAAGTTGTTGAATGTTCAGTCAGTCATATCTTGGCTTTGTAAGATGGCATGCCAAGGATGTCGAATAACATTTTTCTGTCTTGGTCAAATGGAAGGCGTGGCTTTAACGAATTTTCTAGTTAGCCACAATATTTTCAGTGAAAACATAAATTGTCCCAGATGTGGACGACTCCTAACTTTAAATAGGAAAAGTATGCTATATCGATGTGGAGGATCTTTTTGAGCACCTGCACCGAGGAAGCAGAAAAGAGTTAAGAGTCCAATGCAATTACAAAGGATCTGCAAGGATGGAAACGTTTTTCGCGTCCCGCAGGTTAAGTATTGAGAAAATATTTAAATTCATTTTCCTTTGGTTGACTCTGGAGTTTCCAAGGCAGAAGAGGCTAGAACAGTTTTGTGATATGAGCTCGACTACTGTGGTAGATTGGCCCAATTATTGCCGTGAGGTGTGCCTGCATTGGGAGAAGAGAAATAAATCAGCGAAACTGGTTGGACCCGGCCAGACCATCGAAATCGACGAATGCCTCCTAGGTAGAAGGAAAAATCACAGAGGTCGAATCCTTACAGGAACATGGTTATTTGGAGCAAAAGAAAGGGGCACTGGGCGATTTCGTATTCAGCCCGTTAAACGCCGCGGTGGATTAACACTCTTAGCATTCATTAAGAAATAGATTCGGCCAGGCACCACAATCATTTCCGATTGTTGGAAGGCCAATCACAGTCTTCATCGGCATAGGTATAGACACTTCACGGTAAATCATCGGTACTATTTCGTGGATCCAGTCTCCAGAGCTCATACAAACACCGTGGAGCGTCTCCGGAGAGACGTTAGAAGCAAGCTGCCTCGTTTTGGAAGAGTAAAAAAACATCTGAAGGAATATTTAGCAGAGTTTTCTTTTAAGAAGAAGTTCGACAAAGAACTTGAAAGACCACATCATTTTCTCAAGGCAGTCTCTGCTTTATACCCGCCGAAATAGGTCACCATCATCATCATTGTCAACCATTATCTATCCACTGCTTGATGAAAGTCTCCCCAAGTTTCTTCCACAACGGTCTATATTGCGCCAGTTTCCTCCATGTCACTGTGGCATACTTTCAAATTTCGTTCGTCCATCTCCCATGTGGACTTCTGGACGTTTTCCTATCCTTTGGAATCCAACGTAGAATTTCTAATGTTCACTGGGGCTCCGTTCTGTCAACATGTCCATCCCATTGCCATTTTAGTGATAGGTAGGTTTACGTAAGTATTTTTTTTACTTACTGTCCAATTAATTATTGCTTAAATATCGTTTTGTTTTCTCTGCTATGCTAAACTGAATTGCATGTTATGCTCCTGAAATTTAATGTGCAAGTAAAATGAGTGTTAACAGTAAGCACGAGAAACTTTTCCTCTAGGGAGGGTATTAATGAACAGCATGAACAGCGAGTACAGATCCACCCATGCTGGATCTGTACTCGAATTCGGGCCCATCTAACGGCTGCAGCATCTTGCCTGTCCTGGGCAGAGAACAACTAGCACTATCTTACTAACCTTACAAATTGTGATCTGCGGTTTTTAAAAGAAAATTCATAATTTCAATGGTTTCGTAAAATATTTCCTCTATGGTTGCTGCATGATAATTAACAGTGAATGTACAGCTGGAATATACTTTTGCACGATAAAATTAGCAAGAGTGCACGTCTGCACGAAAAAAAAAAAAGCAATGCACGTTTTAATGTGTTTCCATATCATATACAAAAAACAATGCATGAACTCTTATTCTACATTTTTGCTCATCATTGAACTTTGCAAATCGTTACCTACTAAAAGAAAAAGGATCGAAAGAAGTGCATATTTTTTCTCATTTTCCCTATTTTTATTACGTTCAACAACTTGTTTATTTTCTTGGTAATTTATTTTCTTATATCGCTGCTTAATACATTTTATTACTAAAAAACATTTCATTTATTATTACTATGTGACAGCGAAAAATATTAATTCTTAAAATGCAGTGAATCTTTTCTGTCTCTATTCCTTAGTATTCATTGACAAACGTTGCATCAATGCAAAGCCAATCTGGCCCCGCATTGTTGTGGGGTATGAAAGGCACTGCTAACAGCAAGTGGAAAAGGGAACAACTGATGTGTATTTCTCTTTGTTCCCTATTATGATGCATACCAAATTTTTCCTCTTCCTTTTGATATTATGATCATCCGGATCAGAACGCAATGGTTTTTGGGGGCTTAGCCCACCCCCTTAGAACCGCGTTTTGTGAAGCCACATCAAGTTGCCATAGAGCCGTCTAATATAGGCGGTTTTCCATGGTAATGCACCTTTAAACAGAAAAAAAGGGGCCACAAGCAGAGAGTTCTCCTCTGCAAAGAACGCACGTACACGCTTACACAATTTAAATTTGAAACACTGATTTGTTGGGAAAGAGATGTTGTCGTATCACAAGAGAAACGATCGGTTTTAAATTGCATGCATGGAATTCTGTGACAGAACAGTTTTCTATGTTGGATGGAAAAAATATGAAGAAAGAAAAAAGCTAATTTATGTGTAAAAGTATGCAGTGGAAACTCATAGTAGACCAAAAGGTGGAAAAGAAATAATTTTTAACATGTTTCAAATATTTCTAACAAAACCAAAAATTTAAAGAACTTCAAGTGAAGATTGTTCATAACATACTTTTCAGGAGGTGGCAAGCGGAAAATGTAAATACAAATAATATTACCAAAAACTATATGCAAAGATTCACTGTGACTTCTCTGTGGTCTAACCGGTTTAACTACACACGCCACATAAATTTCATAAAAAGCTACAAGACCGAACAACTACATAAAACAGGAAATTTGGCAGCATATTGGGACAATAGGGAAATTTATTTGCTATTCGTTTGGGGGTTGTGCCTTAGGCTAGCAGGCCTTGTTTAGGCTCACTTGTGCCTGGTGTACTACGAAAATCCAGCGATCACTCAATCAATCCTCAAAAAATTAAAAAAAATATCTTCAAGATTAAATTCTGGGAGAAACTTCGGGAGACTTTTGTCCAGCAGTGAATGGTTGCTGCAAATGAGCAAATTCCCCCCCCCCCCCCCACTTCTTTGCCTTTGATACTTTTCCATACTACAGTATGCACTCGTACATACTAAGTGTAAGACTATACTTTTCCATACGAGGGTATAGGAGAACTGACCACCGGAGAAGTGCCCACCAGGAGAACTAGCCACAACAGTGTTAAGGGGCCGTACCAAAATTGCGTTCATGATTGCTTCCTGCCCACATCTCCCTAAGCCAGGGTTGCAGTCGCGGCCTGGTGCCGCCAGGCCACTTTTTTCCAAACCCTGGCAGCGGCAGGCTACTTTTTGCCGAACTGAATCAGACTTTTTAAAATTATTTATTCAATCGTCGCCCCCAATGTTGGTTCGGAACAACATACTGAAATTTGGATCAATCCGTGCATTTTCCCCCAAGCAATCATGCAGGAGATCGGGAAATAAATCCCGGACCTGTGTTCTGACCTTTGATCCCATTTCGACCATTTTCAATAGTTTTCGTGCCCAGGTTGCTCGAAACAACATACTAGAATGTCATCAAAATCGTACGATACTTACACGAATTATCGGGCAAACGAATAGACAAATGGACAAAGCAGGATCATATGCGCTTCTTCAACTAACGGTTGGGAAACGAAAAAAAACCCCTGCATTGAGCCATGTGCAATAGTTTAAAAATTATACACTTAAAATTGGCAAACTGCGAAAAATTTTGTCTTTTATATTTCGACGGAAATTTAATGACTGTCAGTTATATTTCCGCTATTATTGTCGGAAACTGCAGCTGTCGCCCTCCAGACGCTACGGAGTACGGTAAAAAATAGCCCATGATTTTTATTTAGGTGTATTGCATGACTTTTGAGAGACCACTTTGCTAATTTTAGTCAGAGAATTTGGGTAGGTGGTGCTTGACCCCTCGAAGGGACGCCCTTGATCAAAGTAACCTCCCGTGTTTATAACAATAGACAGTATTGCAAAGTCTTTGAAATTTGAAATTGCGGTTGACCCAGTGCTCCAACTAACGCTCCCTCTCCGTACTTTGGCAGTGTTTCACATTGACAGACCGGATGTAGGAGACTGCCAGAGCACATTTTTGTTGTTTTGTACTTTTAGTGGACTGCACTAATATATATATACACTGAAGAGCAATTGAAGTAGAGACAGCTGGCGTTATGCAAATGTGGCGCTGTGGGCAGCCCTGTAAATGGAAACGGCATGACGTATGCAGCAATCCGACAATATAAGGAGTGATGCGACGGGAATCAGTAAGAGTCGGACGTAGTATGGGTAAGACGAAGGATCTAAGCGCATTTGATCGTGGGCAAATTGTCGGGGCCCGACGAATGGGTCACTCCATCTCGGAAGTCGTGCAGGAGGCAGTGGGATTTTCACGAGCCACTGTGTCACGGGTGCACCGTGAGTACATGTAATCCGGTAAAACTATCCATGCAAGGGCCAACTGCCGTGGACAACAGCGTGTGGATGAGCGAGGTCATTGTCGACTAGCTCGCATTGTAACAGCGAATAGACGGACCACAGTGCAAGAAATCACTCGGCAATTTAACGCTAGTGCACAAAAACGTGTAAGCAGCCACACCATCCAGAACCATCTCCTCGCTATGGGGTACAGAACCCATCGTCCCACGAGGGTACCGCTGCTGACCGCACATAACAGGGTGCAAATATTAGCATGGGCGCGGGAACATCGCCACTGGTCCCTAGACATATGGTAAAATGTTGCCTGGACTAATGAGTCGAGATTCACGTTGGTACATGCGGATGGCAGGATACGAGTACGGCTCAAACCACATGAAGCGAGGGATCCTTCTTGCCAGCAAGGTACTCTTCAAGCTGGTGAGGGTGGCGTTCTTGTCTGGGGACTGTTTACTTGGACTGAAATGAAACCCCTGGTACGTGTGACATTGTCCCTCACAGGTCAACGTTACCGGGATAACCTGGAGGACCATTTGCTCCCATTTGTGCGTCTTCAACATCCCACCAGGGACCTCATCCTGCAACAAGACAATGCACCGTGCCATCGCTCCGGAATTGTATCCGAATGGTTGGATGAACACTCCACAGACGTGACCTCGCTTCCTTGGCCAGCTAGGTCACCTGACCTCAATTCCATCGAGCACATCTGGGATGCAATCGAGAGAGATGTTCGAGGTTCT
Organism: Macrothele yani; assembly: GCA_039090855.1. Classification (NCBI taxonomy): domain Eukaryota; kingdom Metazoa; phylum Arthropoda; class Arachnida; order Araneae; family Macrothelidae; genus Macrothele; species Macrothele yani. Next base: position 37,493,196 of record CM077031.1, on the reverse strand, counting down.
GACCCCCCCCCATCAAATCTTCACGAACCGTGGCAGCTTGTTCAGGGGTCGTGGATCCGTATGATTTCCGGTGTCTTGTCGAGTCCATGCCGAGACGAATCGCCGCCGTCATCAGGGCGAAAGGTGGTGTTACACGTTACTAGACAGGTATCTCTAATTCAATTGCTCTTCAGTGTATATATATATATATATATATCATAATCAAAAACCACTATCAATCCACAGCTGGATGAAGGTCTCCCAAGTTTTTTCCAAAACGGTCTATCTTGCGTCATCTCCTCCATGTCACTTCCGCATGCATTCGAATTTCATCCACCCATCTTACATGTGGTCTTCTTCTGGGTCTTTTCCTGTCCCATGGTATCCAGTCTAAATTGTCCATCGGTGGTCCGTTCTTCTGGCAACATATCCAGCCCATTGCCATTTTCAGGGATTTTACTCTGACCATGATGCCTTCAACCCTTGTCATATTTCTTATCCATGAATTCCTCTTCTTACCTTTCCTGGTTACACCCCCCGCACGGGGATAACTGGTTTACCAGTTATTTGGGGAGCGGCGCCCCCACGGCCCGAGCTGACCTTGTGACTGGTCAACATCTGATGTCATGCCACAGCTTGTTTTTTTCTTATTTTGGTGCTGTTGGTGTTTGCAGGGCCGGCTGTTCATCCAGCTGTTGGGGAGTCGCGGCCCCACGATCCCGAGCTGGTCTTGTGTCTCGCTTTTTCGTTTTTATTTATTTTCTCCACTGGCTAGTTGCCCGTGATGTATTCTCCACCTAATCGCTACCACGTTATGTACTAACACCCCGGTCTTGTGGTTTTGTTACCCTCCACCACTAACTGTTTTATATTAACCGCTCAGTTGGTAGGTTGCTGAGATTCCGTTTAGGTTCCCTTCCAGGGTTTTGTCTTCCTTGGATTACTTTTTTCCTTTTAGCTGGTTTGGGTGCTAGACCTACCTGCATGTTTGCCGCGTGCGGAGACCCGTGAGGCGCAAATGGGATGTCTGGCGGCTGAGGTCGCGGGAGACCGGATAGGTGCCTCCTGTGTACCAACACTCCTCTTCGACCCCGGCTTCGCTGTAAACGGGAGGCTAGAGACTAACCCACCTCTAGTCAGAAGTCTTGTACCAAGTTGTGTACAGGGCTTTAGCGGCTTTTTTTGTCGTATAGCACGGCAGGGTAAGCCCGGGGGCTGTGGGATCATGCCAAAGGCGTTGGCATGACGGTACCAGGAGGCCGAAGTGTCCGCCGAGTGCGTGTGATCACAGCCAACGGACTATATCTGCAACGTATAAGCTCCAGAACTGTGTCCAGCGTCATTTTCTTGGCTTGCAGACCTCCAGTTCTCCCTTATAGGGCTCGGTGGTGGGTGGAGTAGTTTGCAGACGAATCTTTCTCCTTTTTTCCATGGGTAAAAACAAGAACAAAAACTCCAAATTTAAGTCACCTGAGAAAATGATAGTTGCCAACGACTCTCCTTCGTCTTCTCAACCTACCAAGTCTCATAACCTTAAACGATCTTTAGACCTTGACCTGGACCAAGAATGTGGAACCTCTTCTTCGGCAGCTGTACCAGTCGCTCCGAAGCGTCGTCTCCCATCGATTGCTGTGACTACGCATGCTACACACTTACTTGTAGAATCCATCGATCCGAATGAGAGACTGTCCACCAGATCTCCCTTTTTCATTTCTAAAGCTTTGGACGCTGCGGTTGGCTCCTTGAAGTCTGTGAGGAAGCTTCGCTCTGGGGACCTGCCTGTCCAAACTTGCAGTGTTTCTCAGAGTAACACTCTTATGCACCTCACTAGTCTTCAAGGCATTCCTGTCAAAGTGGCACCTCACCCGTTTCTTAACACCTCTCGGGGTGTTATTTCGGAGTTTGATCTCTTGCCATGCAGTGAGGACGAATTGGTGACTGAACTTGCAGATTAGGGTGTTATTGCTGCACGTCGTATGATGTTCCGGCGCGATGGTTCTTTGATTAAGTCTAAAAATGGAATCTTGACTTTTAACTCCCCGAAAGTTCCGACCGAAATCAAGGCTGGCTACTTGGTCTGTGGAGTTCGCCCGTACATTCCCAGTCCTCTGCGCTGTTTCAGGTGCCAGAGGTACGGGCATTCACAACGTTTCTGTAAGAGTTCCGCTCGTTGCGCAAATTGTGGCTCCAGTGAACATGACGGGGAAGGTTGCACTTCTGCGGCCTGCTGTGTTAACTGTGGTGAGGCCCATGCAGCTTACTCCCGCAACTGTATGAAATGGAAGGACGAGATGGCGATCCAGCGCCTCAAGACCCTGGAAGGCCTCTCGTACACTGCTGCCAAGGCCAAGTTGGGTATACCCACCAACCGACAGCGTACTTTTGCCGCAGTAGTTCAGTCTCTGCCACAACCCGTGCAGCCCTTTGTTCCGCGCCCTGTAGCTCTCGCCGCCCTTGCCAAGCGATCTACAGCTGAACAAGCGACACAGGTGGATTATCCCGAGCTCCAGCTTTTTCGAATAGATGAGTCTGCGCCTTCTCTTTTGAAGACGACCGACTCTTCCAGTTCCCAGCAGAAAGCCTGCACGTGTGGAAGACCCGGCCCTCAATCCGCAAAGGTGTGCAGTGTCCATCCAACTGTCGCGGTCCACCTGACCAACATTGCAACTGTCTCGGACTCAGCGAGGTCCCCACCCTCAACCAACATTGTAGAGGAACATAGGGAGGAGGAGAGTGACAGTTCGTCCCCAGCCTCAACCAACATTGCAGAGGAACATGGGGGGAGGAGAGTGACAGTTCGTCCCCAGCCTCAACCAACATTGCAGAGGAACATGGGGGGGAGAGTGACAGTTCGTCCCCGCCCTCGGCCAGCATTGCAGAGGAGCGTGGGGGGAGGAGAGTGACAGTTCGTCCCCCTCCTGGTGACTCATCCTTTGTGTAGTTGTGTTCGATTTCGTGATGTGTTTTGTATTTCTCATTCCTCAGTTTTACTTAGTCGGCTTGTTTCTCACCATTGTGCCATGTTTTTCATACTGTTTGTTTCATTGTCTTTTTTGGCCCTTCCTTCGTACTCATGGTTCGGTTTTACTTGGTCAGTTAGATTTGGGGTTTTATGCCCCGTTTTTTAATTCTGTCTGTTTGTCTTGTGTCTGGCGCTCTTTGGCCAACCATGGCCCTTGCGCCAATAAAATCCACTAACCAACCAACCAACCTGGTTACACCAGGCATGCAACTCTCCGTGCTGCTTTGAGTCGTCAGTCTTTGCATGCCTTTTTTAGTTAAGGTCCATTTCTCTGCTCCATACGCAAGCACTGGCAGGATGCATTGATTAAACAGTTTTCTTTTAAGACATAATGGCATACTGCTCTTAAAAATTTTACTGTTTCTTCCAAAAGCTCTCCAACCATGTTTTATACGTCGATTAATTTGTTCATCAATGTGACCTTTAATTGATATTTGCTATCCAAGGTAAACATATCGGATATCTCCAGCGTTTCGCCATCAACAGATAAAGCTCCATGTCTTGTAAAAGCACTGTGCATCAGGTTTGTCTTCTAAAATTTCATTTTTAATCCTACTTCTTTACTCTTGTCAGCAAGTTCCTGGTTCATACTCTGCAGCTCTGAATCACCGTCATCAGAAAAACGAAGGTGAGTTAAATATTCTCCATCAATCTTTATCCCTTTGTTTTCCCAGTCAATGATTGAAAGACATTTTGCAATGTAGCATTAAAGAGTTTGGGAGATATGGTGTCACCTTGTCTCACTCCCTTTCCGATTTGTATTTGTGCTGTATCCTCAAACAACCGAACTTTTGCACATGCATTTTCATAGATGTTATTAATAACGCTAATTTATGATTCTTCAATACCACAGGATTTCAAACCCATTGTGACTGCTGATGGTTTCACTGAATCAAAGGCATTTTCATAATCGATAAAACCATACATAATGGAAGTACATATTCCTTCGTTCTTTCAATTTGTTCTCTCAGCACACGAAAATGATCTATCCCAGCAAAAGATCAAGTTACGTCACTTGGTTGCCGGCTGCCACTACCGGCAAACTAGCGGACCACATTAGGCTAGCCATCATTTATGGCACGTGCTTGCAGGGCCGCTGAAGGGCCACTTGTGGCAGCTACTGCCTGTGATGGATAACTGATGGCCCTGTTGTGGCATATGACAACTGATGGGGTGCCAATTGTTGGCCAGCTGTTGGCTTCTGTTGTCCGCCCGGACATTTTATTGACGGTTCGGCTGCGGCAACATAGTGCTGGGCCAGCAAGACTGTTTTTGCTGGGATAGTGCTGTAGCCACTCCTGAATCCAGCTTGTTCTCTTGGTTAGATCTTCTGGAGTGGAGAATCTGTTCCTCAGTTCCAATTTGAAGGTATTAAGATGTTTTTTAAGGTTGGTCAGACCAACACACTTTGTTTGTTTTATGAGTTTACCACGCTCGAGTTTAGTGTTAAGGTGCATCTTACATCACCCCATTCTGTGATCACTCCCTGTGTTAAACCTGTTCAGCACACAGCAGTCTTCTGTGACAAATTTCTCGTAGCACATAATAAAATCAGTTTCACTTGTCATTCCATTGGGATACATCCATGCCCATTTCCTATGTTGTTTCTTTTTGAATGAGTTCCGGATGAAAAACCTTACTGCCTCCGCGAACTCTACGAAAGTGTTCCCACACTGGTTTCTGTTCCCATGTCCGAATTTACCGACCGAAGTTTCATGCTGTTGTCGTTGCCCTATTTTTGCATTGAAATCACCCATAATGATCTTCAAGTGCTGCTTGCCTTTATTATTTATAGATGCCGAATTTCTTCGTAAAATTCTTCAACTTCTTCCTCAGGATGACTTGGGAATAATTCTTGAATAATTTACATGTGAATTAAGGCTTTAATAATTTAAGCCTGGTATCTTTTTGAAAGTTGGTAACGAGTCGGGCAGCTCAGTCCGAGCATCTTTCAACTTCTATAACTTTATCCTTCAGTTTCTTGTTTATTACACTATCTACCAACAAGTAATTGGTCACCTGTGATAGCAAAGGAAAACGAAGTTTATTCACTTTCAATAGTTGGTGGAGCTTCCACGAGCGGCGATTACAGCTGCGACACTCCGGAGCATACTCTCAACCAGGCGTTGTACGACGGCTAGCGGTATTTTCCTCCACTCGGCTTGGAGAAGACAGGTCAGTTCTTTCACCGATTTCGGACGGTGGGTGCACCCCTTAAGTCGACGCTCCAACTCGTCCCAGAGGTGCTCGATAGGGTTAAGTTCCGGGCTCTGCGCTGGCCAGTCCATTCGATTAACCCCATTGTCACCATACCAAGCCATCGTGGACCTCGCAACATGACAGGTGGCATTGTCATCCTGAAGGTAACATGGGTTGACCCCGTAAAACTGCCACAACGTAGGAAGCGCATGGTCATCCAAAATGGTGCAGTAGGTCTCGGCGTTGAGTCTACCAGGAATTGCGACCTAGGGTTTCGTGCCATGTCAGGAGAAACACCCCCATAGCATAATTCCACCGCCCCCGAACTTCACAGTTGGCACAAGACATTCCGGCAGGAGGCGTTCTCCAGGCAGACGCCAAACCCAGACCCTGCCATCCGAACGGTAGAGGGTGAACCTTGATTCGTCGCTCGAGAGAACCTGTTTCCACTGTTCAACGGTCCACTGTCGACGTTCTTTGCACCACGTTAACCGAGCAGCGCTATTGGACTTGGTGGTTAAAGGCTTGTGGGTGGCAGCACGTCCATGATAACCGAGCAGATGGGCTTCGTTACGGAGGGTATTCATCGAAAGAATAACCGAGGATGCCTGTTGAAACTCCTCGCGGATGTGGCCCATCGATTTGGTGCGGTTCTTCCGAATTTCTCTGGCTAGCACCCGTCGGGTTCTAACTCCCAGTTTTGTGGGTCTGCCGGGTCGGGGCGCATTCCGACAGTCACCTCTCATCTTTCACTTGCCAATCACGTAGGCCACTGTCGATTTTGGGTACTTCAACTCGCTGGATATGCCACGTATGGATCGGCCATTTCTGTGATACCCGACGATTACACCTTTCTCGAAATCAGAGAGCTCCGAACTGCGTGGCATCTTCCATGCGACTGGTTGCATTGTTGTTTTCCACACGATATTTAACGGCGGCGGCCGTGACGTGTATCAGGATCGCAGATATCGTCGATTTCAGGGGTGTCCAATTACTTGTTGGTAGATAGTGTATAAATCCAACATACACTAGCTCTGCCAGTATCTGTCCCACGATAGTAGAAGAGATGTCCACTTTTCAGTTCAATGAGATCTCCTTTTCTTCTTACTTCACTTAGAACAACGATGTAACAATTGATTCTTTGTACTTCCTCCTCCAATTCAAGAAGCCTTGAATCAGAAGATAGAGAGCATTCATTGTACGTAGCCTAGGTCAGCATCAGATGGCAGCCTAGTCCGATCCTCCAGTGATTCTCAGCACCCTCTGCCTTCAGTTGTGCCTCCGTCAAGAGTATGAAATGCCTGTTCAAATACGTGTACAAGGGACATGACTGTGCTAATGCAGCAATTGAACACGATGAACTTCGGGCTTTTATGGATTCCAGGTACTTTAGCGCTCCTGAGGCAGCATGGAGACTCTTTGCTGCGACTTCAAGTTCATCTTCCTAATGAGCAAAATGTCTATTTAACTGAAGACAACATGCAGGCTGCAGCAGAAAGAGAAGCTGTCACGCGATGCTAATCTAACTGCGTGGTTTAAATTAAATGAAGAAGATGAAAATGCTAGAAACCATTTGTATATTGACATTCCACAGCATTATATATTTGATATAAGAAATCGTAAATGGAAGCTTCGACAAAGAGGCAAAGACAAGACTATTAGGCACATGTACACTGTAAGTTTGAACGCAGACACAGAAAGATTCTGTTTGCGCCTTGTCTTGCTGAATGTCCCTGGAGCAACTTCTTTTAACTATTTGAAGACTGTTGATGGTATACTATATCCGGATTTTAAGGAAGTAACCCAAAAGCAAGAACTATTTAATAGTGATGAAATTTGAGACGATGCCCTATCTGAGGCAGTGATTGAAAAAATGCCCCGACAGTTGCGAGAACTGTTCACGTATGTTTGGGTCCTTCCTGTGCCACCAAATGTGCCTGAACATTTTGCGAAGGACAAGAAAGGTCTTTGTGACAGCTTTGCAAGGCAACATAATGGTCAATCAGATGACTGTACCAATTGTGAAAATTTTACCCTTAAAGAAATTCAAGATGTGTTTATTATTCGCGGTAAAAAACGTGCTGACTTTGGACTATCCACTCCTCCAGCAAACCTTCGAATTGCTCCTGCAGCTTTCTATTGTATAATGCGCAGCAAGAGAGAGAAAGAAGTGAAGCAATGAAGTCATTGTTGAATGCACAGTAAAAGCTAGCATACGATTAAATATTCGCTGTAAAAAAATAAAAAAAGGGAAAGCAGATACTTTCCCTTGACGGTCCAGGTGGCAGAGGCAAAACATATATGTACAAATTGCTCCTCAGTATCATACGAGGAGAAGGAAACATTGCATTGGCCCCAGCATCAACTGGCATCGTTGTAAATCTCTTTGATGGTGGCAGGACATACCATTCCGAATTTAAAGTGCCTGTTCCTGTGTTTGCAAATTCCGTTTAAAAAATGACGATGACCAGCCCTAATGCCGAGCTTATTAAGGAAGCCAAAGTTTTGACCTTGGACAAAGCTATACAACGGCTCCTAATAATGCAGTTAATTGTATTAACAAACTCCTTCCAGAGATCGTGAAGACCATAAAGCTCTTTGGCGGTATAGTTTTCATTCTTGGAAGAGATTTCAGACAAACTCTTCCTGTCGTATCCCATGAAATCAGATCGTTAGGAAAAGTCGAAATATACAGTATTTTCCTGAACCGGTGTTTAGCTACGGTCATCTCTATGTGGAAATGTCAAGAGTACGACGATGTCAAAATAAAAATAGTCCATTTTGGGGGAAACAGATACAGGGTTCACACTCAGTGTACACGAAAAATGTTGTGTACAAGAAAGTGTTGGCGAAATAGGGACTCAAGAATTTACAAAACACATAACAGACAGACGGGCAAGCAGACAGACAAACAGACAGATAAACGGACGGACAAAGAAGCGATGGAAGATCAAGCTCCTCGCGCTGCAACCTGGGTAACGCTAAAAGATCTACCAAGTTCAGAGTCTAATGCCCGTCGTAGGACGGCTTTCTTTTTTGCTATAAATAAATAATTAAAAAAAATTGCTATGGATATCTTATTTTTCCTCGGTCATTATTGACGGGCTTTCACCTATATATTCAATAAATACATAATTTAAAAACATTGCGCTGGATGTCATATTTTCCCCCGTCATTATTGATAGACAAATTCTCCGCGGGCATCTGTTACTGCTGGAAACCTGCCTGTGGAAAGGGATAACCCCCGACAGGTTTCCTGCGCTAGCACATGCCCGCGGATAATTTGTTGAGTTGTTATTTGTAAACGCTGAAAATCTCCCGATGGGACTAAGCATTTTTTGTATTTTATATTCCAAACATGTTTGCTGCGTTTTCACACCCAGCAAAAACAGTATTGCTGGGCCAGTACTGGCAGACAGCAGTGGCCCAACACTATGTTGCCGCTGACCAACCAACAATAGAGTATCCCTGCGGCCACCACATGGGCCAGCAGCTCAGGACAACAGCTGGCCAAGAGTTGGAACCCCCATCAGTTGTCATATGGCAGAATAAGGCCATCAGTTATCCATCACAGGTAGTGGCTGCCACAAGCGGCCCTTAAGCAGTCTTGCAAGCACCTACCGTAAATTATGGTAAACGGTAAAAATACCCCCGAAAACTAAAAAGCGGAAAAAATACCCTCGGAAGAAATACCCCAGAACAAAAGGTTCACTGTAAACTGCCACACAGGAACACTGATGTGTGGCAGTGTTCCAGTGTGGCAATTTACCGGCAACCCTGCTACACATCTTTCAGCAACTTGGCTACAAAAGTTCAAAGGGGGAGGGGGCTATAAAGATTGTCGTTTCTGGGCCTACATTGATAACTGAATTGGGAAACGAATTTCGCAAAAACTTTCCATGTAAGCCAAGCGAGAATTGTACTTTAATTTGAAGAAATAAATTGCCGAGGATCCGAGGTACACTTGGGAGGGGCGCTCAACCCCCAACTTCCGTAATATTAGATTCTGGGCCGCTGGAGTCTGTCAGTGTATTCAGGCTGTTCCTATTGAAGCGCCCGCGAGGTCCGTGAGCTTGGGGGAGGAGGTTCCCCAAAATGTTGTAATGGCCGTAGAGCTGTATACATTAGAAGTATGCTTTACATAATGATTCTCTACACGATCACGAATTTTCAGGAGGGTGGGGTGCAAGTTTCTAAGAGCGCAGACAAGTCTTCAAGGTAAGTGATTTTCTCGCAATTTCTATGCTTCATGTTGTGTTTAATGGTAAATTATGTATGCCCTTCCCCCTCCCCCATAAATTTGGTGAAGCCTGTGAGAGGGATACGAGATGCTTGGTTTGGAGGGCTCTACCCCCAACTTCCGTATTTTTATATTCTGGACCTCTAGAGTCGGTCAGTGTATCCTCGATGATACCCCTGAATAGCTCTTAGAAACGGGGGGGGGCCACCCCACTCTCCTGAAAATTCGTGGTCGTGTACAGAATCATTATATAAAACATGGTACTAATGTTTACAGCTCTACGTGCATTTTAACATATTGGGGGAAAGCGCCCCCGAAGCTCATGGACCTCACGGCCACTTCAAGGGGAACTTACTGGATACACTGACAGACTCCAGCGGCCCAGAATATAATGTTACGGAAGTTCGGGGTAGAGCCCCCCCCCCCCAGTGTACCTCGGATCCTCAGCAATTTATTTCTTCAAATTAAAGTACGATTCTCGCTTGGCTTACATGGAACGTTTTCGCGAAATTAGTTTCCCAATTCAGTTATCAATGTAAGCCCAGAAACGGCAATCTTTATAGTCCTCCCCCCCCCCCCTTTGAACTTTTGTAGCCAAGTTGCTGAAAGATGTGTGGCAGGGTTGCCGGTAAATTGCCACACCGGAACACTGCCACACATTAGTGTTACTGTGTGGCGGTTTACAGTGAACCGTTTGTTCTGGGGGTATTTCTTCCGGGGGTATTTTTTTCCGGGGGCATTTTTTCCGCTTTTCAATTTTCGGGGGTATTTTCTCCTGGGGTATTTTTTCCTGTGGGTGTTTTTACCTACATCCGTAAATTATGGCTTGCCTAATGTGGTCCACCAGTTTCTCAGAAGGGGCACCCGGCAATCACGTCATGTAACTAATGGCTTGCCGAAACTTGTCCGCCATTTCCCAGTAGTAGCCATAAAAAAAGAAAGACAGAAAAAGATGATTACAGTTCCCCGAAGGCACACCTACTCTTTCTTTCCCAAGGAAACTTCTGCATGACGGCACGGTGCTGTGAAAATGTCATCAAAAGGTCCGGAGTAACGCTCGTTCGAATCAGGGAGCATCGAGCACACGACAGCTTGTTTCCCCTTTAAATTTTTGCGGTCAGTTCTCCGGTAGCAAACTCTTCTGCCAGAGTTATACGGGGGACAGTTCTCCGGTGGTCACTTCTCCTACACCCCTGTAAACCGCCACACAGTAAAAGTGCCACACATCTTCAAGCAGCTTGGAAATGTGCCACACACGGGAATAGTGCCGCAACGGAAAACTGCCACATATTTTTAATTAAGGGACCGGGCACAGCTTGCTTTTCCTCCGAGGAACACTTTCAATGTGTGGCAGTCTTCCAAGTTTCCGAATTATGTGTGGCAGTTTTCCAAAGTGCCTAACAACGGAAAGGAGCTCTTTTGTTTGCCCGAATTTCCAAGATGGTTCGTACGAGCTTAGGACAACAGGCTACAAAAGTTTAAGGGGGAAGGAGCCTATAAAGATTGCCGTTTCTTGGCGTATATTAAAAACTGTATCGGGAACACCAAACAAATTTCGAGGAAACGTTCTGCGTAAACCAAGCGAGATTTGTATTTTAACTTGAAGAAATAAATTGCCGTGACTTAATTACATTTTTTAAAACTACGGTGTTCGACGGAACAACAAAATTACAGCATGATTCATGCTATGTTAAAAAAGGACGATAAGGTGAGATTATTTAATAATGCTGCGCTTTTACTTAAGCACATATTCAGAACGTTTACGTAGGACGTCAAGTTAATATTAATTACGCTTTTACTTAGGCACTCAATATAAATTCATTGAACTCATAAGCCCTATAGGCCTTGAACTTTTTAACATACTACGGATGTCATATTCATAACGTTTATAATTCAAGTCAAATTAATATCACTGCGCTTTACTTAGGCATTAAATACTAATATCTCGGCCCTATAGGCCTAGGTCTTTTAAACAGTTTTCACTCCGTCGACTTCATATTTATAACGTTTATGTATCAAGTCAAGTTGATAATATTGTGCTTTTACTTAGGCACGAAGTATTAATTCATAGGCCTTAGGTCAAGCCTAGGCTCTTTTAACAATTTTTATTCCAACTATGTCATATTCATAACGTTTATGGATGAACTCAAGTTACTCCTATGACATGCGTAGAATAAAAACTGTTAAGAAGGCCTACAGCCTATGAATAAATATTTCGTGCCTAAGTAAAATCGCAATGTTAACTTGACTTCATACGTAAATGTTATGAATATGTGCCTAAGTAAAAGCGCAGCATTATTAAAAAATCTTACCTTTTCTTCCTTTTTTAACATAGCATGAGTCATGCTGTAATTTCGTTGTTCCGTGGAACACCGTAGTTTAAAAAATTGTACTTAAGTCACGGCAATTTTCTTCAAGTTAAAGTACAATTCCCGCTTGGTTTACACAGAACGTTTTCTCGAAATTTGTTTGGTTTTCCCAATACAGTTTTCAATATACGCAAAGAAACGGTAATCTTTATAAGCTCCTACCCCCCCCCCGGCCCCGGTGGCGCAGTGGTCTAAGCGCTGGCCTCTGATCATTCGTCCGTAAGGGGTCCGGGTTCGAATCTCGGTGAGGCACGGATGTTGTGTTTGTCTTACGGCACTGGCTCTCTCCCTTCCCTGGAACCAGTGACCCTAAATTAGGGACGGGTGACTGCTTATAGCCCATTGAGTTGCTCACGGTGGTCGTTAAACCTCCAATCAACCTCCCCCCCCTAAACTTTTGTGGCCACTTGTCCTAAGCTCGTATGAACCATCCTGAAAATTCAGACTAGCAAAACAGCTTCTTCCCGTCCTTAGGCACCTTGGAAAACTGCCACACATTCAAAGTGTTCCTCGGAGGAACAGCAATTTGTGCTCGGTCCCTTAAGGAAAAGCGTGTGGCAGTTTTCCTGTGTGGTGGTTTACAGTGAACCAAAAGGCCCATCTAAAACCTTTTTTCCTAGCCTTTTTTACCGCGTTTTTCGTCTCGGAGTTTTTTACCAATTACCTGGAAATGGTGACCGCAGAAATGTTCCCCATGTCCGATATTGTGTGTCAAATGTCATATGTGCGTGGTCTCTAACTTTAAAATGTGTGGGTCTTTTCCTGTGAGGGTGTTTTCCGTCCATCTACCGTAGTAGCTATATTTGCACTGTTTTGTAAAACGTATTCAAAACGTTGGCACATAACTTTGATTACAAACAAGTTCGGGTTTTTGATTTACCTCACTTTCCATCAAAAATGCTGCCCTTCTGATTTTTCGTGTTCAAACGAAAATGGATATCAAGCGAAAAAACTTGTATTCATCGGATTGAAACGTTGTACAAGCGTACGGTATCTGTGAATATTACGTTTATCCATTGCGGATACAAGAGCTTTCGTTTCACCGGCCTCAAAAATTTAAAATTGTGTTTTTGTAATAATCTTTAAATCACCTTTAATAATCTTCATCTTTTTTTTTAATGATCTTTTTACTTGTAATATCTGAAATCACGGAAAGGAAGCTATGAACCTTTTAGTGAAGATAATTTCCATGTAACAAGGACTTCCTCAAACTTTAATTCCATTTTTAAAAATCACAATTTTATATCCCCAGTTTTACACTGATTATGTTGAATGTTTCTTCTTCTTCTTCTTTTTTTTTTTTTTTTTTTTTTGATGAGTTTGGGACGAGTATTGTGATAGAGTGTGTGGTGTAATCCAAACTCTCTCCCCTACTGCCTGCTTAAAGTAACACCTCTCCTCCAGTTTCCCCCGACTATCAATTTATTGTTTCTGTGTTGGGAGAAACTTCTTATCTCTTCTTTCCCTCCCATAGCTGGACAACATTATCAGAATGCAGCTTTTCCGGAACTCACCGTATCACATTGGATTGATTTATTGTTTTATTGCGTCGTAGAACAAACGCGGCCGTCGGTGTGTACATACGATATTTACTGTGAACGCAAGTGGACAGGAAAACCGCCTTTGAGATGGAAATCTCTTATAGTACTGTACTATATACAATGGCGCCGAAGCTGTTTTCTTTGATTTCCGTCACTCCTTGTTGCCACTAAAACCCCATTAGTGCGGATACATTTTGAGAGACCTTGAGATAAGGTCCGTTGTGAAGGATCATTTCAACTTTGAGCAAAAGTCTTTCTATTTTTTTTTTAACTTTAGGTAACAACTAACAATATTAACTATAAAGTATTAAAATTATGTAATCCGCAAAATTTCCCCTTAGGAGCGATCAAGGGAACTGATTGTTTTACTAAACCATTCTGTACAGGGGGTGAGAAATGGCCTAAAAAAGCTGAGAACTGGTTTTTTTGTTGTTGTTGTTTTTTAACGCATACGCATGCGTAACTTCGTTTAAAAATCAAAATTACCTGCACATAAAAGTCTTATTTCTTAATTTCTTTTTTTGTGATTATTAACATCCTTTATTTTACATCATTATTAGGAGAATTATTTCAAGGAAAAGTTTTAGGCTTTTTTTAAGAAATGTACTTGGCAAACGTCTGTGCATTGCAATTCTGTGCATTTTTTCGCTGTTAAGATTTTAGGAAAATATTTCTCATCTGTTCTTGATATTTTAGATGAGGATTTGGCCTACACAGGAAACATAACTCAAATTTACGCTTCAATGTTTACACGGCGTTATACACTATCCACCATCGAAACAATTACGTAATTTGTATGTTGCACAGTCACAGATTTAAGAACAAGTGGTAATCACATTGGAAACTAATACTTTACATGGAATAAACCTACAACAACGATAATGAATACCCATCCCCACACCCTATTCTTCCGGGTGTAGGAGAACTGGCCACAAAAATTTTAAGGGGCCGTATACAAATTACGTTTTTGACTGCTTCGTGCCCACGACTCCCAGAGGTTGGTATTCTGAGTCATAGTTTCCGTAATTTCGCCTTTTCTTAACTGAGATAATTAATGTAATTCCTTATAACAAATGTTTATGATCTACATCTCAGCAAAAGATTTAAGGGTTTTCAAACTACAAGTCTGCAAATTATATGAGGGCATGTGCCTACACGGCAAATCTGTTGGGGAGGCGGGAGGCTGCCAAAAGTGTAAAATATGAAGAATTTTTCTTCCGGCACGGATATTTTTATAATTCTTATGCCCTAAGATAATGTGTCGAGTTCTAGCTTGTAAACGCTGAAAACCACCCGATCGGACAAGAAATTCTTCATATTTTACACTTTTGGTATACCCTCCCCTCCCCCGGCGACGTTTTCAGAGTAGTAACGTGCGCTCAGATAATGTGTCGAGTTGTAGCTGCCAAATGCTAAAAATCTCCCGATCGGACGAGAAATGCTTCATATTTTACACTTTTGGTATGCCCCCCCCCCCAAACAGGTTTGCTGAGTAGGCACATACCCTCGAATAATGTGAGTAAAGTGCAAGAAATCAGCTGATCGGACGAGAAATTCTTCATATGTTACACTTTTTAAATTAACCCTTCCCCTTCCCCGGACGCGTTTGCTGAGTAGGCACATGAGTAGAGGAAAAGGGCGGGTTCTGGCACAGGGGCAGCCCTCCCATAGACTTAACATTAGCTGCCCACGAGGCTGCCCACGAGACTGTCCCAGCTGTCCCCGAGTCAGAATTTTTGTCACGTGGTCGTCCCCATGATGTACTGCCCCCTAGCTGTGCTTCTTGGAACTTTCAATGGAACTTTTGAGGGATGGCAACGACCGAGAGGGAATGGGGGTGGATATAGGGGGATGTCAACTCGATGTGCTGTCTCCGAGTCAGAATTTTTGTCACGCGATCGTCCCCATGATGTGCTGCCCCCTAGCGGTGCTTCTTGGAACTTTCAATGGATCTTTTGAGGGATGGCAACGACCGAGAGGGAATGGGGGTGGATAGAGGGGGATGTCAACTCGATGTGCTGCCCCTGGCGGTGCTTCTTGGAACTTTATGTTTTTCTCGGGAGATTTATTGGACTTTTGTCAAATTTTTGGAGGAAGTTTTTTTTTTTTGTCCATTCCAATATTTTTTGTTTCCTCGAATTTGTTTTATTAAACTTATATTTTTAGAGCTTTCGTGGGGTGTTAGGCTTTTTTTTTTTTTATAAACGTTGCAATTTTTTTAATTTTTTTTTATTTCAGAGTACATAAAAATGCTCTAATGGTCTCGGCGAGATTCGAACTCACATTAATTCATTCAGAAAGCGTACATTCTTCCCCTAGACCATCAGACCATTGGGAAAATATGTTTGAGATAGGAAGATGTTTGTTCACGGTGTTAAAATGTTTTTGGGGACTTTTCTTGGAATTTCATTTAAAAATGGAGTGTGAGGGGGAGTGGACGTTATTTGAGTTGTGAACGAGTTGGTGTGAACATGAATTTTTCTGTTAGGGTTGAACATCTCTCGTTGAATTGTTGTAATGGAGGATGTAATGAAACAGACTTATCTTACAGCCGTAAAAGAAGGAAGCTTCGGTGGTGTGAATGCTTTATTCCGTGCTGTCAAGAAAGAAGGAATCAAGAAAAAAGACGTCGAAAAATGGCTGAAGGGGGAGAAAACGTACACCCTCCACAAACCGACGAGACATAATTTTCCGAGAAACAGAGTGTTGGTGAATAAAATAGATCAACAGTTTCAAGCAGACTTGGTTGACCTTCCCAGTTTGAGTCAACATAATGATGGATTTCGTTACTTGTTGACGTGTATTGATATATTTTCCAAATATGCGTGGGTAATTCCCTTAAAACAAAAGTCGGGGTCACATATCGTTCAAGCGTTTTCCAAGATTTTCGAACAGAGAAAACCATTAAAACTGCAAACTGATAAAGGAACTGAATTTAAGAACAAAGAATTGCAAAAGTTTTTAAAACAGCACGAGGTGCATTTCTTTACGACGAACAACGAGACGAAAGCAAGTGTTGTTGAAAGATTCAATCGCACGCTGAAAACTAGAATGTGGCGATTCTTTTCAAGTCAAAATACGTTCAGATTCATCCACGTACTCAACGATTTAGTCCACAGTTACAATAATTCTCCCCATCGAAGTATAAAAATGAAGCCTGTAGAAGTGAACGAAAACAATGAAAAGGAAGTGTTTGACAATCTGTATGGTGACCTCAAGAGGGAAAAACCAACCTATAAATTTCAAGTCGGTAATCATGTGAGGATTTCTAAAACCAAATTAAAGTTTGAAAAGGGATACGAATCAAATTGGACGGAAGAAGTGTTTGTGGTGAGTGACCTTGTTCCAAGATCCCCTCCCGTGTACAAAGTAAAAGACTTATTGAATGAAGAGCTGGAGGGAACCTTTTACGCTGAAGAGCTTCAAAAAGTGACTCTCTCAGAGTCCTTTCCTGTGGAACGTGTTCTGAAGAAACGCAAAAGAAAAGGAAAAATGGAATACTTTGTTAAATTTAAAGGGTATCTTGATAAATTTAATGCTTGGATCCCCGCGGAAGACTTGACCTCTCTATAAAACCGACCTTGTTTTTAGAAGAAACATCATTCGTCAACATGAGTTTCTATCTGACGTTACCTAGCGACAGCTCTCTCCGCTACTTTTCAGACAATAAAATTTCTCATTTCATCACGCGTCTTCCTTCCCCGATCGAACTCAATGGTGACTGGGAAGTGGGACTCGTCGAACTCATCTACCCTCATTCCTGGTTTAATGTGAATGTAAATTCAAATTCCTTTGCTTACGGTGTCGGCCCAAATCAACTGAAAGCAGCAAAAATCCCTGCTGGATATTATGATTCTGTGGGAGATGTGGTAAAAGCCATGTCCCAGCACTGGTCGAAAAAAATTACGATGTTTTTTAATAAAAACACGAGACGTGTCAAAGCAGCTTTAACTCATGGTTCTCAACTGCAGTTATTTCCTGGAATAGCTGAAATTCTAGGTTTTCAATCTGGAGTGTATTCAGCATCAGAAGGGAGTGATGTCACAATTCATGGAAATTTCGTAGCCGATCTGAACACGTCGCTTTCCCTATTGTACGTGTACAGCGATATTGTGGATCCTCAGCCTGTGGGAGACATGGTTGCTCCGCTCCTTCGCATCGTGAAAGTGTGCGGAGAAGACGGAGATGTGGTGAGCGCCTTATACGACCGCCCTCATTATTTGCCTATCGCAAGAAAACATTTCCAAACCGTAGAAATCGTTATAAGGAATCACTCGGGACAATTAGTACCATTTGAACGTGGGAGAGCGATCGTGAAACTTCATTTTCGTCTCAAGGCTCTGTAGTTATGTATGAACCATACCGCTGTTGTACAAAATCCTTCGAGGAATATTACGTCAATCAAACTGGAAAAGGTTTAGTCTACTATCAAGGAGCACCCCTTCAAAAAGGGTATGGACTTGGGGGACTTTTTCGCTCGTTATTTAGAGCGGCGGTACCATTATTCAAACAAGGTGCAAAAACGCTTGGAAAACAAGTCTTGCGAACGGGGGTCGACCTTGCAAATGATTTAATGCAAGGAAAGGATGCAAAAACAGCAGCCAAACAACGAGCTAAAGAAGCAGGACAAATTCTCACTGACAAAGCAGCTAATAAAGTGAAGGAAATGTTGGGAGGAAGTGTTAAAAGGAAGAGAAATACGAAGAAACGCATCATTCGTTCAAAGAAAGTCAAGAGGAGAGCACACGATATTTTTGATCCATAAACCATGGCTTTGATTCACAGTCATTCTTCCGTATGTCTCAAGTCAGAGCTTGATTTATTTGCTTTACCGCCCACCCAAACGAGCATAGAAAAAGGACAATGGATCGAATATCACCCCTTGGCCAACATTCGAGATGGAGGACCTCTGGAATTTAATATTTCTGGGAGTGGGGAAGAATACATGGATTTGTCCTCCAGTCAACTCTACGTAAAAATTAAAATTGTGAAAGCTGACAATTCTGTCATAGCTGACAAAGAGCCCGTGGGACCCAGTAACTGTTTTCTTCATTCTCTGTTTTCCCAAGTTGATGTTAGTTTAAACGAAAGAGTGATTTCGTCCTCAAGCAACACGTATCCTCACAGAGCATATGTTGAAACTCTATTAAATTATGGAGAAGACGCAAAGAAATCCTATTTAGCATGTGAAGGATTTTACAAGGATACAGTCGGACATCTGAACGAAATTAATCCCACGAATGCAGCAACAAACAAAGGATTGCATCAACGCTATGAGCTCGTGAAAGACAGCAAAACGTTGGACATGATTGGAACCTTGCACTGTGATTTATTTTTTCAAAACAGACTGCTTCTCAATTTAGTGGATGTGAAAATTAAACTGGTTCGAAGTAAATCTGATTTCTGCCTCGTTTCCTCCTCAGAGGCCCCCAATTACAGAGTTCTCATCGAACATGCATCAATTTTTGTGAGAAAAGTGAAAGTCAACCCGGGAGTTGCCATCGGCCATGCAAAAGCTTTAGAAAAATCTCCAGCCAAGTATCCTATTGACCGTGTTTTATGCAAAGTGTATTCCGTCTCTCAAGGAAGTATGTCATTCGTGCAAGACAACGTATTCCTAGGACAAATGCCCAAAAGACTGATTATCGGATGTGTCGATAACGATGCTTTTAATGGTACATATAAATCCAACCCCTTTGAATTTAAGCATTATGATGTCAACTTTATAGCCGTGTACGTTGACGGACAGCCAGTTCCTCATAAACCTCTAGAACCCAATTTTGAAAAGGGAAACACAATTCGTTCTTTCCATAGTCTATTTCAAGGAACCGAGAAACTTGGCCAAGATTGTGGAATATATATCGATCGAGAGGAATTTTCCAAAGGATACACTCTTTATGCATTCAATCTCAGTCCCGACCTGTGTGATGGAGGGCATATGAACCTGATCCAACAAGGAAATTTAAGAGTGGAAATCAAATTTGGAAAAGCTTTAGCAAAAACCATTTCTGTGCTAATCTACGCAGAGTTCCAAAACATAATTGAAATTTCAAAGTCCAGAAACATTCTTTGTGATTTCTCCAATTGAAGAAATGAACAGTGTTCAAATTGCAAAGACCCTAAAGCAAGATCACGTAACAAGACGATCATTTCTAGGAGTGTTTGCCTGTGACAGACTTCCCAAGAGAATTACCAAGTTCCCAGCATGCCTTGTTGTGAATACGGACCGACATGGAAATCCTGGAAAACACTGGTTGGCTATGTATATGTCAAACCCCAAAACAATGGAATTCTTTGATTCTTTCGGACATTCTCCAGAATATTTTCAAGGCCCTATTGCTCAATTTGTCGCCAAGTTTGATACTGTAAATTTTAATGATGTACCTCTTCAAAGTTCGTTTACAGCCGTATGTGGACAATATTGTATTTTTTTCTTGTATTCTAGATGTCGCGGAAAAAGCTTGTACTCCATTGTAAGAAATTTTCGATGGAAATCTGAAACAAACGACGTGCTTGCCTATCATTTCGTTCGAAATAAATTTCGAATTGTATCAAAATTTAGAATTTAAAATAAAAATTGATTGAAATCTATTTTATGTGTCTTTAAATTATTTTGTATCTTTTTTAATGACTTCAGTTGACAACATGGAAGTGCCCAGACTACAACATCCTTTCACTGCTCTGATAGCGGGTCCTACTGGCTGTGGGAAGACTCAGTTTGTAAAACGCTTACTTCAACATCAAGGGGAAGTCATATCTCCCTCTCCCGAACATGTGGTTTGGTTCTACGGGGTTCACCAAACATTGTACGATGAAATAGAAAATGTGACATTTGCGGAAGGCCTTCCCTCTAATTTCCGTGATTATGTGAAAGGAAGAATGCTGTTTGTTATTGACGATCTCATGACTGAATGCGGAAGCGATAAAAAATTAACTCACTTGTTCACTAGAGGGAGTCATCATTTCAATGTATCTGTGATATTCATTACTCAAAATATTTTTCATAAAGGCAAAGAAATGCGAGAAATTTCCCTGAATGCGCATTACTTGTTTCTGTTTAAATCACGAAGAGATGTGAATCAAATCACTCATTTAGGGAGGCAGTTGTACCCTAGCAAACTTAAATTTTTTCAAGAAGTGTATTTGGATGCCACAAAATCCCCTTACAGCTATTTATTGATTGATCTAAAACCAGAGACCAAGGAAGAATTAAGATTACGCTCTCAGATTCTTCCAGGAGACATTCAAGTAATATATCAACCTCGGTGAAATGAAATAAGTCTCAGTTTTCATCATGACGTTGTCTAAGCAGCAGGTCCAACTTTTATGCATAATTCAACACTAAGGAAATGTTCCGCTTACACCAGCCCAGAAACATTCACTGCAACGGCATAAGCACACCTTGCGAGCACTCTTTCGAAAAAAGACGCCTCTATATAAAAAGAGGAAACTCCTTATTCAAAAAGGCGGATTTTTAGGTGTGTTGATTCCTGCTGCTCTCAGTGTATTAACGACTCTGCTTACGAAATAATGGAATTTGCCAAGAAAATGGTACTGATTCCCGAAGAACGGATTTCACGTCATATACCAACAGAGGAAACGTTAACGGACTTAGACAAAGAAATGAAAAAAATCCTACTAAGCAAAGTGTCTGACGAAGTGAAAGTGAAATTATATAATCAAGTCTTGAATAAACGTATTCATGTACCGAGTTTTAATCCCCCAGTTTCATCTCAGGAAACACCATCGAGAACTGAAGAACCATTGAAAGAAGAACATGTCAAAGACGAGAAAGTAAAAGATGCTGTGGAAGACCTTATCATTCAGACCGTTCCTACTAACTTGAAGCGAAATGCAAGAAATGTGTTGGACGTCTTTAAAACGAACTCTGATATTATTGGCTGGAGCCCTAAGGCCGAATTGCAGGTCCGAGGACGTATTGTGAAAAACACGAATATTATTGACCTCATAGACTCTATGTTTCGAAGCAAAGGATCTAAGCTGCACATACCTCCTGAATTTGTTAAAGCATTAAAAGACATTAATTTACCCAAAAAGTTCATTAAAAATAAACGAATGTTGCAAGTTCCTGTACAAGAAGGAAATTCGGTTGTAACTTCTAAACGGAAAAAGACAAATTTATGTAAAAATGTTCGTTGGATTCCTTATTAAAAATTTAGTTGAAAAAAAAAGTGTCATTCTTTTTTTTAGTTTTAGTTTTTTTAAATGCATTCATAAGTTCATATTGAGAAGGGTTTAAATTTGGATTGAAAGATCGTTTTAGAAAAAGTTGAAAACTGATAAGGTTCGTTTCGGGAAAGTTGAAAACAGATAATGTTCGTTTCGCAAAAGTACATTCTCATATAGGGTTAAAAAATGGAACACTTCATATTTTCTTAGGGGCGGTTTTGATGAAACACGTTTCAGTAAAAACAGTGAAATTCCCATTGAATAACATGGGGAACTATGAAATTTAAGAAGCACATTTTCGTTCAAGGAAAATATTTTAAAAGGTCTATTTTCGATTCAGTTGAAAACGATTCAGGTAGAAAACAGAATGCAGAAAAAACAGTCCCAGCAAGTTCCTGAAAGTTGAAAATAGATGAGGTTGAAATTTGGAAAAATGTCTAAGGAAAGAAATTGTTATAAAACACAGACTGTTTTAGTTTTCCCAGGCTAGCGGGGTCTTCAGTGAGAGCACTTCTTCTTTTTCAACCCAAAGAATGAAGCGAGTCAGTTTGAAACATTTCAAACTCCCCGAAAATAAGCCGTGTACTCTGGTTTCGGCTCAATACTGTAAAGCATTGCTCTCAGACCAGTCGGAAATCCCCCCCCGATTGGCCGCCTAATGGAAAACATCAGGCCCAGTTCCCTTAATAAATACCCAAATATCCATAAGAAAAGTCTTCCAAAAAAAAGCACTAGTTCACCATTAAAACAATTGCATTCATTCTGTTACTGTTTTAAACATTTCTAAAAAGAAATTTTACTTTTAAAATTCTTGAAAGCTTAAATTTTGACCCATTTCAAAAAAAAAAAAAAAAAAATTCACTTAATTTATGTCACTATAAAAAATAATTTCACAAATATTTATGTTTAAAAATAAAAAATAAAAATTACACTTTAAATTTAGGGTCTAGTATTAGAAATGGCTAAAAAAATGCATTTATTAAAAACTTAATTCCTCCCTTTTTTTTTTTTTAGTAATTTACCTCCCTCCCTCCCCCTTCCCTTACCCAAATTTTTAAGAGTCCTAAAAAGGACTTTTTTTTTTTTTTTTAAACTAGCAGGAGTTGCTGTTACGAAGACTCTTCACCGTCTCTAACAAAGAAGCTGCATCAATATTGTTCACAAATGCTTCTGTGATGAGCAAGCTACCAACTTCTTTCAAAAAAGATTCCGCAACAGTTTGGGGTTCTAGTAAAGAAAGTGCTTTATTAAAACCCATATTCCATTTTTTCATCGTTGGTAAACTGAGCACACTCATGTCCTAACTGGTTGTTGGGTTGTTCTTCAAGAGGCAAACGACACGTAGCACAATCAAACACAGTCCATGTATTTTGCTCAATGGCGGACTTGAGTACATTAGCCAGAATGAAATGCAGTTCCTCATCGCTCGCTGGGGAATTTTCAGCACTTTGGTTTATTAAGATAAAGTTCTTAAAAACAGTTCCAAACTTGGCAAACACTCTCCCAGATTTTAGGACATTCTTCAACGAGCTCACTGAATTGGGACCTAGTGAGAGATATTGCAGTAGGCGATAGTTGAAGGGCGCCATTGGCCGCGGTATTTAGTGATTGAAACTGGTAAACGGTTCCCGAACTTGAAGGAGTTGCACAAAGAAGCAGTTTCTTTCCCACTACTTTAATATCGTTCATGTTCCAATACATGAATCTAGACTCCTTGAAAACGCAGAATGTGTATGCCGACATCGTAACACCGAATTTAGTGGGGTGTAAGAGCTCGCCATCGAACTCATAGCTCCTGACATGAACTCTTACAGTTCCTGTAAAATCAGTCACTTTCGCGATCTTGTTTCCCCCGAGAGAGAAGTGGTGGGGTGGTAAATTTTCTAGTGAAATTCCCGACGAAGCAGACTTGTTTGCAGCAGGCATTGTTGATGTAGACCCAGTACTAGCATGCACAGTTGAGACAGGTGTGTCGGAACGCAACAAGTCGTCACCACGATGAAATTTCTTTACAGCATCCGATTTGGTTTGGTTGGCAGTACGCTTCATGCTAATGGCTGGTAAAGGGTTTGTAAGGGCAGACAACTGAACGTGTTCAGAGTTCGAAGGTAGAGAACCGAATGAGTGAGTTGCTGTGCGTTCAAACAAAACTGATAACAGATTGTCGCTGAGGCAAGTATCCTGTTTACTGCTTGAAAGCGTGAATGAGTCACGAGACAATGGCGTCTGTGTTATCATCTTTCTAAAGGTCAAATTTATTCGAACATCTGGGGCATTTCCGCAACGTGGTAGACCATGTGCCCATGAATCATTTGTTGGGGGTAGCATCTGGAGAAGCGAACCACTTTCTAATCTCAAGACAACTGGTTGAAAACATTCTCTTTTAAAAACAAAGTCCCTTGTTTGACCTAGAGAAACTGAAGCAATGCAAGAATTTTTCACGATTTCCTTTTCATCGTCCATGTGGAATCCGATGCATTGATTTCCATTTTGATACCTATTAATCAATACAAAATTAAAGGTGTCACAACACACGTTCTCTACCTCACGCTTGATTTCTCGAAGTACAGGAATCCACGGTTTTGCTTTTATGGTCAATCCACTGAAAGAGTAATGGAGGTCAGCATCACCGTAGGCAACATGCTGTCGAGGAATGGAATACGATTTCCCATATACTTTAATCTTTGAGAATTCACCGCTAAGATATTTCACTTCTGTCTCCAAACACCGAAGAAAATAATCAGCCTCTGATTTAGAAAACAACTTGGAATACGAAAAATGGAGACCGTCCTTGTGATATGATGAATGCATTTCTTCAGACGAGTAGGCGCAATTGAAGTAGGCTCCCAACGATCAACGAAGTAAGAATGAGGAAGACAAAGGATAGATTAGCTACGAGATAAAACAGATGACGTCAGCAGATGAATAATCGATTTTTTTTTTTTCGGTTTAGTCCTGAAGACTGTTTTTTTCTTCTATTTTCATTCTTTTAGGAGGAGGTTCTAATGAATTGAATGAGTAATGCCCATAGGGAAGGGTATGAATAAAATCTTCCATAATGATGCGTTTATTGTCATGAGGGCTTAGAGATTTCTTATTTGTTTTAATGCTGAAGACTGCATGTTTCATACTACGAAACGAGTGACAAACATTTCTCATCTCCTGTTTATTGAATAATGAATATCGGTAATTTTGAAGTTGGAGTTGATTTTGAACAACTGGCTTACTCACTCCTTTAGCTTTTTTTATTTCTACATCATCGGAAGAAAAAGCATACATTTTTGCCCTCAGCCCAACGAATTCTCTTATTATTTTCCCATTCATTTCATCTTTAAATTTTCCGATAACTTTTTTATTAGCTGAACTGTAGAGAGGATGGTCTATTGAATAGTCGCTCGTATCTAGTAAAGGCAGGATTTTCACCATGTCATTATAAAGATCTTCTGTCTTCGTTTCATAAAAGAAACTGTCTGTGTCCATGTACAGAACCTTCACTCTTTCTTCATACATGGGTTTTATAACGTCGTAATGGAACGAGTACATTAAGGTTTTAGACATATCCAGAACGGCGATTCCTATATATATGGGTTTATTGAAAACTAGTTTGGTGACATCTAGATGGCATAAAATCATAAACTCCTAATCGGACTCATTCTTCAGAATTTTTCGGTCTTTGAAGTTGTGTTTAGCCAACACTTTTTCCAAACGTTTCTCATCATGAACCAGTTCTATGGATGTTCTTTTCCTGATGTCTTCCATAGTCTTCCCAAAGACGCTGTTATTCATGAGCTTGTAGAAATTTTTTTCGAATTCATTTTTTGCCAATTTTCGTTTCTCAGTATTTAGATTTATGTATACCTGCAACCACTTAGATTGGGAAAATGATATGCCTCGATGAATTTTTTAATTACAAGCCCAGCTGCAACTGCTTGTTTAAGTAAGCGGTAGTGTGCTATATATCTGTTCTTGGGGTTTAGTGTTGTCAGAAGTTTGGTTTGTCGGGTACCAGGAACAACCCCAACCTCAGGACAGAAGAGAAGATCGGCGTGAAAATCATGCAATGAGTCCGGGTACTCGATGTCGACTTCCAAAAAGCATCCAAAGGGACCACCATCAGGAATAGAGCCAATATTCAGCTGCTTCAACTCATCAGAATGCATCCAATTAAAGTGAGCATATGGAATCGATTCGCTTAAAGAAAATCCATACATATTATTGCAGTCGAGATAAGAAATATAGTTGCTTTCTTTTGCTGGATTAAAATTTTTCATGTACTTGTTGTTCGCCAGGGCATGCCGCTGGATGCATTGGCATAGTCCCCCTCGTTTTGCCGCCTCGACAAATAATAGCATTTCATAATCTGTAAGTAATTCTAAAGACATTTTCGTACTCTTAAGCATGGCAGCGAATGCTAATGATGGTGCACTGAAGAACCACACAGGATCCAGTGAATATGTTTCCTGACAGATATCCCGAAAATTTTCAAAGATATCGGCCAGGATGAGAACATCAGTCTTTAAATACAGATCTGAGTATTCTCCTAAATCTCTTATATTCATTTTTTCCCATACTTGTTGAGCATGATTATAATCTTCGTTACTTATGTGGGACTCGGAAATGCTACTATAAAAACTTGATTTTGGTGGGAGGCGTGAATCTTCTAATTTGTTGTATGATGTTACATATTCATACGGAAAAACACCCTTCTTTTTCAACAAACGAAACTCATCATCTTGGGGGTAGTGCTTTCGGGTGATCTTAAATTGGTTTGCTGGAAGATTATTTGCAAGGCTCGACAACCCAGTAGGCATGAATCTTAAGCTGTCTAAAAATCGAATTTCCATCCCACCAATAAATTTTGAGAAGGAAATGAATTTTTCGGTGGATTCTGGAATGACTTTAATGTTTCCTTCTGAAAAACCAAGCTCTTGAATGATAAAGTGGGAATCATAACCAGATAAGTTGTGGAAGAAGACAGGCACAAATTTTGGGTTTCGGAAATTGATATTACATGACGCATGTGCTGGACCCCGGAATGCGCCAGTTCGGTGGTCATGGTCAGCGACTTTGAGTTTGCCTTTTGATTTGGCGAATGCTTTTTCACAGAGATAACAGATTGATGCAGATTGAAAAGATGCTTTTTCTTCAGCACTTAATGGACACATGGGGACATTTTTTTGATACTCCTCCTGGATTTTCAATACATCTTCTTTCAAGAAGTGAAGGAAATGACGAATGACGTCGTCTTCAGATCTATGACTCCGAAATACGGAAAATTCATCTAATTCATCTTTTATGAAGTACGCATACGACATGAGCTCGTGAGTTTGGGTTGTCATGGTGTATGAAATTTCGGGATTTTGAGGGGGCCCTTGAATGGGTTTGAGAACGCACTCAAAGTCAGCGTAGATGACAAAGGGAACCCGTAAAGCATGCTGAAAATCTTTGAATTGAAGGATATTATTCTCTGGCATCTGAATGGCAACTGGTTTGTTTTTCATGCAGAGGAGTTTGTGATTTTTTAATTTGTTTTCTCCATCATAACGGGCATCGTAGGTTGTAAAACATTTTTTGCATATTATGACTTTTACACGACGCTTGGTGATTTGTTTGGAAATCAACCGCTCGAAGTTAGTGATGAATGCGTAGTGGGAGCGACATCCATCTTCTAAATAGAGGAGATCTCGATGGTCTTGTAATTCCTCATCGCATACCTTAATGGGAAATATTTTTTCTCTCTCATCGATGCCGAAGACATTGATGGACATGTTATTTGCCTTCTCGAACTTTTTGATATCGAAAATTTTTACCGGGTACTCAATACAGTCCCATATATATCCTGTGAGGAATTGTGGGTCCTTGAGGAAATTTTTGACTCTATCCCTATTGTAACATTGAAGACGTGGGGTCCAGACTGCATATTTAAAGCAGTAGATGTCATTATTCATAACATTCACTACTGCCTTCTTCCTTTGAATATTGGTTGGAAGGGCGATAAATGACTTACCCCTCAAGGGTCTGAAACGGTTGATTCTAAGTTCGAACCAGGAGACATGGGAAAATACCCAACCGGACCCTTTCAATTCTGCCTCCGACTTTTCGTTCTCGATTTTAGCAGCCATTGAATCATAAAATTCACTAATATCACTAGCTCTGAAGAGAGGTTTGTTAGGGGTTTTCAGGTTGTGGTCACAAAACTCGTATTCGTCTGGAACATCTTTTTTCTGTTTTTTAAAAACTGCCTCCATGAAAACGCTGACTTTGATCGATGGGTGAGTAGCTAATGAATGTTGCAGAATTCTTAGACATGGTGCTTTACTGGATTCTAAAAAGGAGCGGAGACATGATGCTGACCCCTCATTGGGTACGGTCTTATAGGTGGTGAGTCGCTGTCTCGCGGCAGACTCGACTTCAATGAATCCTCCAATATTTTCAAGGGGGCCTGTATGGGCACAGCTATCGGTGCATTCATAGCGACCGGAGCTTGATTTGGTGCAGCTATCGGAACATCAAAGTTTGGGGGAGCATGACTTGGCCCTGCAACTGCGGGATCCGAACCACCGCCTTGTCGATGAACTCGTTGTTCGTGACGCTTAAGATGAGGTTTACGGCTGAATTTTGCTGGGCATTGTGTACACGTGAATGGTTTTTCACCTGTATGGCTCCTCATATGATTTTTCAGGTTGAATTTTTTGGCAAAGGTCTTGGAGCAGACCGAGCATGTGTTGGAAGGAATATTGACTGGGATGTCGGGTGTAAAATCAGAGGTTAGGTCTTGATTCATGGGAATTTCCTCCAAGGCATCGAACACATCGGAATTCTGCAAAAATAATTGTTCATCCACTAACCACCACTGTGTCTGTAAAAGAATTAAAAAAAAAATTAACCCCTTTCCTCTAATACATTTTTATGAAATAAACATTGAGAATAAACTTCTTAAATTTTTATTGGAAAGGGGAGCTATCGTAAAAGTATGAAAAATAAAATGTTTTAAAAGAATAAACGAGGCCATTAACATGAATTTTTCTTCTTTAAAATCTAACTTTAATCGTATGCAAAAGAACTCAAATGCTTTTCCTAACACGCAAACATGTTTTAAACCCCTATCAACGCATTTTCATGGAATAAACATTAAAATGGGAAATTCCTGCGTTGAGAATAAACTTCTTAAATTTTTATTCGAAAGGGGAGCTATCGTAAAGGAATGAATTCCTAAAAGCTTTCTAAAAAAGAATCATGTTTTTCCGTCAAGAGAATAAACGATTCCACTAACATGAAATTCTAACAACATCCTAATTCAAACAACTTGGTGCACCTAACAATAAATAATTGCATGCGAGGAAATGCGAACTTACCTCTTCCATTGTAGAACCTTGGTAAAATCCGATAGACATTTTCCAAAATAATAATCCAGAGAGCAAGAGAGGTACAACAGCACACGTGTCGACAACTGAACCAGAAAAAACAAGTGATGCAGTAGAAATGGCAAACGTTTTAAAGGAAGCTGAATGCACTTTGACCCCAAGCATTTTCGGAAACGTCACGAGGGCATTTCAAGCGGACATCTCAACTAATAAAATTCAGGAATTCACACATGACAAATGTGGGCGAATCGAGCTGTTATCGCAAGGGGAGGAAATTGAACTACATTCCTATGCGTTTTCTAAGCATTTCGAGGGTTCTAAGTTTAATCAGTTTCCGAAATTCTGCTGTTCACAAAGAAACAACACACCCTGTCTCATGGAGACTACTTCCTTATCTGGTCATCCAGCAACGGACACGATGCTGATGAATCATCATGTGTCAGTTCTTGTGACGTTTCAAAACACTGGGGACTGTTTCCTTATCTGTTCATCTCTCAACGAGCATGCTATCGATTCTAATCAAAGCTTATTTTCAGGAAAATTCTTAGAGAAAAACGAAAGAACTTCATTATAATTAATTTTCATATCCTGAGAGAATAAAACTAAAATGTATTCGGTAAGAAATTCTTCATGGCTGAATTTTCCACAAAAGGAATACGGAAAGCGAAAGAATTTAATCAGACACCTTGAAAGAATTCATCTCAGAATTAAAACCGCTTTTGAAAAAAAAAAAACCGAGTGAACTATGAAATACTTTGTTCTTCACATAAAGAAAACACTGCGTACGATTTCAATAATTCCTTTTTGAAAAAACTGGGTGGTCCTGAAAAGGACCGTTAAGATTTTTTTTTTTTTTTACCAATAATAATATTCGTCTAAATCTCGTAAAATTTCCCCCACGTAATGACTTAGGTCAACTGAGTCCAGAAATGCTTCGTCTACTTTAGTATTTCGCTTCCGCTGGAGTTCTTTCAGATACTGTTCAGCTATTTTCTCAAAATCCAGTTGTAAAATAATTTTGGTCATGTTTATTTGATTGTCGTTGTCGTAGGAGATTTCCATTCCATTCATATCCGCTGTGTCATACATTGTGTCCACGAGAGTTTCTTCAAGCAGAAAAGAACCATCTTCATAATGTCGAAATCCTTCTTTTGTGGACTGTAATGCTTCCAAAGTCAAATTATTTTTTTCCAATGCTTTCTTAATTAAAGCTGAAAACGAAATGGAACGAAGAAACGTCTGTTGTATTACTCTTAACATAGTAGATTTCTTATCAGTCACTTTAGTCCAATGTTCTCCGCACAGAGAAATTTCAGTTTTCAAAATTTCACCATCCTGACCCACTTTTTCCTGAGTGAAATCCAATACATGGTGAAAATCTCGACTTGTGCATTCCACCGAGTGGGGATTCATTCTCATAAAAGGAGTCAACGGTTCTAAACGATGAGCCACTGTAATATTTCCACTGAAAACGTAATCATATTTCGCAGGCTTGCGACTTTTAACAACATCACGCAGAAAGACAAAGCTGTCTAGAAGTTCAAACCATTCAACACCCTTCAAAGCGATTCCCATAGCTGTAGGAACGTATAAGTCACCGATGCAAATATATTTTCGGACATGAATCTGTAATTCTCCATCAAAACAAAATATCCGAATGAATCGATCGTCTCCTAAAGGAAAGCAATTTTCAGGCATTTCATTCTTCCTAAAGATGATGCGATTTTAATCGAGTAATGCTATGGACGATTCCATTATAAAATTTTCAAGAAACCCAAAAGACGACCACTCTCCTCGACCGATCGAGTTCAACTGATAGAAACTTAAACCCCTACGTCAATCATCCACCTTGTTAGGAATGGACCATAACGATCATGTGACCTGGGAATAGAACCAATCCTTTGACGAGAACCATTCTTGATGCGGAACATGAATCAATAGGAACGAAATCTCATCCATCGAGGCATTTCGTCGTCTAAATTAAAAAAATAATAAATTGCAACGTTTAGAAAAAACCTAACACCCCACGAAAGCTCTAAAAATATAAGTTTAATAAAACAAATTCGAGGAAACAAAAAATATTGGAATGGACAAAAAAAAAACTTCCTCCAAAAATTTGACAAAAGTCCAATAAATCTCCCGAGAAAAACATAAAGTTCCAAGAAGCACCGCCAGGGGCAGCACATCGAGTTGACATCCCCCTCTATCCACCCCCATTCCCTCTCGGTCGTTGCCATCCCTCAAAAGATCCATTGAAAGTTCCAAGAAGCACCGCTAGGGGGCAGCACATCATGGGGACGATCGCGTGACAAAAATTCTGACTCGGGGACAGCACATCGAGTTGACATCCCCCTATATCCACCCCCATTCCCTCTCGGTCGTTGCCATCCCTCAAAAGTTCCATTGAAAGTTCCAAGAAGCACAGCTAGGGGGCAGTACATCATGGGGACGACCACGTGACAAAAATTCTGACTCGGGGACAGCTGGGACAGTCTCGTGGGCAGCCAGGGGCAGCCTCGTGGGCAGCTAATGTTAAGTCTATGGGAGGGCTGCCCCTGTGCCAGAACCCGCCCTTTTCCTCTACTCACATGCCCTCAGAAAATTTGTCGAGTTGCCGCCTGTAAATACTGAAAATTTCCCGATCGGACGAGAAATTGTTCATATTTTACACTTTTGGTATTAACCCCCCCCCGCCACCCCCTTTCGCCGACAAGTTTTCAGAGAGTGCACATGCGCAGAGAAAATTTGTGGAATTGCAGTTTGTAAATGCTGAAGAACTCCCGATCGGAAGAGAAACACTTGATATTTTACGATTTTGGTATTAACCCCCCCTCCCCGACTAGTTTCCTGAGGCAGCAGATGCCCTCAGATAATTGAACGAGTTGTAGCTTGTAAACGCTGAAAATCTCACGACCCGACCAGAAATTATTTATATTTCAGGTTTTCAGTTAGTTAGTTAGTTAGTTCCATCCACCCACACACACCCGACAAGTTTCCTGGGTTTGCTCATACTCTCAGAGAATTTGTTTATAGTTATAGTTTATAGAAAAATATCGTAAATAAGAAATTACGGACATTTTATGTGTGTCAGGTAACCAATCTCGGGGAGACGTAGCCACGGAGCAGCTCAGAACGCAATTTTTATACGGCACCTTAAAATTTTTGTGGCCAGTTCTCCGCTTACTCTTAGCTCCGAAAATCATGGAAATGTCTAAATTTCTTACTGAAAATGAAATATTAAAAAAAAAAAATTATGAACAATAGTTGCTCAAGTAGTGGGGAATATAACCACATGAAATTTGTTTACCCAGAACAATTTTATGGCACTGAAATTGCAATATGTCCAGTTCTCCGGTGGCCAGTTCTTCGTACCCGTATTCTTCCAAGTTCAGCAGACGCA
Source organism: Macrothele yani (assembly GCA_039090855.1). Lineage (NCBI taxonomy): Eukaryota > Metazoa > Arthropoda > Arachnida > Araneae > Macrothelidae > Macrothele > Macrothele yani. The sequence continues at coordinate 37,460,892 of CM077031.1, read as the reverse complement.
CATCACTTCCGAAAATCACAGTTTTTAAAAATGAAAAAGTTCTTACATCTGAGGGTAGCCGCCCCGGTGGCGCAGTGGTCTAAGGCGCTGGCCTCTGATCATTCGTCCGTAGGGTTCCGGGTTCGAATCCCGGTGAGGCATGGATGTTGTGTTTGTCTTACGGCACTGGCTCTCTCCCTTCCCTGGAACCAGTGACCCTAAATTAGGGACGGGCGACTGCTTATAGCCCATTGAGTTGCTCACGGTGGTCGTTAAACCTCCAATCCATCCATCCATCTGAGGGTAAAGACAGAATGCCAAGGAAAACGTCATGAAAGTAAATCGTCTTGAAAGAATATTTGCTTGAACACATTGGGCTCTAACTGTAATCCGTTTATACACATACCAGATATCTAGGTTGTAACTTAAATTTTCTAAAAAGGCCCGCGGCTGAAGTGGCGATAAACGGTAAAAATACCACCGGGGAAAAATAACCCCGGAGAAAATACCCCTGAAAGCTGAAAAGTGGCAAAAATACCCCCAGAACAAGCGGTTCACTCTAAACTGCACACAGGAACACTGATGTGTGGCTGTGTCCCGGTTTGGCAATTTACCGGCAACCCTGCCACACATCTTTCAGCAATTTGGAAAATTGCCACATGTTTTTCATTAAGGGGCCGAAGAACACTTTGATATTTTTCCTTTGGGGCAGTTTTCCAAGTTTCCCAATTATGTGCGGCAGTTTTCCAAGGCGCCTTACGACAGGAAGGAGCTCTTTTGGTTGTAATACTAAATTTGGTGGTTCTAAATTGAAAACTGTAGAAATGTTTACGAAAATTTTGTATAGACCCCTGGCCCCAACATCATCCTATCACCGTGTTACGGCTAAATCGGAGTACTAAGAGACGGTATACCAAATTTGGTGGTTCTAAATTGAAAACTGTAGAAATGTTTACGAAAATTTTGTATAGACCCCTGGCCCCAACAACAACCCATGACCGTGTTACGGCTAAATCAGAGTACTCTGAGACCGTATACCAAATTTGGTGGTTCTAAATTGAAAACTGTAGAGCATTCTACGAAAATTTTGTATAGGGACCCCTTCCCCCGGCCCCGACCCCATCCAAAAACCGTTTACTGTTTGAGTCAGAGTACCATGAGACGGTATACCAAATTTGGAGGTTCTAAATTGAAAACTGTAGAAATGTTTACGAAAATTTTGTATGCACCCCCCTGAGCCCCCGGGCTCCGACCCAATCCAAAAAACCGCGTACGATCTAAGTTAGAATATCATGAGATGGTTTACCAAATTCGGTGGTTCTAAATTGAAAACTGTAGAGCATTCTTAGAAAATTTTGTATGGGGTCTTCCACCACCCCCCCCCCGGCTCCGACCCCATCCAAAAATCGTCTACGGGCTGAGTCAGAGTACCATGAGACGGTTACCATTGATGGTTCTAAATTGAAAACTGTAGAACTTTTTACGAATTTTTTTGTATGGGGGCCCCCATTGACTCCGGGCCCCAACACCATCCAAAAACCGTGTGCGGCTAAATTAAAGCACCATCAGATACATTACCAAATTTGGTAGTTCTGAATTGAAAACTGTAGAAATTTTTACACAAATTTTGTATGGGGCCCGATGGCCCCCGGGTTCCGACCCCATTCGAAAAACTTCCTACGGTCTAAGTCAGAGTACCATGACATAGTATACCAAATTTAGTGGTTCTAAATTGAAAACCGTAGATTTTTTTACGAAAATTTCGTATGGGGGCCCCTTCACCCCGGGCCCCAACATCATCCGAAAAACCTCCTACGGTCTAAGTTAGAGTACCATCAGAACGTATACCAAGTTTGGTGGTTCTAAATTGAAAACTGTAGAAATGTTTACGAAAATTTTGTATGCCCCTTCCCCTTGTCCGACCCCATCTAAAAAAAACCTGCCTACGGCTAAGGCAGAGCACTATCAGATACAATATCAAATTTGGTAGTTTTAAATTGAAAACTGTAGAAATTTTTACGCAAATTTTGTATGGGGCCCGATGGCATCCCGGGGTCCGACCCCATTCAAAAAACCTCCTACGGTCTAAGTCAGAGTACCATGACATAGTATACCAAATTTAGTAGTTCTAAATTGAAAACCGTAGAATTTTTACGAAATTTTCGTATGGGGGCCCCCTTCACGCCGGGCCCCAACATCATCCAAAAAACCCTCTATATATATATACGGTCTAAGAGTACCATGATATTGTATACTAAATTTGATGGTTCTAAAATTTGTACAGCGGACAAACAAGCATTCAACTTTTATATATTAGATCTCACCTATTTAATTTTTTTGAAAAAATGCATGGCTTTTAAAGACTAATGAGGGAAAAGTGATAAAAAAGAAATAAACAAATATATCTACGCCTTGTTAAGAGTTCGCCGATAATGCATAGTCATCGTCGCGGGAAACAATACCCAGACGTAGGATACTGTGATAATTTTTCAACCTAATCGCCAGCCTCGGAGTCCCTACGTCACAGGAAGTGTCGTCTCTTTTTCCGTGGAAGCGTCTGCTTGAGGAAGCTTTGCCGTGAAAGTAACTTAACGATAGCAGACGGTTAGGCTTAACGAGGAGGCTCGCGTTCGCTGCTGAAGCGAGTGAGGTTACTTTGAGGTGCTTAAAAAAGGTAAATCCGTTGTCTATCTAATTTTTTTTTTTTTGTATGAACCTTCTTTCCTCTGAACTGAAGATTGTATTGATACCACTTTTATGGAGATCTGTCGAAAAACAGAAGAGAAATGCATTAGAGAAGCCTCGGGCTTTACAGTCGAGTGATACCGCTCTGGGTTCAGGCCCTAAATCGATTGCAATTATTTTCGTTAACAGAAATCCGGGTCTGACATCATGAATATTGAAACTGTCTGCTCTGTAAATGACCTCACAGTAAATTTCCTTGCAATCAGAACTTACCAGGGTAATATAAAATGTTCATCTCACTTGACTCTCCTCATAGACCCCGCCTACTCGGAATCTTCCAAAGAGCTGCAAACCAATGGCGTGTGTGACATGTCTATAAATGGTATTCTGTATATTATGAAATACATGTGCTGAAGGAACTCCAGCAGGTGCATTTCGTAAGTGAATATACGGAATCATTAGGTCAAAACAATGGACCTTATTCACCTCGCATTGCATCTTGGGAAAGCCTTTCCGTGGCCGAGGACCAACAAGAGTTTGTTTTCATACGTTTTCCCATTTCTTAACATGGCGTTACGTTGCAAGGGTTCAGGAAAAACGCGATTTTCGTAAATTTATTAACGACATGTATAACTTTTGCTCATCGTATAGTTGTGCTAATAAATCCTGCAACTTAAATAAATTGTGTAGAGGAAAGAAAAACATTCTTTAATTTACCGCTGAAAAAGACGAAATTATTAAGGGAATTTCTGTGTAAAATGAAACGCGGTGATTTCCATTCTGATGTGCACTCTCCAATATGTTCTGTCCCCTTTAACGAAGAAGCTTTTGGATATTGTGACACTACGAATCAAAGGCAGTTGAAACCTCGTAGTATTCCTTCGAATTTCAATTTAAAAGAAGAAAGGTAGGCGAAATTTCATGGAATATTTAGATCGGTAAATTACGAATTAAGTTCTACTTTCCTCAAAGCATAAAACAAACAGATCTCTAATTTCTCTTTTATTTAATGCTACGCATTCATTCAATTTTTAAGCAGATTGCTTAGCGTGCGGACATTAGTTTGTTTCCTTATTACGTATTTGTCTGAGGTTTTAAACGTTTTTGTTTTACAAAACAAGGTACTAAATTTTATGTTTCAGATATTTCCCCCATGTCTGGCAATAATAACATGCGAATTTAATATAGAGTGTACGAGAAATGCTACATTAAAAACTTCATATGACTAACGGCGATGCTTTTATGTGTCATGCGAAATAAACATCGAACACAAAATTGTCTTTGTATATTTTTGCAACCTTAATTTGTTCTTCTAAGAAATTAATTTCTTCTTCTTCGCCCTGTAGCTCTATTATTTCCTCGGCAGAATCCAAGACGTTAGGTTTATAAAAATTAGGCAACAGTAAGGGATAATCAAATGGCGAAAACATTGAATCAGCAGCCATGTTGGTAAGCAATAATCCACTTCTGACGTCACATGAATAAGGTCCATGGGGGCGGGCTTTCCACCTGTAACTCTGTTTCATGCGAATGAGAACCGCACCCAGGTTTGTGGAGGAAGTCCTATAACTTTGAGCAGTAGCGTATAGAAACTTTTATTGTTTTTTTTTCTGAGTGGGGCAGCGAAACATTAAGACATTTGAAATCCCCAGGACCAAATAAAAGTTCAAGGAAATTAGAAGACATCAAAGCATTTTTTAAATGTAAGTTGGTGTATTTTTATTTAATTAAAGCTTTCTTTTCTTTTTTAAGTCACACTTTAACCAAAAAAAAAAAAAAAAACATTAAAAATATGCTTATTTCAGGAGCAAGACCATTTGTACCTCTCTCTCTCTTTCTCTCGCTAAAGGCGCCATTGACTCAGAGGATTTGGATAAAACACGTGCGGTTGTTCGAGAGCACAATCTCGCCGTATTTTTGCAATTGTGTACATATTGCGGCTGTTCAATATACCGCATGTAACCAGTGAAGTAGAAACTTGCGGTATTGATGCAAAACTACACATCATGGCTGTTCAATAATCCTTCCGTTCCTAACGCAGGGCAATATCAATATTCACACTAGTTTTACTAGTACACACTATGGTTGCTATATTTTCCGCGAGTGCCGGTCACTGAGCAATGTCGGTAATTTATGCAAATTGACACACTATGACTTTTATTTTTGCCTTGCTCTCAGAGGGAAGCAATAGCGGCAACCCTGGCAACTAATGCTGTTCTGTCTTTTGTGCATACCCAAAGAAACACACTATGGCTGTTCCATCCGTCACTCGTACCCAGAGCAGGACAATTGCCCCATTTTCATGCAATGCTACGCACTCTGGCTTTTGTATCTTCCCCGCGTACCCAGGGAAGGCAGATCACCTAATTTTAGCAGTGCTACACACGAGGCTGTTCTTTCTTCCGCTCGCACCCAGTGAAGGGAAATCACCATTTTCTTTCAATTCTTCATAGTATGCCTGTTCTATGAATGTAGGTTATTAAATAGTAAAATAAACAGACGATTGTAATCTGGCCCCATCTGGCGTCGGACTCTTACGGGACTGTTCTCATGGTTGATGAAGATGATGCTTCCTGTTCTGAGTTCCGCCCGTACCCAGAGCAAATCAATAATCTCCACACTCTAACAATACTTATTATTGACATCATGTACGCAGTACAACAATAAGCAAAACATTTAACTTACTTGTGAAAATATCCGTTTTTTATTTGGGCCGTTATGTTATACCCATGTCTAAGACAGTACCTGACCCAAACCTGACAATATTTATTTTTTAATGAGAACTATTTATATCACGATTTGCAGCATGCACGCAACCAGCATACACTAAGAAACAGCTATCCAAAAACGGAAGTAATAGCTAGGTAATTGCTAGTCTATTCTCTCCAAGGTCTTTGGCTGTAGTTGCATAGGTGATGATTTTGATTTTTACCAGTATGAAGGAATATATGGACATTACGCCATGTTCAAAATACAATAATTATATATAATTTTATCTATAGAACAATGTTTTTGCTTTGAATATAGGACTGTTAACAATTTTTGAACACCCTCTCTTGTTCATTTCAATTTTTTGTATTCCATCTTCAAGAAATCAAACCTCGAAACACATGTTCGATATCCAAATAGTCATATCTGGGGCCTAAAGATTGTTTGCAATTGAGGTTTGAGGTTTTCGAACATGGGATACTAAAAATATCAAAAACTGCCTGTTTCGAGACATCAGAATTTCTAAATTGTGCCTGGCAGCATTAAAAATGCAAATACAGTTCCTCGAGAATCACCCCTGTAAAAAGCTATATGATGTTCCTCCCCTGTGGAAAGAAGAAATATGTATATTGGTTCATATTTTTTTTAATTTGCTGAAAAAACACCAGTTGGAAACCATTTTGGACTATGAATTTAAATTGTTCATCACATTTTTTGAATAAGATTGCCCAAAACATGATGAAAAAGCTTGGAGGCTCTCTGCGTAAACAGGTTTGACATGCAGATTATGGGGCAAAACTCAGGGACGAAAAGTTTAATTAAACTGTGACGCATATTTTTTTGACATAAAAAACTTTGTAAAACGAAAAAAAAATCATGAATGAAGTCATTTTTGATAAAGTTTTATGTAAAATTTATCTAACTTTGCTGGACCCCGAAATCCAGTCAACGGCGAGGATGACGCCTCACCACCCGGGGTGAGCCGTATCATTTTAGACGAGCACAAATGCCGCCAGAGTTAAGTGTTTCGGTGCAGATACAAACTCCCCTCAGCCAGAGTCGCTGGCAGAAACACCTACCTCCGCTACGAAATATAGTCCCTAGTGTTAAGAGCAAATCAGCAAGACAAGGACTGTTCGGAATCCATTTTTCTTAGCTCAGAAGTCTTTGGACGAAATTGCTATGTAACACATGTTTTCATAACGTCAGAGATTAATGTTTTTTGGTGCAGACACGGCAACGCCTGAACTAGACGCCATTGCTTCTTGCTATTGTCGCTGACGGAAACAGCTATCTCCGCTACAGAAAATAGTCCCTTGTGTTAAGTGCAAAAGCAAGACAAAGACTGTTCAGACTCCATTTTTCTTTGGTCAACAGTTTTTTGAACGAAATTCCTGTGTAAAACAAGTTTTTAAAACGTCAGAGCATTTTCAGAAATAAATTCGATATAAGAAGTTATTCAGTCAGGAGCCGGCATTTTGGGATGATGCTGTCCAGCTTGGAGAAGAAGTAAGAGCTGCAAAACTATCAACAAGTGCCAAAAAAATTGCAATAGCAAAAATTAAGGTAAGAAAAAGGATTGCATTTATCAGTTAGACGGAGTGATGCATTTTTGTTCACTTGCTTTATAAGAACATGCAGTGTTTACCAAGGAATACAAATGCTTGGTTAGAAAAGTTTGGTGAGATAAAGTGCTATGTTATTCTTTCAAATTATATGTAGGAGTAGCTTTTAAAGTTAGTTTATTGAGTGTGAATACGGCACTGGAATTACTTATAGATATAAAGGGGTCTGCATATGTGAGGAAAAGCTGTGATAGTTTTGTAAACATGATATCTGTAGACCCCCTTTTTTATTTTATACGGTATTTATTTTCCATGAGCTCATGTGGTAAAAAATATTTTTCAATAAAACAATCTGAGGAACAAAATCGGGTGATTAAGGGTAATGTGAAGGAACGATAATGCGATATATTTAAATTAGCATTGCTGCAACTTCACGTATTAGGTGTTCCTTGTATGTAGCTTCGTTTTTTCTATTTCACAGCTGATTTTCATTGAAATTGAGAACTTGCTCATTAAATTCTGATCTAGAAATTTGTTGTTTCGTATTCGCACCCGAATAATCCTTCTGCGCTATTACTGCGATATATTATGCGTTGAATCAAACACTGTACGTACCTTTCCAATATCTATACATTTCCCACCAACACCACGCTCCTACAGATGGCGCTGCTATCTCTATTGCTGCTCGTTGCCTCCGAAGGGCTTACGCAAGTTGCTGCGAGTAGACTGACGATTTGGGATGCTGCCTTCGAAGGCAGAAGTCATTGCTGTCGGAGTAAATTGAACACCTTTGCACGTATTATATATTTTTTACACAACTCGCAACGTTATATGTACACTGAAGAGCAATTGAATTAGAGACAGCTGGCGTTATGCAAATGTTGCGCTGTGGGCTGCCCTGTAAACGCAAACGACATGACGTATGCAGCGATCCGACAATGTAAGGAGTGATGCGACGGGAATCAGTAAGAGTCGAACGCAGTATGGGTAGGACGAAGGATCTAAGCGCATTTGATCGTGGGTAAATTGTCGGGGCCCGACGAATGGGTCACTCCATCTCGGAAGTCACGGTGCACCGTGAGTACATCGAATCCGGTAAAACCATCCCTGCAGGGGCCAACTGCCGTGGACAACAGCGTGTGGATAAGCGGGGTCATCGTCGGCTAGCTCGCATTGCAACAGTGCAAGAAATCACTCGGCATATTAACGTAGGTGCACAGAAACGTGTAAGCAGCCACACTATCCAGAACCATCTCCTCGCTATGGGGTACAGAAGCCATCGTCCCACGAGGGTGCCACTGCTGACCGCACATCACAGGGTGCAAAGATTAGCATGGGCGCGGGAACATCGCCACTAGACCCTAGACATGTGGGAAAATGTTGCCTGGACTGATTAATCGAGATTCACGTTGGCACATGCGGATGGCAGGATACGAGTACGGCTCAAACCATAAGAAGCGATGGATCCTTCTTGCCAGCAGGGTACTCTTCAAGCTGGTGGAGGTGGCATTCTCGTCTGGAGACTGTTTACATAGACTGAAATGGGACCCTTGGTACGTGTGACATCGTCCCTCACAGGTCAACGTTACCGGGTTGTCATGGACGACCATTTGCTCCCGTTTGTGCGCCTTCAACATTCCACTGGGGACCTCATCCTGCAACAAGACAATGCACCGTGCCATCGCTACCGAATTGTATCCGAATGGTTGGATGAACACTCCACCGACGTGACCTCGCTTCCATGGCCAGCTAAGTCACCTGACCTCAGTCTTATCGAGCACATCTGGGATGCCATCGAGAGAGATGTTCGAGGCTCTGACCCCCTCCATCAAATCTTCGTGAACTGTGGGAGTTTGTTCAGAGTCGTGGATCCGTATGACTTCCCAAAGCTGCCGGTGACTTGTCGAGTTCATGGCGAGGCGAATCGCAGTCGTCATAATGGTGAAAGGTGGTGCTACACGTTACTAGACAGGTATCTCTAATTCAACTGCTCTTCAGTGTATATCGTAGCAAGTAACGTTTTTGTTTATTTTATCGGAAGGCGTAAATAATAGAAAGAGAAAAAATTATTAACAAACCTGTATAGCTAAAAAGGAGGAAGATATTCACCAGGTTTAGATATTGACGTCGTCGTGCTACGTTTTTTAACGGGAGAATTTATCCATTTGGCTTTCTTTTGATTTGATTTTCTTTCCAACACTAAATCTTTGGTGTGATTAATATACCAAATTCTGATAAATGTCCATATGCGCCAATAAATTTTCACAGCTTTTTTCAATTGCCAAAAAATCTTTCTTCTATTACAGCTTTTAATTTTCGAATTATGCCTTTCTCTCGGGAATCTCTGTCTCGTGAATTTATTTAAAAATTATTTCAAATTGATCTACCGTTCTCATTCACTTTTGAGAAGGCACCGTTAGTGTCCCTAGTGAAAAAGTTTTAATCCATTGAGTAGGTTAGAAATCTTCGGCATTTCTAGAAATTGTTCCGAGGGAGGGATCTTTATCAGGTAAGCGATAGGCAACATAACCTGCGACATAACTCAGAGCTTGTTTCTCAGCATTACATTGACCATCTTGAACTGTTTAAAGTATGTCGTCGTCCCAATCTTGCGGCCATGACTCATTACAATTTTTTTCTAAAGCTTCTAAGTCATCTGCGTTTATTTCTCCAGATACTTCAGCGTTTTACCTTCTTGAAACTCTGTATAAATTTTTCGGACAAATTAGGCAATTTATTTGCCAGCAATATGTATTTTTAAGCGACTAATAAATTCTGTAGGTGAGGGTTGGTCAAAAAAAGCACCGAAGTCTCTTATTTGACTTAAACTCCTCAGGGCATTTTGAGTCAAACGAGTAGTTAAGGTGGACGTCAAGTAATTTTGCTTCCTATACTTCCAATGGAAAAACTTCTGTGCACATTTTCTTAACAATTAATGCGTTCCCAAGGATGAAAATTTGAACGTCGATTAAAATAACTTCATATTATAACTTGGAATACTTAATATTTTTTAAAACATAAACATAAATATATTAAAAATCAATAACTTTTCCTTTGGTGGTGTTGAAACCAGAATAAAGATGGCGCGACCTGTACTTAAAGGAAGTCAGTAGGCAAAGAAATGTTGGATTGCATAATTTTGGTTATGTTTTAGAAAATATTAAATATTCCAAGTTATAAAATGAAGTTATTTTAATCGTTGTTCAAATTTTCATCCTTCGGAACGCATTAATTGTGAAAAAAATGTGTACAGAAGTTCTTCCATTGGAAGTATAGGAAGCAAAATTACTTGACGTCCACCTGAAGCAGTGGTGGATCACCTCAGAAACGCAGAGGGCTCAGAAAACCAAAAAGAAAACTGAAATTTTATTTTTTATTTCCGATGTTTGTTAATTGGTAAAAATGTAAAATAATAAGAACGATAATATGGGCACATTATCACGTGTTCTGTGACGCTATTTTCATAGAGTGTATACCAGTTTCATGCTACGAAAGGAACCGCGTTCAGCGTCTTATTATTCCTGGCCGTGGCTGTCGTTTCTAGATCCCGTGCTTTGTAAGTGAAATATCCGTTAGTAGAATCTAAGAACATTCAAAACATCGGGGAGGCCAAAACTCGAATGTCCACTATTTCCAGGAGAAATGTCACACAGGGTGTCCCCTGTGTCTAAACAATTGCGTCCCCTCGTTAGTTTTAGCTCTGCGGAAAAGGAATGCGGCTGATCCACAACGAATCCTTGAATTGTCCCTGTCTGCTCTAATCAGTCCTACAGCAAAGCCCTAAATTTGATCCACAGTACAGAGCAAAGCCGGCTGGAACATAACTGGAGCTTTCGCCCAGAGCCCCATGCCTTCAAGGGGACCTGCAGTTTAGGAAAAAAAATCCTTTTTGGTAGAATTTTTAACAATTATATTTTGTCTGTGCAAATTTTGGGGTGCGAAGCCCTTAAAAAGTTATTTTTTAAAAGTTTTTTTTTGTTTATTTACAATCCCTCCATTTTCGAATATGTTATCGTCCTTCGCTATACTGAAATTTGCGGATTTTAAGTGATTATTGAAACTACCTTTCTAATTTCCGCATTCACCAAATAGCAAATTAAAATTCATCATTTTGTGGCCCTTACTTTTATGTATTTAACAATTTGCGTGCAAACCAGATACTTAAATTTAAAGAAATAAAAATAATATCAAGGTTGATTTCGGATTACATACAGGGGACATTTATTCAATGGCTTTAAAAACATTACTAGAAATTAAAAAAAAATCATATATGAGCGCAATAAAAAGTCGCTAATTTGTCACTTGCTCCACTTTGCATTAAAAATCAATCACTAAAACCGTGTAGCAGGGGAAAAACAGCTATTTGTACGAATTTATTTTAGAGGGGTCCTTATTATTTCCTACACCAAAATATTCGCAATTCAAAAACTTTCGCTATGCAGGTATTTCTTTTATCATTTTGTAAGGAAGTGTTTATAAGTGTCATAACACAATCTCAACCCCATCTCCCCGGAAAGAAAATCGTAGATTTCAACACTTTTTACTCTCACTCTCTTCTTTGACAAAATCATTTCGTCTTTATGGCAGTTTTTAATCCAGTTATGAGGATAATGGCTGTGCAATAAATCTCGCTGCTGTGCTTTGACCTTAGACCCCATTTCGATTATATTAAACATAATTGTTCAGTATACGTCCCGAACTACATATTAAAGTTTCGCCGAAATAGAAGTATTTTTAGTCAGGTTATGAGGATAATGGCTGTGGAATAAATCTCGCTCCTGTGTCCTGACCTTTGACCCAATTTCGATGATACTCAACAGAAGCGGTTCAGTATACCTCTGGAACCACGTACCATATTCTTCAACCTACGGTTGGAAAGCGTAAAAAATGCTCATTTCCCAACGCTTACGACATAAGATAATGGCCAAAAGGTACGTGTAACTTCACTTATCGCTAACACAGGAAAACACTCGCTATGTCTTCGCATGACATTCACTGGAAATTGAAAGAAAGTAACGTCATATGTGCACACGCGCGATGAACTTTTGTTTCCCAGCAACATCAACTTACAAAATTTTGTTGCCCAGCAACACCAACACACTTGTTTCCTAGCTCCCACGTATGAACTTGGGTTCGGATCCACCACCCACAGGGCCCGACTTACTATATGCGAGGCCCAGGGCACAAAACATTTCCGAGGCCCCCTCGTTATTCTCTATCGACCAAATAATAGTCACTGTGGGCAGAGTAGCAAAATGTAGGCGTACGTGCGCACGCTGATAGTTTCCAAATCATTAACAGGTTTGCAGATAGTTTTTGCATGTAGATTTAAAAAATTAAAATTTTAGGCCTATATACAGCAATTAAAACACTTACTCAACACTTTACGCAGATTAATATACTTAATTCTATTTCAACTGAAGAACTTAATTTTTTTCACATCTTCTGAGTTCTTTTGTTTTTACAGACATTTCTGGCCTCTAGATTTTATCAAGGCCTTGTTCTCAATGTATACGAACTGTATTAAAGGTTTTGTTTACACAGAATTTAAATTTTATTGCCAGGTTCCACTTTCAGTTGCCAATTAAATAAAAATAATCTCCTTATGCATTTTGTAAAGTCCAGTATTTTTGAATTAACTTGTTGAAAATCATATTTATAATTTTTGAAGGTTCATTGATAGAACTGTTTTTCTGGATATAAAAACTTTCTTTAATTAATCTCTTGTTTTTATGAGGTTCGTAGTCCAATATTTTGCCATAAAAGTCCATTTTACACACATTGCTGCACATTCAATGGAATGTACTTATTTTGTCCTCATTGGAATCTGTAATGTTCTAATAATTATTTGTTTTATTAATTTTCCCTGAAATTATCTTATTCTATTGTTATCATGGTTTGCGGGTTTGCAGCGAGTTTTTTGTTTCAATAGCTGTGTACGCAGATACATTTTATTTTTATACAACTCTGGCTGTGCGGGGACAACTGGTTGATCAGTTGTTTGTGGTGTTAATGACCCCATAGATTCCAACTATAACAATATATCTATGACGAAATGGATGGACATCTTAATTTTAGTGAATATTGTGGTCTTGCAATGTACTGATTCTTGCGTCTAGAACATGAGAACAATGCATCCTACAAAAAATGTGAATTAAAACAAGAAAAAATAATCCATGGTGACCTCCACTGGACCTTCTCATAAATAGAGATATGAAACTGCATAAACAATTGAAAAAGTGCTATGGGAACTCCTACTTTCAGCTTCCCGGTTTCTACCAAGATCAAATCAGCACATCATGATCAATATATCAGAAAACTGCAAAACATAAAATTTTGTGTGGATGGGGAAAAGTCTGAGTTATACAAAAAAAAACCCATTATATTAATAATCTGAAAAGCTGAGGGGAACACCTAGTAGCGGTTCAATTTTTGGTAAATCTGTACTTCAGCATCCTAAATTATTTGGTCAGAAAAATTTGCAAAATTTCAAAAAAAACAAAAAAAAGTCATATTACAGATGTTTACTGAAAAACTTACCTCCAAGTACGATGAGTAAACACACGCCGCGACGGCGACCTGAAGCTTTGCTCCGTTGAAAGGAAGGTTTGCTGTGGCGGGGAATTCATGGACAGAAGAGTACAACACGAATCAGGTACGCTCTTGTCAGGAAAGAGTAACAGAATATACTCCTATGCTAAAGAATGTAGTTTGAAATTTCTGTCTCACTTTTTAAAGAAACATGCAGAGATTGTCTTCGTTCTTTGGCATGAAATTCTGTGATACGAAATAGTAAGTATGCACATTCCTTTCTTGTTCCTAGAAAAGCGTTAGAGTAGGTGTCGCATTCTCTCCAACGGAAGTTAGATGGCAAGCCTCAATGTGAAAGTTTGATTACTAAATAAAAAAAGCTTCCATGGAGAAATGAGTTCATACATTCAGCATCAAAGAATCCCATACGAAAAAAACAAGAAGCTGTCCGATTGCGATGTCAAGAACTGACACCGAAATTAACTATTTTCTGTAGCGTAGCACTACTCTTTCCTGACAACAGCGTACCCGGTTCCTGTTGTACTATTCCGCCCGTGAATAACCTGGCTGCAGCGATCCTTCCTTTCAACGGAGCACAGCTTCATGTCAACGCCGCAGCGTTGTTTACGGCCTCCCGCAGCGTTCTCTGACTCGTCATACTTGGAGTTCAAGTTTTTCGGTAAACATCTTTAATATTCATTCTGACGATCAAATTTTTTCACCATTTCCCCTTAAATTGCATATTTTAGAATCTGTATGTCACACTTTTTCGAAATTTTACATCTTTTCCGACCAAATAATTTAGGACGCTAAACTACACATTTACCTAATTTTTACCAAAATCTAATGAGCACATAATGACATGAATGTATAAGTTGTCCATTGTCAAACAAAAATGACAATACGATGACAAAGTGCTGTGTTTGGGCACCAGATCTTTTTATTTGTAATAACTCATTTACTATTCTTTATTTTTAGGAATGAATAAAAAGAATTGAAAATTTACCTCCTATATCAGGACGAAACAGTTGGGTTGAATATTTTTCTTCTACATTTCCTAGATGCAAAGTCATGTATCAGAGAATCATAATTTAAAGACTGTGTCACATCACTCTCCAAAGACAGCAGAGCTAATAATGCCAGTTTTGTTTGTCGCATGGTTGATCGTAAGAGATTTTTCAGTCTTTTCAGCAAAGAAAATGATCTCTCACTTGTACAATTTGAAATCGGTAACGTCATGAACATTCCAAGTGCAGTCTCAGTGTTCGGAAATGTGGCTTCTAAATTGCTTACCTTCAAAGTTTGCAGCATCTGGGGAACGGTTGCATGCTCCCCCATCATTGAGGAGAATTGCAAAAACTCATCAGCAAACTGGTCGTCAAGGTCATTGTTATAGTATTCGTGCAATGCTTTTGCCCCTTAAAAATTTTCAGATCTTGATTTTTTTGTAAAAAATTGAAATTTTCTCATTATATTTTCATAAGCACTTTTTCTGCTTGAAAGCTGAGTGATTAAAGCATCACAAAGCACATAATGAACCTGAGTTCTAAATAAATCCTTTGCACTGAGTTCTATATGTTCACTGTAACATTCATCTAGGAGTTTATTCTTGGGCACTTTCTTTCTTCGGAATTCATGACCATGGTATTGCACATTTTCAGACACTAATGTTTTAGCTTCCTCTTCATAGACTTCAAAATTTTCCCTCACGAACTGAATGAATTCAATTAACGACTCGAAAATTTTAGGTACTTTAGAAATATTTCCTTTTGGATTCTGGCAAGTTTGATTTGCGCAGTTTAATCTCTGAAGTATTGTGTCCCAAACTACTGTGCTGATCGATATTTCCATTGTTCGCATTTTCTTCAGCACTGATTTTGCTTCATCTCTTGTCTGTCGAGAATCATCTACATTTTCTGACAGAAATACTAAAACTTTCTCTATTTCACGATAAATTTTCCTCACTGATCGTGTAGCTGCAGCATCTGTACACCATCTGGTAACTGACCGACTCTTCAGTGTGAGTGATGAATTTCCATGTGCTTTCTGGACTTTCTCCTGGAGTATCTTCCAACGGTGAGTTCATGCAAAAAAAAAGTATAGAGTTTTTGCAGAAATGTGAAAAAAGAAATAACTTTACCACAACTATTTATGCTATTCACACAAACTAAATTTAAATTGTGAGCAGAACATGGCACATATTCCCCTAGTGGATTGATTTCCATAATGCGTGTTTGAACACCAGAATACTTCCCAGACATGTTGCTGGCATTGTCGTAGCTTTTTCCTCTGACATTCATAATATCCAAGCCAGCGTCCTGTTTAAAAGATATCATGGTATTTGTAATGTTTTCTGCAGTACGTCCATGGAATGGAATAAATGTCAAAAACCGTTCTTTTGCTTCACAATCTTTGTTGACATGCCTTATGATAAAAGCCAGTTGATCTATGTGTGTAATATCTGGAGTAGAGTCAACTATGACAGAAAAATATTTTGACATTTTTATTTCGTCAGTGATGGCATTAAAAACACGTACAGCCATTAATTTAACAAATTCATCCACACATGTTGAAGATAAGTAACTGGTGTTACCACTTCCTGGATTCCCACATTTTTCCGAGTGTTGAGCTAAGAATGGATCAAATTCTGCAATTAATTCTAAGCAGCCCAGGAAATTTCCATTCGGAACTGATCCAATTGTTTCATGATCACCATACATTGCCAACCCACTAACTGAGAGATACTTAACTGTTGCAACAACTCTATACAAAACATCTTGCCGCCCCGGTGGCGCAGTGGTCTAAGCGATGGCCTCTGATCATTCGTCCGAACGGGGTCCGGGTTCGAATCCCGGTGAGGCATGGATGTTGTGTTTGTCTTACGGCACTGGATCTCTCCCTTCCCTGGAACCAGCGACCCTAAATTAGGGACGGGCGATTGCTTATAGCCCATTGAGTTGCTCACTGTGATCATTAAACCTCCAATCAAAAAAAAAAAAACCGTCTTGCCAGTACTTGAATTCCTTCTGATACTGCATAACTATCTGACAGTCAATACGTGCAGAAGCATTCATGCGTGATGAATAGTCACATACTGCTTGCCTGTGTATGTGTAAATTTTCATGCTCTGTAAGACGTTCACTTGCATGCTTCCAGTCAGAAAAACCTGTGGATCCTAATGCTGTAGTGCTCCTAGCATACAATTTGCATATCCGGCAGAATAGTAAACAAGTTGATGGGGATAAAAGAAGAAAGTCGCGTTTTACCTTCTCATTATCTTTTTTATTCTGAAAAAATTACCTTCTGTTGGGAAACGATTTTTTACCACAGATATCCTTCCCTGTGAATGCCAGCAACTTCAAATTTTGGACTGGTGGATTGCTCAAAAAGCATTCGCGCATTTCTTCTGTAATTTCTCCCCATAAGGCAAGATCCACTGCATTCATTGTGGAACTTGGGCTCTCTTCATTAGATGAATTCAAAATATTTCCCAAATTAGGAGCACCTGTGATGTTAGATGATTCTGAAGTCAGATTACTGGCTTCCAAAGACAAATTACCCTCAAGAGACTCACCAGTAGTAAAATTAGAGGAATGTGTAGGAATTTTAGGACCAAGTGAAATATCCAATTTTTTAATGGCAAAACGTTGAATTCTACCATGCTGCAGGTCATCATCTTTCAGTTTCAATTGTTTGGCTTTCCGTTTAGCACTGCCGGATAAATATGTACGTTTTGACATAATTTAACTGTTAAATAATTCAACTTAAATATATTGTTACAACTAACTAAATTTGATTATATATAAAATTAACATACATCCAACATTCCATCAGACTACAAGAAACGCAACGCAAAATACAACCATGCCATCGCGTTTGCGGTTACAGTTGGGAGTTACGACAACGACAATCCGTGTGCAGGAAGTTGAAGGATCAGTTAAGTTTAGGTGCGTTCGGAGAAGCAAGAAAAGGTCACGTGAATCAATGAAAGCAGTCCTCCTTCTCAATGGCCACCTGAAGGTTATTAAACCACTGAAACTCATTAATGGCCACGTGTTTACGTGAAACTCGAAACTCAAACTCACTGCATGTAAGTACCACATTTATAAACACATGACTCATGAGCATGCAAAAGTAAAAAAATAAATTTTACATATACACACACAAAATTCCCATTAACTAAGTACACATTTAATTCAAATTTGGGGGCCCCCAAAATCGGGGGCCCTGGGCACGTGCCCCGTGTGCCCTCCCGTAAATCAGGGCCTGACCACCCATGTCCCATTGACATTATCTTTTAAGATAATGTCGATGGGACACGGATTTCAGAACATCTCTGTCGGAGATTCGCTGTGTGCTGTATATCTGTACGTGCATAGGGAAGTGGAGATGATTTACCATCGAAATTGTTACTAGTGCCCCCTTTAGGATTACAAAGGAGAGTATGTAGGGCCTATCAATGTACCTTTGGCTCTATGTCACAACTACATACGCTTAGCGTAATTCATTTATAATAGCCTGCTTGATCTGGAGGCAAATACAGTATTTCATTGAAGTAAACAGAACTTTGCTTTGTCATTTTAAAGTAAACGCCTAAAAATATATAGAAAGAAAAGAAGGAAACTGCATTTTTTTTTCAAGATAACGCTTTAGATTGATAATATAAAGCTTAAATAAAGATAACGATTCTTATTCACAATTACCAAAATAATGGTAAATGTGGGTTAACGTGAAGATCAGCGTCCTAAATTATTTCGTCAGAAAAATACTAGTACTTGGGAAAAGTGCGACGTGAGAGTATGGAAATTAAAGGCAAGTGGTGCAGAAATTTAATATTTTGAATGTGTTTTAAAGATTTCTATCATAATATTGACCTGTAAGTGCGGTGCTGTGAAGAGACGTTGCAGTACGCCTAACTCGTTGCTACCACGACGATGACGAACGTTTCTCAGTTGAAAGGGAGATTCGCTGAGAACTGTAATTCACATGCGGATGACTACAAGTGCAGTCTCATACGTTCTTGCCAGAGAAGCGAAGCATCGTGTGCTCGTACGCTACAGAATATAGTTCGTTCATGTTTTATCATTGTTTCTAAAGCAAATGTTGAGAATTTTTTCGTTCTTTCACATATGATTCCCTGATTCTAAAGAAAAAGTACTAATATGCTTTTCTATACTGTACAGAAAACAAGGGAACTACAACTTTCGGTTCTGGTTTAAACAAGAACTTCCGGTTAACGTGTAGATTATGGTGCAAAATTCAGGGACGAAAATTTTCAAAAAACTGTGACGTACATCTTATTTGAAAAAAAAACGATGTAAAATAAAAAAAAAAAAGTTCATTCATAGACTTATTTTTGAAAACGTTTTACGTAAAATTTACCTCTCTGTACGGTACGCCGAAATCCAGTCAGCGGCGACGATGACGCTGTGACTGCCGCTAAAGCATCTGCCACGGCTGCCCGTGGTCTCAGGCGGAAGCATCCCGGCAAAACAGGTTAGGCCTAGCCGTGCAGCACGACCTCCAGCTTGGCTAACTGGTGAGCGCGGAAGGATACTCAGAGACATGCAGCAGTACAGTGTGCCTCCGCTTTCACAAGCCGTAATTCACCGGCAGGTCCAGCTGAGCTTCGGGGCCTGAATTGATAGCGAGGACGGCGTGTCACGGAAGGAACGACAGTCGATTCTCGTAGTCTTAAGGGGATCGTACACAAATTGCGAATGTAGAAATATCAATTAAGAAACGAAGATAGGTTCTCTTAAGGGACCATCAACAAAATGAAATGTGACTGATTACGGCAACACGAAAAACCATGTTTCTTAACAAGTAAGAAACCGATTTCCAAGCAAATGGTATCTTTCTAATCAGAAACGAATTATTCATGAGATACGATACAGAATGACGTTCCTTCCGTCCACCGTCTGTCCGTCCGTCCACAAATGACTTATTACGGCCCATGTTTCTTAACAAGTAACCGATTTGCAAGTAAATGGTCTCTTTCCACTCAGGAACGAATAACCCATGAGGTACGATACAAAATTACGTTCCATCAGTCCGCCGTTATTTTTCTGGACGAACGGACGTCTGTCCGTCCGTCCAGCGGAAAAAGAAAAATATCTCCGACCCCAAACAACCAATTTGCACGGAAATTATTTCTTTCGACTCAGGGACGCCTCACAACAATAAGATACAATACAAAAATACGTTCCATATAGCTGCAGTTGCTTTTTGCAGTATAGCTGCAGTACGCAGCTATACTGCAAAAAGCAACTAATAATAATTCCTTACTCTTGTGCAAAAGCTTACATATTATAGCTAACACTAAATTTTGCTGTAATGATAATTTGCCTAGTTATATATCACAAACTTGGAGAGCACTGATCCCTCATGGACAAAACTCGATTCGGGATGTTAGGAATATATGACTGTTTATGTAAATCACTCTACGCAATTGTACTGGTCACATGTTACGTATTTACTTTATTTAATGCCGGTCTCCGTTCCACCCTTTGTTAAAGATCTGATGATGACGCCAAAGTGGTAGTCGAAAGATCTCATGTGGTCATTTTATTTCATTTATTTTAACTGTAAATAAATGTTTTTAAATTATTCATCTCTGACCATTTGTCTTCATATATCGTGCAACGATGGCTTGCTCCTCGTTTATTCCCAAAGTATCAAATTGCACGAATTTTCTTCAAGTGCCAGAGAAAAGACAGAGCATCGACAGTTGTAGCTGATTGGCTTATCAAGGTGCAGTAAACACTTCCTGAATGTCACATATCCCGTACGATGGATTGGACGTGGCGGACCTGTGGCATGGCCTCCAAGCTCACCAGACTTAAACCCACTGGACTTCTTCTTCTTGGGGCACATGAAATGATTTGTGACGAGACGCCTGTGGACTCCGTAGAAGATCTCGTTGCGAGAATCGTTGTTGCAGAGGACAAAATAAACACGACACCAGGAGTCTTCTACAGGGTGCGCCAGTCTTTCATTCGCCGGTGTGAATTGTGCAACGGCACCCGTGGCCGCCACTTTGAGCATCTACTTTGAGTCTGTCCCTGATCGCCATAAATGGGATTGTGCAACTTATGATGTCGTTAATTAAAAGATCAAGCAAACTCTGTTGGATCACTTGAAATGGAACTACCCCACGACCATATGATTTCGAACTAACGTTCTCATCACGTAGCCTACGTACCAACAAGTGGATGCATCGGCATACGTCCGTATTTTTATGAAGGGGTTTTTGTAAAACGCTTGGGAAAGCAACACGCTGGATAGAAGAACTTCTCTTCTGGTATCAATAATCCCTGTTTGAAAACAAAACAGGAATAGCGGGGTATCGCTCAATACAACGATAGTCCTTGTGAAATGCGTATACGTAGGTTTATCAGAGAGAGAAAACTGAAAACAGTAAACAAATAAGACAGCGGATAGTGTAGTACCAAGCCGCCATCCATTCGTAGAAGTAGGATCGGAAGAGGATGAAGTTCCAACTTCAAAAATTCTTTGAAAAAAAAAAAACAACAACCCGAGAACCGGCCCAACATAAGACGTACAGATATACACTGGAGAGCAATTGAATTAGAGATGCCTGTCTAGTAACGTGTAGCACCACCTTTCGTCCTGATGACGGCGGCGATTCGTCTGGGCGTGGACTCGACAAGACACCAGAAACGTTGGAAAGCCATAGGGATCCACGGCTCCTGAACAAATTCCCACAGTTCACGAAGATTTGATGGAGGGGGCTCAGAGCCTCGAACATCTCTCTCGATGGCATCCCAGATGTGCTCGATGGGATTGAGGTCAGGTTACCTAGCTGGCCAAGGAAGCGAGGTCACGTCGGTGGAGTGTTCATCCAACCATTCGGATACAATTCGGTAGCGATGGCACGGTGCATTGTCTTGTTGCAGGATGAGGTCTTCAGTGGGATGTTGAAGACGCACAAACGGGAGCAAATGGTCGTCCAGGATATCGTGGTAACGTTGACCTGTGAGGGACGATGTCACACGTACCTGGGGTCCGATTTCAGTCCACGTAAACAGTCCCCAGACAAGAATGCCACCCCTACCAGCATGAAGAGTACCCTGCTGGCAAGAAGGATCCATTGCTTCATGTCGTTTGCGGCGTACTCGTATCCTGCCAACCGCATGTACCAACGTGATCTCGACTCATTAGTCCAGGCAACATTTTCCCACATGTCTAGGGTCCAGTTGCGATGTTCCCGTGTCCATGCTAATCTTTGCACCCTGTGATGTGCGGTCAGCAGCGGTACCCTGGTGGGACGGTGGCTTCTATTACCCATTGCGAGAAGATGGTTCTTGATGGTGTAACGGCTTACACGTTTTTGTGCACCAGCGTTAAATTGCCGAGTGATTTTTAGCACTGCAGCCCGTCTATACCCTGTTACAATGCCAGCTTGCCGACGTTGACCCCACTCATCTACACGCTGTTGTCCATAGTAGTTGGCCCTTGCAGGGATGGTTTTACCGGATTCAATGTACTCAAGGTGCACCCGTGACACAGTGGCTCGTGAAAATCCCAGTGCCAGCACGACTTCCGAAATGGAGTGCCCCATTCATCGTGCCTTAACAATTTGACCACGATCAAATGCGCTTAGATCCATCGTCTTACCCATACTTGATTGTAACTTTTCAAAACATATCTGGAATTGGTTACAACAATATTTAAATTATAAAGATACATTTTCGACTCACCAAACATTATATCATCTTATTCTTTCCTGCTCTGTCCAAAAATTTAATAATACATTATAGAAAAAAATGTTTTTGCAAACAATTTTTGCATTTTTGCATAATAGAAAAAAATGGTTTTGCAAACAAAACTACAGAATTTGCTTCTTTAGCTTTTGTGAAGCGAAGCATAAAAAAATAATGTAATACAAACAGAAAATAAGAATTAAGGAGCCACGTATTAGCTCGTTCTTCAGGCACAATTTTTGTTTCGTGACTTCTGCTAACTCACTTTGGGAGGATATCGTCAAGACGTAGATTCCCGCCCATGTTGTGCAAATGTCTAAGGGCTGATTTCCGACCATTCGTTCGAGATGGGTCCGGATTCGAATCCTGTGAGTAATAGATATTGTGGTTGTATTTGTCTTACAGCACTGGCTTCTGTACCCCTTCCCTGAAACCAGTGGAACTAAATCAGGGACGGACAAATGCCCATCGAATTGTTCACGGTGGTGGTTAAACTCCAAGCAAAAAAAAGGGGGGAAGAAGAAAAGAAAGAGAAATGTTTAGTTTCAAAGCTTATCAGAGCTTAGCTTTTTGACAATATGGAAACGTAAGAAAAATATTGTTTCTTTAATTTATACCTCATTTCCGGCTCTTACTAAAGGGCGACGCATGAAAGGCTGTTAAAGAACTGTTTAGGAATCTATTAATCTTTTGCCTAATGTTTTCATTTAAACACACATTCATACATCCTTTTAGTAAAATAAGGCATTTAGTGGATACTTTTATCATCATTATTATTATTATTTTTAGTGGATCCTTTAATAATTGTCATTTTCTCTTACTTCCAGACAGAGCAGTCAACTAGCTGAGAAAGTGGGCGCCTGCACAAGAATTTCCGCTTGTTGCAGTAAGTATACAATATATTTTGGAATCACGTTTTTGAACACTGCACATGTACTTAGTAAGAGGTTTTTGTTAAAGGCATTTCAGATTAAAAAAAATGGCAAAAAATTGGAGTAAACAAATAACATTTTTTTAATCCAGTTTTTCTTTAATTAAATTATTACAAATTAATTTTTTTTCTGTATGATATGCCATTATAGTTAGATATTTGACTGAATATATATTATAGTCATCATCATCATTGTCAGCCATTATCAATCCACTGCTGGACGAAGGTTTCCTCCACAACGGTCTGTCTTGTGCCAGTCTCCTCCATTTCATTAACCCATCTTCTTCTGGGTCTTTTGCTGTCCCTTGGAATCCAATTTAGTAGTAATGACTACTAAATTATTAGAATACTAGTAATATTGTAAAAATTGATTTCATTATTATATTTTATTTTTGTAACAAAATACTGACAGAATATCGTGAACAAATTATACGTGTTTAAGAGTTTAATTTGTACTATTCAGTTTTATTATATTTCACATTTTTGCTATTAATATTTTAATTTTAAATGCTTCATTCTATTTTTTTGTTTACTATTTTTGTTCCTTTTTTTTATATATTACTGGTGCTAATACTTTCCATATTTTAAAAGTTTTTTGAGCTCCAAACGTTCTAGTTTCAAACTCCAGTATTCTTCTGAGATCACATTTAATAGCTATTTTAAACTGCTCCGTATTTTTTTTATTTTTGTTGGTAAGATACAGCATTTCGATTTTTCCATACATTATATTTTATTATTGTTATTAATTAATGAATTGTTAGATTATTAGATTCAGAGCAGTCTAGAGGTACATGGTACAAAATTTGGTCTGCAGTAAATTTACATCTATAATTTATGTATTGTTGTAACCAATCCCAGATATACATTGCCAAATTGCAATCTACAAATAAATGTTGAAGAGTGTCCTCTTAACCACAGCAGTTACAGTTAGGATTAGGTATTAGTTTAATTTTATACAACCATTTTCTTGTCGGGATAATATTGTGTGAAATTTTAAAAAGTAGATCTCTAATATGAGTGCTTAATTTTCTTTTTGATTGAAGTGTCCAAATAATGTGTACCATATTGGATTGCAGTGTATCTTCTAATTTTGTTGGATGTCTTTCGTTTAATGCTAAATATATTTTACATAATTTCTCATATTCTTGTCAGAAATAATTTTTCATTCCGGAAAACAAATTTTCTCTCTAGAAACTGTGCCAACACAGAATCGATATTTATTGATTGTTATTTTTTGACTATCAAAAACTGTCGATAATCATAACTATCGATAGTTCTCCACCTCTATGTGAGGGTCCCTTAGTAGTACGAATTCATTTCCGTGCAAATCGGTTTTTTCTCAGGTGGGGTTGCGGCCTTTTGTTTGTTGGGACGGACGGAACGTAATTTTGTATCGTACCTGATAGGTGATAGACGTCCGTGAGTAGAAAGAAATAATTCCCGTTCAAATCGGTTGTTTCTCGTTGAGGTTACGTGCTTTTATACTTCCGGATGAATGCACAGAGAGACAGACGGCGGACAGTTGAAACTTAATTTTCTCTCGTACGTAATAGGTGTGAGGCGTCCTCGAGTAGAATGAATTCATTGCCGTGCAAATAGGTTGTTTTTCGGCTGAGTTACGTTATTTTATACTTCAGGACGGACGGACAGACAGACTTCGGAAGAATGGAACATAATTTCTATCATATCTGATAGGTGTGAAGCCTCCGTGAGTAGAAAGGAGTCATTTCCGTGCTAAACGGTTGTTTCTCGGTGGGATTACGTGCTTTTATACTTCCGGGCGGACGGACGGACGGACAAACAGACGACGGTCGGATAGAATGAAATTTTCTATCATATCTGATAGGTGTGAGGCGTCCTTGAGTAGAAAAGAATCATTTCCGTGCAAATCGGTTATTTCTCTTTAGGGTTTAGTGCATTTATACTTCCGGACGGACGGACGGACAGACAGGCGGTCGACGGACGGAACGTATTTTTGTATCGTACCTGACAGTGGGATGTGTCCCCTAGTAGAAAGATATAATTTCCGTACAAATCAGTTGTTTCTCGGTGAAGTTATGCGCTTTTATACTTCGGGACAAATGGGCAGACAGACGGCGGACGGATGGAACGTTATTTTCTATCATATCTGATTAGTGTGAGGCGTACTTGAATAGAACGAATTCGTTTCCCTGCAAATCGGTTGTTTCTCAATTGAATTATGTATTTGTATGCTTCTGGACGGACGGACGGAAAGACAGACTTGGGACGGATGGAACGTAATTTTGTATTGTATCTGATAGGTGGGAGGCGTTCCTGAGTCGGAAGAAATAATTTCCGTGCAAATCGGTTGTTTCTCGTTTGAGTTATGTGTTTTTATGCTTCCGGACGGACGGAGGGACGGACGGAAAGATAGACTTGGTACGGATGGAACGTATTTTTGTATTGTATCTTATTGTTGTGAGGCGTCCCTGAGTCGAAAGAAATAATTTCCGTGCAAATTGGTTGTTTGGGGTCGGAGATATTTTTCTTATTCTTCTGGACGGACGGACAGACGTCCGTCCGTCCAGAAAAATAACGGCGGATGAATGGAACGTAATTTTGTATCGTATCTCATGGGTTATTCGTTCCTGAGTGGAAAGAGACCATTTACTTGCAAATCGGTTACTTGTTAAGAAACATGGGCCGTAATAAGTCATTTGTGGACGGACGGACAGACGGCGGACGGAAGGAACGTCATTCTGTATCGAATCTCATGAGTGATTCGTTTCTGATTAGAAAGATACCATTTGCTTGGAAATCGGTTTCTTACTTGTTAAGAAACATGGTTTTTCGTGTTGCCGTAATCAGTCACATTTCATTTTGTTGATGGTCCCTTAAGAGAACCTATCTTCGTTTCTTAATTGATATTTCTACATTCGCAATTTGTGTATGATCCCCTTAAGGCTACGAGAATCGACTGTCGTTCCTTCCGTGACACGCCGTCCTCGCTATCAATTCAGGCCCCGAAGCTCAGCTGGACCTGCCGGTGAATTACGGCTTGTGAAAGCGGAGGCACACTGTACTGCTGCATGTGTCTGAGTATCCTTCCGCGCTCACCAGTTAGCCAAGCTGGAGGTCGCGCTGCACGGCTAGGCCTAACCTGTTTTGCCGGGATGCTTCCGCCTGAGACCACGGGCAGCCGTGGCAGATGCTTTAGCGGCAGTCACAGCGTCATCGTCGCCGCTGACTGGATTTCGGCGTACCGTACAGAGAGGTAAATTTTACGTAAAACGTTTTCAAAAATAAGTCTATGAATGAACTTTTTTTTTATTTTACATCGTTTTTTATTTCACATAAGATGTACGTCACAGTTTTTTGAAATTTTTCGTTCCTGAATTTTGCACCATAATCTACACGTTAACCCAAGAGAGTGGGCCATTTCTAGAGTGATCCACAGGGAAACTTCTCGGTGGCCCAATCACAAACAGACAGACAAACCTCGTGACACAGCACACGGCTAGGCATTACTTTATTTTTCCATCTGGGTAGTATTTTCCCTCAGAGGTACTTTTCTTACAGCTGTTTATCGACGCCACATCTCAGCTAACCAGTTTCATGTAAGATTTCTATCCACAGATTAAAGTTTAGGCCGAAGCCACTTTCAGCGAATCCCCATATCGGGCAGGACACAGAAACGTGAGAATGAGAGCAAGTCTATACTCCAATTCACCCTAAAAGTGTATTGTTCGTAAAGGCCTAAACACAATTTGTTGTCGAACTCGAGAACGGCATCCATTCGCGTTAATGTGCACTACTGTTTTATTTCTGATCCTCCACCCACCCACCGATCTGACAAGTAGTGGGGATTTAAGTCATGTGCGATAAACATTAAGAAACTGCGCGCTTTCTGAATCAAATCGTTTTTATTTGAAAATAAGTGATTATGATTAAAAATTTCTCTACTTCTAGACCTGCGCTACATAGTCTTTTACATTTGGAAAACACAAGATAATAAAGCATTGTTTCTCATAAATATTATGCAGCAGTAATTTCTTCCTAAAATCAAATATTAATAATATTAAAAAAAAAGTTACACTGTACTTGACCATACATCCATGAATAAATATCAAGCAACATTTATGTTGCAATACTATGTGGAAAAACTAGAGAATTAATACTATCAAGACACAAGCGATTCCGTTCTCCCGTAAAACATACAATTACAATCCTGACTTTGAAATTGAATTGCATGGCAAAAAAAATACCTTGGGTAAAGGATGTCATATATTTAGGCATCGTTATGGATCATAATTTGAATTCGAACAAGCATATTAAGGAAACCCTGGCTAAAGCTCTTAAATTAAGAGGATGTCTCCAACACATAATTAAAAATAAAAGGCTTAGCAAAAAAAATAATAAAACCTTGTTATGGAAAGCATGCTTCAGCCCGGTGATTACCTATGGCTGTCCTATCTGGGGTAACTGCAGAAAGCAGCAAAAAAATAATATTACCTCGTTTCAAAATAAAACTCTTCGTATGATGGTAGGACTAGATGGAAAAACATCCAATAATGCTATCCGTAGTATACTAAATATCAGCTCTATACATTACACTATGTATGATCTAGCGCAAAGGTATTACGAGAAAGCCAAGAAACATCCCAATCCTCTTGTCTTTCTTTTTTCTTTTTCTTTTTTTGGAGGTTTAACGACCACCGTGAGCAACTCAATGGGCTATAAGCAGTCGCCCGTCCCTAATTTAGGGTCACTGGTTCCAGGGAAGGGAGAGAGCCAGTGCCGTAAGACAAACACAACACCCATGCCTGACCGGGATTCGAACCCGGACCCCTTACGGACGAATGATCATAGGCCAACGCCTTAGACCACTGCGCCACCGGGACGGCCAATCCAATCCTCTTGTCAGAGAGGCCCTTAACTATGTTGTCAATGATACTGACAAATTTAAAAGACCGAAGGCTATTTTAAATAAAATTCCTGAAAAGAATCCAGTTCACAGTTATACTTCCAAAAAAGTAAAAAATAACTGGGACTAAATTGAAGTTATTCCTCACACGTAGGACGAAAGGAAAAATTTGAATAGCAGTTTTGGGTACAAAAAAAAAGGGGGGCCTTTTTAGGGGCCGAGCAAAATGTTGCATAAAAGATTTATCTTTTTTGTACTAAATATCTCTGCCCCTAAAAAACAAGACATTGTTGGTCTTGTTTTTTATATTAAAATTTGTTGTTGTTTTTTCCTGATTAAAAAAAACAAAACAAAAAATAAAATAAAGAAAAAAAGGGCTCTTTTAAGAGCCGAGCAAAATATTGAAGACATCCTTTTTGTACTGAATATTCTGCTCCTAACTAAACAAGGTGTTGTTGGTCTTGTCCTATATATTAAAATTTGTTGTTGTTGTTTACAGATTAAAGAAAAAACAAAAGAACAACAACAATAAACGGAAAAAAAAACCCGGCTCGTTTAGGGGCCGAGCAAAGTTTTGCGTAACAGACATCTCTTTACGCATTAGTTCTGAAAAAAATAAATAATATTATTATTTAAACAAAACAGGACTAAATTTTTTCCGCTGTTGCACATAATTGTGTAACAAGCAGGCAAGTAGCGAAGGTAAAAAAAAAAAAAAAAAAAATTATGAATGATTGGCCCATAAACTACCGGCTTCCTAAATAAGGAATAAAAAAAACCCCTGGTTGTGGCTTTTTTTTTTATTTCTCGGTTGTTTACTCAAAATGAGTATCTTAAACCTCGATCGGTGTAATTTGGTGATCACACCACCTCAGCTATGGTTACTCTGACATGCCTGTCAAGAATCAACAAAAGTAAACCTGTGAAAAAATTCTGTAAACCAATGGGGAAAAATCTTTTCTCTCATTGGCTGGCGAGAAACACTGAGCAAATAGCCAGTTTTGTCTTACCCGGTGTTCAAAGACGATTTTTCTCTGGGAAAGATGTTCTGTGTGTGATGTTTTTTTTTTTCCAGGTTCCAATCTCCCGTGTCCTTTCCTTCCTTTCCCCCTGTACTCTTCTGTGGCACAGGTGTACCGGACATTTTTCTGCGGAGAGAAATATCACTTGAAATGGCTTGTTGTTACAGGTAAGAATGTAGGGCAGCTTACAACTTCACTTCTTAACGGGTAACCGTCTACTCCCTCTCCTCTAATATTTCCATACTTTTCTTTCGTACTATTCTATCAGGGAAATCTGTTCCCAAATATCTAATAATCCTCTTTTTCACCTGACAAAAGGCGCAGAGCGCTGAGGGTTCGGGTCTCTCAACCTCAGATAGGAAATCTCTCTCTATTTGAGAAACTTCATTAACAGCTCAACATCATCTCGTTTTGCTAGCAGACCCGCTTAGGGTATAAAGGAATAGAGTGGAAACTTTTCTCACAGAGAGGGGCGGACCTAAAACAGAACCAAACAGTGACGTTAATCCATCCCGCCGGCTATGGTAACCTCATCCCAGTGCTGGGGTGGTGAGCAGCTGCTCTGCACCACCCTTTCCTTGCCCGCCCACGACCTTTGCCCTCAACTGCTGTCCCAGTCTAAGCCACGTGAGACATCCATAGACATTGAACCCAAACACGTAGATATCGAAATAGATGACAATGGAACACAAATGAGAATTGAACGTAAAGCTATATTGGGAAGAAAACAATGACAAAGTATGCGTGAATGAAATGTGCAACAAAAACCCGTAGAAACCTAAGTAATGGAATTTACAAACGAAAAATTAACGATCAGTGAGGAATAATGCCACTTATTAGAATGCTACAGGAAACTGTAAGATGCAAACCAAATAGAATCCGGAAAATTAAACGTCATCCTCCACTCTGCAGGGAGGTCAAAGCTCAAATGGAGAAAGTCATGTGGTTCGCAACTCTACCAAAGAATATCTAATTGTACAGAAGTTAAGGCTCGTCGAGTCGTAACTTTAACTAGCTCCGCCACATCCTGAGATACGAAGTGCATGGCACGAAACCAACATTCAGGATGACTCCGAGCAGAATGCGCATGCGTATTTCTGCTGCCTTCAGTTCAGGTAAAAAAGAACAGTCAGCCGAGCTACTCACAGCACGTGATTGTTACCTTCTCGGTAGCATAATCACTTAGCAAATCGGTTATGCTAGTTTTGTTACGCCAATCGGGTTAGTAAAGGCTTTTGTTTGTTCTTCAGTTTTTCAGAAACATTTTAAGTAATGCCAGATACTAGGGATTGTCCGCATTTTGTACGGATCCTTATGCCTAGTAATAATATTTTCTAAAATTTAATTTAAATAGTAATACTAATGTTATCGCATATTTTTCTCACCAAAATAAGGGACGGGTATGATAACAGAAAACAGCAAGAACAACAACAATAAAAAAACTGCTCTAAGTCAACAGGTCGAAGAAACCTATCGTGGATCAAAGAAAAGCTTCACTGCAGTCATTCCCTAACGTCTTTTTCTCCTGAATGTTTGCTTTCCGGAGCAGCACATATAATCATTCAGGTTGAGGTGACAGTGTTGTCGCCTGCTTTACGTTATCTCTACTAGAGTTGATATCCCATTCATTTCTATCTCTTCTAAAGGTAATTCAGGGGATTTAAAATTAAGATACAGAAAATCAAAAAGCTTTCTTTAAGTATCCGTGGTGTGTTCTTGTGAGTGCGCATTAAACAGAAGGCGCTAATTATGTTTTTTAATCTGTCAAAAAAACTGGTGTAGTTTAAATAGGGTGTTTCATTTGAAGATAGGGCCACCAAGAAGTGCTGTATGGAAATTATTTGTAAAAGTTTTACAGCAGTGAAATCACAAACTTGCACTTGAGATAGTGCAAGTTGAACATCATAGTGCTTTTGAGCATCATGCACCAGTATAATACATACTCCCCCATGTAAATAACGTGTAGAACAGAAAACTGAAGTACCAACGAGAGTTCCACATAAAAAAAAAAAAAAACGATTAGGAGAGAAATGTTCCCACCGTTTAACCGTTTTCAGCAATTTTTGGCCCCTTTCAAGCTGAAATACAAATATTTACGTAATAAAAGGACATTTCGCTATACTGGATAAAAGGAACCCTGCCGGAAAAAAAAAAAGAATAATACACGATTATAAGAAAAATCTTCATTAAACTTTCGTTTTTTCTTTTCAGAAACAAATAGGAAATAGGTTGCATTCGATAAACTTTCAGAGAACCTCATGTCTACTGAATACACCAGCGAGGTACACTAGTTTAGCAAAACATCGATAATTCCGACCGATATCATCGATTTTTGGGCATGAGTAACCACCGATGTGCACATCCCTAAATTGAACAATTTTTAAAATGACAACTTTTTTCGCCATATTGATATACTAATTCACCAGATCGCATGCAAAACGTGCACTTCTAACCAAAGTAATCTGTTCCTACTGGTATAGGACTGTCATGTGACCTTGTTGGTTTTTCCCCTCCCCGCCAGGTTTCGGGGATCCAATGGAGGAAAGAAAGAGGGTAAATGCTTCGCGCCGCTAAAAGTGAGGTTGACTGTCGCAAGGTACCATGGGATACTCCTACCCAAAGGATGCTGCTCGTCTATGGTGGACTAGAATGACTGGGGCCGAAAGCGACGGATTTCTGCCATCCCCTAAGAACTTTAATCGACGAATTTTTCTCCAAAAAGCATGTTCATGTTATTTACTCTAAAAAAAACCCTATTGAAACACATAACAAAATACAAACGTTTTGAAAATATTGTTATAAATTCAAGCAATTTGTTAAAACAAATAGTCATTGGAGTTGAAAACCAAACGTCATAAAAATGTTTAGCATTTTTTTTTCTGATATAGGACAAATCATTCGTTAAGTCATTTAATTTATATATTCTACCTCTTTTTTTTCTAAGATTTTCTTTTATTTAAGCATATTTTTTTATATTACTCATATGAAATGTAAGAATATTTGAATATTCTGCTAAAATGTCAAAGGATTTTACTCGGAGAACAGATTATTTTTTTTGGAAAATTTATTTCCTTTCTGCCATTATTTATGCATTAATATTAGAAAATAAGCCCAGGCTCCAGTTCATAACGGCATAGGTCTAGGTTCATACTGCGCTCGAGCAACGCCCCTGAAACAAGGCCCAAACATCTCCCGCTCTCCGACACTGACGTGACTACAGGAAGACCTGTTGAATTTGATGACTGACCACAAATTGTTATTTGGCAGTGCCCAAATAACAATTTCTCTGTTACTGTGTGTTGCTAAAACGTGGAAAGAGCGATGTCTGTTTATTTATAGCAATTGAATTGATACTTTTGTTGTTTAAAAGTATAACATTTAGTTTTAACACCCACCAACAGGGTGCTAAAACTAAGTTTTATTACTTTTAAAGTTTAATACCCTAAGGTAATGAGAACATTTCGAACTATTAAACTGACGGTGCAAAAATATTTCTTAACTGAAGATAAACCACTTGTTGCATCTAACATATTCAGAAATTCTTTTTATTTACCTTGAATGCCCTAGGTAGCGTGTTTTGCAACTTTGCAGCAAAGGTAAATATTAGAGATAGTAAGAAAAAAGTATTTGTAAATGTGAAACATAAATAAATCTTAAAATTATGAATGTGTCAAATAAAAACTAAAACATATATCGTTATCATATTCAACTTTTTAGTTGGTATTATATTGAGAAAGGGTAAATATAATACCTAATTAGATTTTGTCTATGTCTAACATATGCATACACCTGTTGCCCTTTGGATTCCGTGCAGGAAGGTCGCACATCGTGTGAGCTCCTGCGAGTGAACTTTAGTGCAAGCTTTTCGTCGTCGTCAGCCGTTCGTCTTGTTCTGCGATTAGATAGTTTCTGGGTTACCAGTCTATCCGAATCAGTCCGGTTAGGGGATCTTTTAGTTGTTAAGCTTTTTTCAAAGCTCAATTAAAATTTTCTCGAATCCACTTCTCTTCGTTTCAGCTTCAAGCCCATCGAAAAAAATTAAGAGAATTTCAAGTTCTGATGTTGTAGAGCAAAAGCCTGACGCCAAGAAAAGCGATGCAGTTTCCCGTTCCACATCTACTTTCACGGGAAATCCGGAGTCAACTGAAAAGCCAGATCCAAGAAGATCTAGAAGAATTAAGAACCTTCCGCCGGAACTTTGTCATAGTATCCAAAATAGAACAAGAAGAAGATTGGTAGGTAAAAAACTTTCTTATTCTGTGCTTCAGAAAATTCTAGGCACGTCATCTGACAAAAAAGTTGTCGATGACTCTTGTATGTCTGTGCCAATTCCAGACATAATATCTGAGAAAATATCAGATATGAAAAAAACACCGGTGAGATGCCCGGGCGATGGGATTTCTGAAAAAATTACAAATATCATTAAAACACCGAAGAGATGCTCGGGCGATGGGATATCTGATAAAATCTCAGATATCATTAAAACACCGGAGAGATGCCCGGGCGATGGGATATTTGTAAAATTTTCAGATTTCAATAAAACACCGGTGGGATGCCCGGGCGATGGAATATCTGAGAAAATACCAGATATGATTTATGAAAAGTCCGAGAAAATTCCGGACAACCTTACCCAAGAGGAAGGTTTTATAGTAAACAGACCTGAGACAGCTTCGGCGTCAGGCTTTTGCAATGAAAAAAAAAAAAAAAAAAGGCCCTTTTTGGGGCCGAGTACTTTTTTCAATAAAGTTACTGTGCAAATACAAAACACAAAAAGGGTTGAAATAAAAAGAACAACCTCAGTCATATTATGAGCATAAGTTAAGCTCAAAAATAAAGAATGCTGTAAATGACACAGAATTAATGAAAAATGACACAAATAAATACCTGCGTAATATTAATTTATTACACAGAGAAAAAAAAAGAGTTGTCCCTAAAAGCAAGGTACAGAACTCTGTGCTAAAAGAAAGGATTGAAAAACATCGCAAAAATTTCCAAAACACAAATGTGACAGAGAAATTGATTGCCGATGTTGACAAATATCTAGGCGAGAAAAAAAAAAGGCCCTTTTAAGAGCCTGATACAGAATTCTGTGCCCCAAGAAAAAATAAAAAAATATCGCAAAAAAAAAAATCCAAAACACAAAAGTGATAGAGAAATTAATTGTTGATGTTGATAAAAATATAGATGAAAATGCTACGCATAAGCAAAAAAAACTGGTTACTCCAACCGTGGAAAAACCAAAATATTTCGCTGGCAGGCTTAGCAAAAGAAATTAAAGAGGCAGAAAAAAATAACTGTAATGAAGAGGCTCAATTGCAGTATGCTAATAACAACGATGAAGAAAAAAACAACGGCATATTTAGGGGCCGTTCATTTTCCTCTTTCTCTGAGGAAGGGGGAAAAAAAACAACGGCATTTTTAAGGGCCGTTCATTTTCCTCCTTCTCTGAGGAAGGGGGGAAAAAAACAACGGCATTTTTAAGGGCCGTTCATTTTCCTCCTTCTCTGAGGAAGGGGGTAAAAAAAACAACGGCATATTTAGGAGCCGTTCATTCTCATCTTCCTCCTTCTCTGAGGAAAGGGGGAAAAAAACAACGGCATTTTTAGGGGCCGTTCATTCTCATTTTCCACCTTCTCTGAGGAAAGGGGGAAAAAAAACAACGGCATTTTTAGGGGCCGATCATTTTCATTTTCCTCCTTCTCTGAAGAAGAAAATCGCCCTCTTAGTGAAACCTTTCCCTCATTCTCTGAGGAAGAAAGCAAATTTGACCTATTAATTAAAAAAGTTAAAGGAATGTCCACGAGTGAGAAACTTACGGAAAAAAAAATAAATGGAGAAACCGATAAAAAACAAAAAAATGGTGAATGGACCATCAATCAAATAGCAGAATTAGCTGCCAAACTGGTCAAAAGCAAGGAAGCAATGAATTGTAATTCTGACCAAGTTATCGAAATTAACAGCAATATAAATAAAATTGATACAGTAAAAAATGATGAAAAAAAAACCGAGGATGAATTTTTTTCCTCTGAAACAAATGGACTTAACATATTAATTTGGAATGCGCAAGGCATCAAAAGGCAGCATAGAGAATTCTTAGCCTACCTAAAATACAAAAAAATCGACATTGCGCTAATTAATGAATCCTGGCTAATGGACAGAATTAAATTCAAAATTCCCAACTACAAGGTTTACAGAAAAGACAAAACCTCCCAAAGTGGGGGAATTTTGATTGCAGTGAAAGATAAACTAGAGCAAAGTGAAGCGATATGCAACACAGAGGATGGCATGGAAGCGCACTCGGTTATAATTCAAACAAAAAATAACCCGATTAAATTTACGGCGCTATACAATCATCCCAAACACACTATTACCAGGGAAGCTCTAGATAAGCTTTTCGAGGAAAATATTCCTACGGTCATTGCGGGAGATTTTAATAGTAAACACCGCTATTGGCACTGCCCAAGAGCTAATAAAAGTGGGAACAATATTTTCAGATATCTTTTAAACCAAAACATTGACTTGGGGGCGCCTTCTGAACCCACACGAACGGCGCTCAGAGGAACTAGCAATATACTAGATTTTGCACTCCTGAAGAATAATAAATATTACTTTGAAATTTATACTGAGGCGGCACTCTCCTCTGACCACAATCCAGTTCACCTCCAGCTTTATACTGACAAAACTGTGAAGGTAGCACCCAAAATGGTCACTAACTTCAAGCAATTTGAAGGGAAAATTAAACTGGTGCCACCCCAGTAATTGGAGACTGTAATAGCAAAGAAGAAACTGACACAGCTATTAAACTCTTTAACCTCGCCATTAAAAAAATTATGGAAGAATGTCAAACTCCTGCTAAAGAGAAAAAAAATCCGTACTATTTACCCAAAGAAATTTTGGAACTTATAAAAGAAAAAAATAGGTACCGAAGCAAGTGGCAAAGAACAAGAAATAAAACGTTCTATGACCTTTATTGCTGCATAAATAGACAAATTAAAAGAGAAATCAGAAAATTCGAGAATGGGTCATGGGGTCAAGTATTAGAGGAGGCTCACATTGACTACTCTGAAAATTCGGATAAAAAAAACAAAATGACTCTATGGAATCTTACGTCGAGCTTGCAAAATAAAAATGTCAAATTACTCCCACCCCTTCAAAAAGAAGATGGGACGGTAGTTAGAACTGACGAAGAAAAAGCAGAAATTTTTGCAAACTCACTAGAAAAACAGTTTAAAATAAATGACATCCCTGACACTGATGTAGCCATTAAAATGAAAAAGGCCCTGAATACTTATTTTAGACACGCGGAGGATGTAGAAAATTCTAGAGTCATCGCCCAAAGTGCACAACTCTATGAAGAATTTACTAGTAAAAAAAAACCTGTATTAACATCCCCAATTAAAAGCAAAGAGAAAATCTCTTTTAAAAAAAATAGAAGCACAAGGCAAAGAAAACAACAGCCAAAAGTACAAAATGCTACGGTCTCCTTTACGTCCGATAGACAAGTTAAAGGTGCTACGACCTCTCGCGGGTCCGGAACGCCAGAAACTGAAAAGATCAGAAATAAAAAAAAGGCCTTTTTAAGGGCCAAAAAAAAATTTTTGTTCCTCCTGACTTTGAAAAACCACTACCCATCAGTGAAAGGGAAGTTAAGTTTCATATTAACAATCTTAAAAATAAAAAGGCACCAGGCAATGATGGCATAAATAATAAAATTATGAAAACATTACCGGAAGAGTATGTGCAAACACTTACTAAAATATACAATTGTGCCATTAAATTAAATTATTTCCCTGATATTTGGAAGACAGCAGAGGTAATACTATTACCCAAGCCAGGCAAAAACCCGGCAATTCCTGAAAATCACAGACCGATTTCGTTGCTCCCAACCATGGGAAAAATCTTTGAAAAAAATAATTCTTATTAGAATGCAACAATTCTGTGAGGAATTCCCAGTAATTCCATTTACTCAAGGAGGTTTTAGAGATAAACACTCCACGGTGCACCAACTCTCTAGAATAACTGAAAAATGTGCTGAAGGAATTATAAAAAAGGAACACACAGCAGCCATATTTCTGGATGTGGCAAAAGCATTCGATAAATGCCCACATGAGGCAATTATCTACAAGCTAATAGCACATGATTTCCCACCCTGGATTATACATATAATCAAATCATACCTCACTAACAGAACATTCTGTGTAAAAATCAATGGGAAAAAATCGTTAAAAAAAAAATCGAAGCTGGTGTACCTCAAGGCAGTGTACTCGCACCAACGCTGTATTCTATCTTTACGTCAGACTTTCCCAACT
The DNA here is from genome assembly GCA_039090855.1 of Macrothele yani. Lineage (NCBI taxonomy): Eukaryota > Metazoa > Arthropoda > Arachnida > Araneae > Macrothelidae > Macrothele > Macrothele yani. Next base: position 37,423,550 of record CM077031.1, on the reverse strand, counting down.
ATAATAACAGGAATCTGACTACAGCTCTCTATGCTGATGACACTGCACTCGCTTATACTTCCAAAAATAAAAATCAAGCAACTTTCATGTTGCAACATTATGTTGAAAAACTTGAGAAATATTTCTTAGATTGGAAAAAATTAAAATCAATACCGAAAAAACTCAAGCAATTCTATTTTCTAGGATTAAATGCAATCACAATCCAGACTTTGAAATAGAAATGTATAAAAAAAAAAAATACCTTGGGTAAATGATGTTAAATACTTAGGACTTTTCATGGACCACAACCTAAACTGGAACAAGCATATTAAAGAAACTGTGTCCAAATCTCTTAAGATCAGAGGAAGTCTCCAGCCAATATTAAAAAATAAAAGGCTTAGCAGGAAAAACAAAACTTTGATATGGAAAGCCTGTATCAGCCCTGTTATTACTTATGCCTGTCCTATCTGGGGTAACTGCAACAAACAGCAGAAAAATAAGATTACCTCATTTCAAAATAAAACCCTACGATATATGGTTGGACTTGATGGAAGAACTTCAAACCATGCTATCCGAAGCATGCTAAATATTAACTCCATCCATTACACGATGTATGACTTAGCTTATAGATACTATGAAAAAGCTAAGATTCATCCTAATCCTCTAGTCAGAGCGGCCATTAACTATACTGTCAATGAAACTGACAGTTATAAAAGGCCAAAAACTATCTTGAATAAAGTTCCAGAAATGAACCCAATTCACAGCTACCCTAGCAAAAAAAATAACAATAATTGGGACTAGGTTTAGAGGTTATTTCTCACCTATGAAGAATTTCTGATAAAAAAAAAAAAAAAAGGCTCTTTTAAGGGCCTTACTCTAATTTGCAAATTTACTTCACACATGTGAATTAATCTCGTTAAAAAAAAAAAAAAAAAAACAAAGAAGGGGTGGGCTCCTCTAAGAGCCGTACTCTGTTTTGAAAACATACTTCACCCATGTGACGAAACCTAGTTAAATTAAAAATGAGAAAAAAAAAAAAAGGGCTCTTTTAAGGGCCGAGCAAAATGTTGCATAAAAGATTTATCTTTTTTGTACTAAATATCTCTGCCCCTAAAAAAAAAACAAGGTATTGTTGGTCTTGCCTTTTATTTTAAAATTTGTTGCTGTTTTTCTCTGATTAAAAAACAAAAAAAAAAAAAAAAGGCTCTTTTAAGGGCCGACAAAATGTTGCATACTCTAAACGAGTATCTTAAACCTCGATCGGTGTAATTTTGTGATCACACCACCCCAAGCTATGGTTACTCTGACATGCCTGTCAAGAAGCAACAAAAGTAAACCTGTGAAAAAATTCTGTAAACCAATTCACAGAATTTTTTTAACCCAATTCACAGCTACCCTAGCAAAAAAATAACAATAATTGGGACTAGGTTTAGAGGTTATTTCTCACCTATGAAGAATTTCTGATAAAAAAAAAAAAAAAAAAAGGCTCTTTTAAGGGCCTTACTCTGATTGCAAATTTACTTCACACATGTGAATTAATCTCGTTAAATAAAAAAAAAAAAAAGGGGGGGGGGGTGGGATCCTCTAAGAGCCGTACTCTGTTTTGAAAACATACTTCACCCATGTGAAGAAACCTAGTTAAATTCAAATGAGAAAAAAAAAAAAAAGGGCTTTTTTAAGGGCCGAGCAAAATGTTGCATAAAAGATTTATCTTTTTTGTACTAAATATCTCTGCCCTTAAAAAAAACAAGGTATTGTTGGTCTTGCCTTTTATGTTAAAATTTGTTGTTGTTTTTCCTTAATTAAAAAAACAAAAAAAAAAAAAAAAAAGGCCCTTTTAAGAGCCGAGCAAAATGTTGCATCTGAAACCTCGATCGGTGTAACTTTGTGATCACACCACCTCAGCTATGGTTAATCTGACATGCCTGTCAAGAATCAACAAAAGTAAACCAGTGAAAAAATTCTGTAAACCAATGGGGAAAAATCTTTTCTCTCATTGGCTGGCGAGCAACACTGAGCAAATGGCCAGTTTTGTCTTACCCGGAGTTCAAAAACGATTCTTCTCTGGGAAAGATGTTCTGTGTGTGATGATTTTTTTTTTCAGGTTCCCCTCTCCCGTGTCCTTTCCTTCCTTTCCCCCTGTGCTCTTCTGTGGCACAGATGTACCGGGCATTTTTCTGCGGAGAGAAATAGCACTTGAAATGGCTTGTTGTTACAGGTAAGTATGTAGGGCAGCTTACAACTTCACTTCTTAACGGGTAACCGTCTACTCCCTCTCCTCTAATATTTCCATACTTTTCTTTCGTACTATTCTATCAGGGAAATCTGTTCCCAAACATCTAATATTTCTCTTTTTCACCTGACAAAAGGCGCAGAGCGCTGAGGGTTCGGGTCTCTCAACCTCAGATAGGAATTATCTCTCTCTCTGCCTATGTCTAAGATTCCAACAAATTACTAATAATAAAATGTTGTTTTCAATGAAATATTTAATCATTATGAAACATCATAATTTCAATCCATTTATGTTTTTTCGTATTTTCTTTACTATCGTGTTACACTGCTTTCCTATTTGTTTTCATAATTTAAAAAGTTATTTTGTTTTGTCTAATTTTTTTATTTGAAATACCTTTATCATGAACCTCTTACTAAGTATATATAGAGTGTTCTAAAAGGTGATTTCTAAATAAATTTTATGCTTCCTGTTGCAAACGAAAACTCTTTCTTTGTGGAAAAAAAGTGAAAATGGCATTTTTAAACGATCCTTACTTGAAGTTAAACAAATTTTTCTCCCATTGAGACAGCAAAACCACATGAACACGTGCCTTACATAACGATGCTTTGGTGGCATTTTTGTAACCAATTTGACACAGAGCATTTTCTAGAATGTGTCGATCGCATTTTTCACAGAGGAATAAACCTTCTACTGTCCTGGAAAATTATCTTTTAAACGTTTATATATTTAAAAAAAATCAACGAATTCTAGTCCACTCTAACACAGATAAACAACAGCACAGCAATGCACGATAAAAAGAAAAGTAGGGGAAAATTGTAGAACAGCGCCACCGAACGGTGTTCTATAAACCGTGACATTTTTTAACATGGGACGTATAGCGCGCTTTCGACACCATTCATTCTAGTGCACCATAGCTCGGCTGTAAGTCTGCGAGCGAATGTACGGCATCGCAAAGTATGGAGGAAAGAACTTCTTTCCTCTATGTCTCAAAGCGTAGAGTAGATGCTTTTCCTGTACTTCTTAGTAATTTAAATTCACAATCACACAGCTGTCTTAGTTTCACCCTAGTATAAAAAATGTGCACAGTTGGTAATTTTCGAAACTCCGGTTCATAAACTATGTGGAACGGATTTCCCCCATATCGATCTAATCTACTGAAACAAATGTTTATTTTACACAAATTCGGTGATTTGCAAAGTTATCGTTAAATAATGAAATCTTAAAATTTCTCGCGTATAAGCAATAATCCTACAGAGAAAAAAAAAATAACAATCCATTCAGTTTAAATCAAGTAACTTCATTTTCAACATAGTATCAAATCATTATAGAAATATATTATGACAACACTTGACATAATCAGGATTCCAACATGAAAAATTAATTTAACTGGCATTTCGTTAATACCACAAGCAATAAATTAACGATATTTTATATTGCAGGAGGAGGAGTTAATGAGGGATCAAAACTTTAGTTTTAAAACCCCACACATTCAGACAGAAACTGTCACACTTCATTATAGAGCAATATGAGCATTTATTACAAAAAAAAAAAAAGTTTTTAACGTCAGCATTTCAAGATTGTTTTCCATATTACAATAGATGTAAAAAACAACACGTTATATATATATATATATATATATATATATATATATATATACACGTACATGTACAGATACACTCCTGTCTTCCTTCCCTAATATATCATCATCATCATCATTGTCAACCATTATCAATCCACTGCTGGACGAAGGTCTCCCCAAGTTTCCTCCACAACGGTCTGTCTTGTGCCAGTCTCCTCCATGTCACCCCTGCATACTTTCGAATTTCATCCACCCATCTCCCATGTGGTCGTCTTCTGGGTCTTTTCCTGTCCCTTGGAATCCAATCTAAAATTTCGGCTGTCCATCGATGATCTGTCCTTCTGGCAGTATGTCCAGCCCATTGCCATTTCAGGGATTTAACTCTGATCATGATGTCTTCCACTCTTGTCATTTTTCGGATCCACGAGTTCCTCTTCTTATCTCTCCTGGTTACACCAAGCATGCACCTCTCCATGCTGCTTTGAGTTGTCTGCAGCCTTTGTATGTCTCTTTTAGTTAAGGTCCACGTCTCTGCACCATACGTAAGCACTGGAAGGATGCATTGATCAAACACTTTTCTTTTAAGACATAATGGCATATTGCTCTTGAAAATTATGCTGTTTCTTCCAAAAGCTCTCCAGGCAAGTTTTGTACGCCGATTAATTTCTTCATCAATGTGACCCTCACTTGATATCTGCTGTCCAAGATAAACGTACGTGTCTGTTATCTCCAGCTTTTCTCCATCAATTGATAAATCTTCATTTCTTGTAAAAGCATTGAACATCACTTTTGTCTTCTGAAAGTTCATTTTTAATCCCACTTCTTTACTCTTGTCAGCAAGTTCCTGGATCATACTCTGCAGCTCTGATGGGGTAGTTGCAAAAATGACTACGTCATCAGCAAAACGAAGGTGGGTTAGATAATCTCCATTAATCTTTATCCCCTTGTTTTCCCAGCTCAGCGACTGAAAAACACTCTCCAATGTGGCATTAAAGAGCTTCGGAGATATGGTGTCACCTTGTCTCACTCCCTTTCCAATTTTTACGTGTGTTGTATTTTCAAACAGCCGAATCTTTGCACTTGCATTTTCATAGATGTTATTAATAATATTAATGTATGCATCTTCAATACCGCAGGTTTTCAGAGCCATTGTAACTGCTGATGGTTTCACCGAATCAAAGGCTTTTTCATAATCGATAAAAGCCATGCACAATGGAAGTTCATATTCCCTCGCTCTTTCAATTAGTTCTCTCAGCACGTGGATATGATCTATTGTGCTGTAGCCACTCCTGAATCCAGCTTGTTCTCTCGGTTGAGCCATGTCCAGTGTTACCTTCAAGCGGTGTGAAAGAACTTTAGTGAAGATTTTATAAACTACTGATAGGAGGCTGATAGTTCTGTAGTTTCCGAGATCCTCAATGTCACCTTTTTTATGTAGCAGGATCATTGTAGCGGTGTTCCAATCCTCAGGAATCTTTCCTTCATTAAGGCATCGAGTGAAAATTTGGGCGAGTACTGTTTCGATTTCTCCACTTGCTTCTTGTATGATGTCTACAGTAATTCCATCTTCTCCTGGAGCTTTTCCTCGCTTCATGTTCTTGATTGCATGTGCAACTTCTGCTGGAAGGACTGGAGGAACTCTGGTACTGGTATCTTCCATGATGTCTGGAGTGCACATATCATCCCTTTCATATAATTTGGAGTAGAAATCTTTCACTCTTGTCAAAATTTCGCCTCTATTTCTTGTTACAGAACCATCTTCTTTTCTCAGTGCCATAATCTGTTTTCTTCCCTTACTGAGATGTCCCTTTGCTATCTTTAGGCTTTGGTTGTTTTCAATTGCTTTCCTCACTAGTTCACAGTTGAATTTCCTTACGTCTTCAGTGATACTTTTTCTTACTGTCTTGCATAGCTCTATATATTCCACTTTGGAAGTCACATCTTCTTTAGTTGTCCTCATCTCTCTTCTTTTTTGCATCAACATTTTGGTTTTTCCTGATAATTTGTTCACATGCAACTTGTTCTTAGACCCAGCTAATTTTGTTGCTGTTTCCATAAGAGCTTTGGTTACTTTTCTGTTAACTTCAGAGATGTCCACTTCTTCCGATGTTAGGCCTTCTAAAGCAGAGAACCTGTTCTTCAGTTCTAACTTGAAGGTATTATGGTGTTTTTTAAGGTTGGTTATGTCAATAGATTTTGTTTGTCTTATGAGCTTGCCACGTTCAAGTTTAGTGTTGAGGTGCATCTTACATCTCACCAATCTATGGTCACTACCTGTGTTGAACTTGTTTAGCACACTGCAGTCTTCTATGACGAATTTTTTGTTACACATAATAAAATCAATTTCACTTGTCGTCCCATTTGGATGTCTCCATGTCCATTTCCTGTGTGGCTTTTTCTTGAAGAAGGAGTTCAAGATGAAAAACCCTTCTGCCTCTGCAAACTCAACGAGAGTATTTCCACGCTGGTTTCTGTTGCCGTGACCGAATTTACCTACTGAAGTTTCATTCTGTTGCTGTTGCCCTATTTTTGCATTGAAATCTCCCATAATTATTTTCAAGTGCTGCTTACCTTTATTATTTAGATGACAAATTTCCTCATAAAATTCTTCAATTTCTTCTTCAGGATGACTTGTGGTGGGTGCATAAGTTTGAATAATCTAAGCCTGGTATCTTTTCGAGAGTTGGATAACAAGTCGTGCAGCTCTGTCAGAGGAACTTTCAACTTCTACAACTTTATCCTTCAGTTTCCCTAATATATATATATATATCATCATCATCATCATTGTCAACCATTATCAATTAACTGCTGGACGAAGGTCTCCCCAAGTTTCCTCCACAACGGTCTGTCTTGTGCCAGTCTCCTCCATGTCACTCCCGCATATTTACGAATTTCATCCACCCATCTCCCATGTGGTCTTTTTCTGGGTCTTTTCCTGTCCCTTGGAATCCAATCTAAAATTTCGGCTGTCCATCGATGGTCTGTCCTTCTGGCAGTATGTCCAGCCCATTGCCATTTCAGGGATTTAACTCTGATCATGATGTCTTCCACTATCGTCATTTTTCGGATCCACGAGTTCCTCTTCTTATCTCTCCTGGTTATACCAAGCATGCACCTCTCCATGCTTCTTTGAGTTGTCTGCAGCCTTTGTATGTCTCTTCTAGTTAAGGTCCACGTCTCTGCACCATACATAAGCACTGGAAGGATGCATTGATCAAACACTTTTCTTTTAAGACATAAATATATATATATATATATATATATATATATATATGTAAGGTCAGGTGATGCGTAACACCACAGCCTCTCCTTGACAACTGTCAACCCCGCCTTCTCGTGGTGCATCCTGTTCCCACTAAAGGGGCTCTGACGACCGCCCATAGCGGTATAACTATACCATCGGGATTAGAGGAAATTCTATCCCACACTCACCAACCCGCTTGGCCAGCGTGGTGAGTTATGGCCAAACCCCTCCAAAATGATTCCACAACTTAAATCTTGGCCCTCAGTCTCCGGCAGCTGGAATGTACCTGGCCAAGGCAGCGGCCAGTGCGACATGAAGGCAGAGGGTGCTAAGAATCCCCGGAGGACCGGGCTAGGCTGCCATCTGATGCTGACCTTGGCTACTTACAATGGACGCTCCCTATCTTCTGATTCAAGGCTTCTTGAATTGGAAGAGGAACTACAAAGGATCAAGTGGGACATCGTGGGGATAAGTGAGGTAAGGAGAAAAGGAGAAGATCTCATCGAACTGAAAAGTGGACATCTCTTCTACTATCGTGGGACAGATACTGGCAGAACTAGTGGTGTTGGATTTATAATAAACAAGAAACTGAAGGATAAAGTTGTAGAAGTTGAAAGTTCCTCTGACAGAGCTGCACGACTTGTTATCCAACTCTCGAAAAGATACCAGGCTCAGATTATTCAAACTTATGCACCCACCACAAGTCATCCTGAAGAAGAAATTGAAGAATTTTATGAGGAAATTTGTAGTCTAAATAATAAAGGTAAGCAGCACTTGAAAATAATTATGGGAGATTTCAATGCAAAAATAGGGCAACGGCAACATAATGAAACTTCAGTAGGTAAATTCGGTCATGGCAACAAAAACCAGCGTGGAAATACTCTCGTTGAGTTTGCAGAGGCAGAAGGGTTTTTCATCTTGAACTCCTTCTTCAAGAAAAAGCCACACAGGAAATGGACATGGAGACATCCAAATGGGACGACAAGTGAAATTGATTTTATTATGTGTAACAAAAAATACGTCATAGAAGACTGCAGTGTGCTAAACAAGTTCAACACAGGTAGTGACCATAGATTGGTGAGATGTAAGATGCACCTCAACACTAAACTTGAACGTGGCAAGCTCATAAGACAAACAAAATCTGTTGACATAACCTACCTTAAAAAACACCATAATACCTTCAAGTTAGAACTGAAGAACAGGTTGTCTGCTTTAGAAGGCCTAACATCGGAAGAAGTGGACATCTCTGAAGTTAACAGAAAAGTAACCAAAGCTCTTATGGAAACAGCAACAAAATTAGCTGGGTCTAAGAACAAGTTGCATGTGAACAAATTATCAGGAAAAACCAAAATGTTGATGCAAAAAAGAAGAGAGATGAGGACAACTAAAGAAGATGTGACTTCCAAAGTGGAATATATAGAGCTATGCAAGACAGTAAGAAAAAGTATCACTGAAGACGTAAGGAAATTCAACTGTGAACTAGTGAGGAAAGCAATTGAAAACAACCAAAGCCTAAAATTGGCAAAGGGACATCTCAGTAAGGGAAGAAAACAGATTATGGCACTGAGAAAAGAAGATGGTTCTGTAACAAGAAATAGAGGCGAAATTTTGACAAGAGTAAAAGATTTCTACTCCAAATTATATGAAAGGGATGATACATGCACTCCAGACATCATGAAAGATACCAGTACCAGAGTTCCTCCAGTCCTTCCAGCAGAAGTTGCACATGCAATCAAGAACATGAAGCGAGGAAAAGCTCCAGGAGAAGATGGAATTACTGTAGACATCATACAAGAAGCAAGTGGAGAAATCGAAACAGTACTCGCCCAAATTTTCACTCGATGCCTTAATGAAGGAAAGATTCCTGAGGATTGGAACACCGCTACAATGATCCTGCTACATAAGAAAGGTGACATTGAAGATCTCGGAAACTACAGATCTATCAGCCTCCTATCAGTAGTTTATAAAATCTTCACTAAAGTTCTTTCACACCGCTTGAAGGTAACACTGGACATGGCTCAACCGAGAGAACAAGCTGGGTTCAGGAGTGGCTACAGCACAATAGATCATATCCACGTGCTCAGAGAACTAATTGAAAGAGCGAGGGAATATGAACTTCAATTGTGCATGGCTTTTATCGATTATGAAAAAGCCTTTGATTCGGTGAAACCATCAGCAGTTACAATGGCTCTGAAAACCTGCGGTATTGAAGATGCATACATTAATATTATTAATAACATCTATGAAAATGCAAGTGCAAAGATTACGCTGTTTGAAAATACAACACACATAAAAATTGGAAAAGGAGTGGGACAAGGTGACACCATATCTCCGAAGCTCTTTAATGCCACATTGGAGGGTGTTTTTCAGTCGCTGAGCTGGGAAAACAAGGGGATAAAGATTATTGGAGATTATCTAACCCACCTTCGTTTTGCTGATGACATAGTCATTTTTGCAACTACCCGATCAGAGCTGCAGAGTAAGATCCAGGAACTTGCTGAAAAGAGTAAAGTAGTGGGATTAAAAATGAACTTTCAGAAGACAAAAGTGATGTTCAATGTTTTTACAAGAAATGAAGATTTATCGATTGATGGAGAAAAGCTGGAGATAACAGACACATACGTTTATCTTGGACAGCAGATATCAAATGAGGGTCACATTGATGAAGAAATTAATCGGCGTACAAAACTTGCCTGGAGAGCTTTTGGAAGAAACAGCATAATTTTCAAGAGCAATATGCCATTATGTCTTAAAAGAAAAGTGTTTGATCAATGCATCCTTCCAGTGCTTACGTATGGTGCAGAGACGTGGACCTTAACTAAAAGAGACATACAAAGGCTACAGACAACTCAAAGCAGCATGGAAAGGTGCATGCTTGGTATAACCAGGAGATATAAGAAGAGGAACTCGTGGATCCGAAAAATGACAAGAGTGGAAGACATCATGATCAGAGTTAAATCCCTGAAATGGCAATGGGCTGGACATACTGCCAGAAGGACAGATAATCGATGGACAGCTGAAATTTTAGATTGGATTCCAAGGGACAGGAAAAGACCCAGAAGAAGACCACATGGGAGATGGGTGGATGAAATTCGAAAGTATGCAGGGGTGACATGGAGGAGACTGGCACAAGACAGACCGTTGTGGAGGAAACTTGGGGAGACCTTCGTCCAGCAGTGGATTGATAATGGTTGACAATGATGATGATGATGATATATAGATAGATGTAAGGTCAGGTGATGCGTAACATCACAGAATCTCCTTGACAAATGTCAACCCCGCCTTCTCGTGGTGCATCCTGTTCCCACTAAAGGGGCTCTGACGACAGCCAATAGCGGTATAACTATAACATCGGGATTAGAGGAAATTCTATCTCACACTCACCAACCCGCTTGGCCAGCGTGGTGAGTTATGGCCAAACCCCTCCAAAATGATTCCACAACATAAATCTTGGCCCTCAGTCTCCGGCAGCTGGAATGTACCTGGCCAAGGCAGCGGCCAGTGCGACATGAAGGCAGAGGGTGCTAAGAATCCCCGGAGGACCGGACTAGGCTGCCATCTGAGGCTGACCTTGGCTACTTACAATGGACGCTCCCTATCTTCTGATTCAAGGCTTCTTGAATTGGAAGAGGAACTACAAAGGATCAAGTTGGACATCGTGGGGCTAAGTGAGGTAAGGAGAAAAGGAGAAGATCTCATCGAACTGGAAAGTATACATCTCTTCTACTATCGTGGGACAGATACTGGCAGAACTAGTGGTGTTGGATTTATAATAAACAAGAAACTGAAGGATAAAGTTGTAGAAGTTGAAAGTTCCTCTGACAGAGCTGCACGACTTGTTATCCAACTCTCGAAAAGATACCAGGCTCAGATTATTCAAACTTATGCACCCACCACAAGTCATCCTGAAGAAGAAATTGAAGAATTTTATGAGGAAATTTGTCATCTAAATAATAAAGGTAAGCAGCACTTGAAAATAATTATGGGAGATTTCAATGCAAAAATAGGGCAACGGCAACAGAATGAAACTTCAGTAGGTAAATTCGGTCACGGCAACAGAAACCAGCGTGGAAATACTCTCGTTGATTTTGCAGAGGCAGAAGGGTTTTTCATCTTGAACTCCTTCTTCAAGAAAAAGCCACACAGGAAATGGACATGGAGACATCCAAATTTGACGACAAGTGAAACTGATTATATCATGTGTAACAAAAAATTCGTCATAGAAGACTGCAGTGTGCTGAACAAGTTCAACACAGGTAGTGACCATAGATTGGTGAGATGTAAGATGCACCTCAACACTAAACTTGAACGTGGCAAGCTCATAGGACAAACAAAATCTATTGACAAAACCAACCTTAAAAAACACCATAATACCTTCAAGTTAGAACTGAAGAACAGGTTGTCTGCTTTAGAAGGCCTAACATCGGAAGAAGTGGACATCTCTGAAGTTAACAGAAAAGTAACCAAAGCTCTTATGGAAACAGCAACAAAATTAGCTGGGTCTAAGAACAAGTTGCATGTGAACAAATTATCAGGTAAAACAAAAATGTTGATGCAAAAAAGAAGAGAGATGAGGACAACTAAAGAAGATGTGACTTCCAAAGTGGAATATACAGAGCTATGCAAGACAGTAAGAAAAAGTATCACTGAAGACGTAAGAAAATTCAACTGTGAACTAGTGAGGAAAGCAATTGAAAACAACCAAAGCCTAAAGATAGCAAAGGGACATCTCAGTAAGGGAAGAAAACAGATTATGGCACTGAGAAAAGAAGATGGTTCTGTAACAAGAAATAGAGGCGAAATTTTGACAAGAGTGAAAGATTTCTACTCCAAATGATATGAAAGGGATGATACATACACTCCAGACATCATGAAAGATACCAGTACCAGAGTTCTTCCAGTCCTTCCAGCAGAAGTTGCACATGCAATCAAGAACATGAAGCGAGGAAAAGCTCCAGGAGAAGATGGAATTACTGTAGACATCATACAAGAAGCAAGTGGAGGAATCGAAACAGTACTCGCCCAAATTTTCACTCGATGCCTTAATGAAGGAAAGATTCCTGAGGATTGGAACACCGCTACAATGATCCTGCTACATAACAAAGGTGACATTGAGGATCTCGGAAACTACAGACCTATCAGCCTCCTATCAGTAGTTTATAAAATCTTCACTAAAGTTCTTTCACACCGCTTGAAGGTAACACTGGACATGGCTCAACCGAGAGAACAAGCTGGATTCAGGAGTGGCTACAGCACAATAGATCATATCCACGTGCTGAGAGAACTAATTGAAAGAGCGAGGGAATATGAACTTCAATTGTGCATGGCTTTTACCGATTATGAAAAAGCCTTTGATTCGGTGAAACCATCAGCAGTTACAATGGCTCTGAAAACCTGCGGTATTGAAGATGCATACATTAATATTATTAATAACATCTATGAAAATGCAAGTGCAAAGATTAGGCTGTTTGAAAATACAACACACATAAAAATTGGAAAAGGAGTGGGACAAGGTGACACCATATCTCCGAAGCTCTTTAATGCCACATTGGAGGGTGTTTTTCAGTCGCTGAGCTGGGAAAACAAGGGGATAAAGATTATTGGAGATTATCTAACCCACCTTCGTTTTGCTGATGACGTAGTCATTTTTGCAACTACCCGATCAGAGCTGCAGAGTAAGATCCAGGAACTTGCTGACAAGAGTAAAGTAGTGGGATTAAAAATGAACTTTCAGAAGACAAAAGTGATGTTCAATGCTTTTACAAGAAATGAAGATTTATCGATTGATGCAGAAAAGCTGGAGATAACAGACACGTACGTTTATCTTGGACAGCAGATATCAAGTGAGGGTCACATTGATGAAGAAATTAATCGGCGTACAAAACTTGCCTGGAGAGCTTTTGGAAGAAACAGCATAATTTTCAAGAGCAATATGCCATTATGTCTTAAAAGAAAAGTGTTTGATCAATGCATCCTTCCAGTGCTTACGTATGGTGCAGAGACGTGGACCTTAACTAAAAGAGACATACAAAGGCTACAGACAACTCAAAGCAGCATGGAGAGGTGCATGCTTGGTATAACCAGGAGAGATAAGAAGAGGAACTCGTGGATCCGAAAAATGACAAGAGTGGAAGACATCATGATCAGAGTTAAATCCCTGAAATGGCAATGGGCTGGACATACTGCCAGAAGGACAGATCATCGATGGACAGCCGAAATTTTAGATTGGATTCCAAAGGACAGGAAAAGACCCAGAAGAAGACCACATGGCAGATGGGTGGATGAAATTCGAAAGTATGCAGGGGTGACATGGAGGAGACTGGCACAAGACAGACCGTTGTGGAGGAAACTTGGGGAGACCTTCGTCCAGCAGTGGATTGATAATGGTTGACAATGATGATGATGATATATATATAAATGCACACACATATATATATATAAATGGGATGTAAGGTCAGGTGATGCGTAACATCACAGCCTCTCCTTGACAAATGTCAACCCCGCCTTCTCGTGGTGCATCCTGTACCCACTAAAGGGGCTCTGACGACCGCCCATAGCGGTATAACTATACCATCGGGATTAGAGGAAATTCTATCCCACACTCACCAACCCGCTTGGCCAGCGTGGTGAGTTACGGCCATACCCCTCCAAAATGATTCCACAACTTAAATCTTGGCCCTCAGTCTCCGGCAGCTGGAATGTACCTGGCCAAGGCAGCGGCCAGTGCGACATGAAGGCAGAGGGTGCTAAGAATCCCCGGAGGACCGGACTAGGCTGCCATCTGATGCTGAATTTGGCTACTTACAATGGACGCTCTCTATCTTCTGATTCAAGGCTTCTTGAATTGGAAGAGGAACTACAAAGGATCAAGTGGGACATCGTGTTGATAAGTGAGGTAAGGAGAAAAGAAGAAGATCTCATCGAACTGAAAAGTGGACATCTCTTCTACTATCGTGGGACAGATACTGGCAGAACTAGTGGTGTTGGATTTATAATAAACAAGAAACTGAAGGATAAAGTTGTAGAAGTTGAAAGTTCCTCTGACAGAGCTGCACGACTTGTTATCCAACTCTCGAAAAGATACCAGGCTCAGATTATTTAAACTTATGCACCCACAACAAGTCATCCTGAAGAAGAAATTGAAGAATTTTATGAGGAAATTTGTAGTCTAAATAATAAAGGTAAGCAGCACTTGAAAATAATTATGGGAGATTTCAATGCAAAAATAGGGCAACGGCAACATAATGAAACTTCAGTAGGTAAATTCGGTCATGGCAACAAAAACCAGCGTGGAAATACTCTCGTTGAGTTTGCAGAGGCAGAAGGGTTTTTCATCTTGAACTCCTTCTTCAAGAAAAAGCCACACAGGAAATGGACATGGAGACATCCAAATGGGACGACAAGTGAAATTGATTTTATTATGTGTAACAAAAAATACGTCATAGAAGACTGCAGTGTGCTAAACAAGTTCAACACAGGTAGTGACCATAGATTGGTGAGATGTAAGATGCACCTCAACACTAAACTTGAACGTGGCAAGCTCATAAGACAAACAAAATCTGTTGACATAACCTACCTTAAAAAACACCATAATACCTTCAAGTTAGAACTGAAGAACAGGTTGTCTGCTTTAGAAGGCCTAACATCGGAAGAAGTGGACATCTCTGAAGTTAACAGAAAAGTAACCAAAGCTCTTATGGAAACAGCAACAAAATTAGCTGGGTCTAAGAACAAGTTGCATGTGAACAAATTATCAGGAAAAACCAAAATGTTGATGCAAAAAAGAAGAGAGATGAGGACAACTAAAGAAGATGTGACTTCCAAAGTGGAATATATAGAGCTATGCAAGACAGTAAGAAAAAGTATCACTGAAGACGTAAGGAAATTCAACTGTGAACTAGTGAGGAAAGCAATTGAAAACAACCAAAGCCTAAAATTGGCAAAGGGACATCTCAGTAAGGGAAGAAAACAGATTATGGCACTGAGAAAAGAAGATGGTTCTGTAACAAGAAATAGAGGCGAAATTTTGACAAGAGTAAAAGATTTCTACTCCAAATTATATGAAAGGGATGATACATGCACTCCAGACATCATGAAAGATACCAGTACCAGAGTTCCTCCAGTCCTTCCAGCAGAAGTTGCACATGCAATCAAGAACATGAAGCGAGGAAAAGCTCCAGGAGAAGATGGAATTACTGTAGACATCATACAAGAAGCAAGTGGAGAAATCGAAACAGTACTCGCCCAAATTTTCACTCGATGCCTTAATGAAGGAAAGATTCCTGAGGATTGGAACACCGCTACAATGATCCTGCTACATAAGAAAGGTGACATTGAAGATCTCGGAAACTACAGATCTATCAGCCTCCTATCAGTAGTTTATAAAATCTTCACTAAAGTTCTTTCACACCGCTTGAAGGTAACACTGGACATGGCTCAACCGAGAGAACAAGCTGGGTTCAGGAGTGGCTACAGCACAATAGATCATATCCACGTGCTCAGAGAACTAATTGAAAGAGCGAGGGAATATGAACTTCAATTGTGCATGGCTTTTATCGATTATGAAAAAGCCTTTGATTCGGTGAAACCATCAGCAGTTACAATGGCTCTGAAAACCTGCGGTATTGAAGATGCATACATTAATATTATTAATAACATCTATGAAAATGCAAGTGCAAAGATTACGCTGTTTGAAAATACAACACACATAAAAATTGGAAAAGGAGTGGGACAAGGTGACACCATATCTCCGAAGCTCTTTAATGCCACATTGGAGGGTGTTTTTCAGTCGCTGAGCTGGGAAAACAAGGGGATAAAGATTATTGGAGATTATCTAACCCACCTTCGTTTTGCTGATGACATAGTCATTTTTGCAACTACCCGATCAGAGCTGCAGAGTAAGATCCAGGAACTTGCTGAAAAGAGTAAAGTAGTGGGATTAAAAATGAACTTTCAGAAGACAAAAGTGATGTTCAATGTTTTTACAAGAAATGAAGATTTATCGATTGATGGAGAAAAGCTGGAGATAACAGACACATACGTTTATCTTGGACAGCAGATATCAAATGAGGGTCACATTGATGAAGAAATTAATCGGCGTACAAAACTTGCCTGGAGAGCTTTTGGAAGAAACAGCATAATTTTCAAGAGCAATATGCCATTATGTCTTAAAAGAAAAGTGTTTGATCAATGCATCCTTCCAGTGCTTACGTATGGTGCAGAGACGTGGACCTTAACTAAAAGAGACATACAAAGGCTACAGACAACTCAAAGCAGCATGGAAAGGTGCATGCTTGGTATAACCAGGAGATATAAGAAGAGGAACTCGTGGATCCGAAAAATGACAAGAGTGGAAGACATCATGATCAGAGTTAAATCCCTGAAATGGCAATGGGCTGGACATACTGCCAGAAGGACAGATAATCGATGGACAGCTGAAATTTTAGATTGGATTCCAAGGGACAGGAAAAGACCCAGAAGAAGACCACATGGGAGATGGGTGGATGAAATTCGAAAGTATGCAGGGGTGACATGGAGGAGACTGGCACAAGACAGACCGTTGTGGAGGAAACTTGGGGAGACCTTCGTCCAGCAGTGGATTGATAATGGTTGACAATGATGATGATGATGATATATAGATAGATGTAAGGTCAGGTGATGCGTAACATCACAGAATCTCCTTGACAAATGTCAACCCCGCCTTCTCGTGGTGCATCCTGTTCCCACTAAAGGGGCTCTGACGACAGCCAATAGCGGTATAACTATAACATCGGGATTAGAGGAAATTCTATCTCACACTCACCAACCCGCTTGGCCAGCGTGGTGAGTTATGGCCAAACCCCTCCAAAATGATTCCACAACATAAATCTTGGCCCTCAGTCTCCGGCAGCTGGAATGTACCTGGCCAAGGCAGCGGCCAGTGCGACATGAAGGCAGAGGGTGCTAAGAATCCCCGGAGGACCGGACTAGGCTGCCATCTGAGGCTGACCTTGGCTACTTACAATGGACGCTCCCTATCTTCTGATTCAAGGCTTCTTGAATTGGAAGAGGAACTACAAAGGATCAAGTTGGACATCGTGGGGCTAAGTGAGGTAAGGAGAAAAGGAGAAGATCTCATCGAACTGGAAAGTATACATCTCTTCTACTATCGTGGGACAGATACTGGCAGAACTAGTGGTGTTGGATTTATAATAAACAAGAAACTGAAGGATAAAGTTGTAGAAGTTGAAAGTTCCTCTGACAGAGCTGCACGACGTGTTATCCAACTCTCGAAAAGATACCAGGCTCAGATTATTCAAACTTATGCACCCACCACAAGTCATCCTGAAGAAGAAATTGAAGAATTTTATGAGGAAATTTGTCATCTAAATAATAAAGGTAAGCAGCACTTGAAAATAATTATGGGAGATTTCAATGCAAAAATAGGGCAACGGCAACAGAATGAAACTTCAGTAGGTAAATTCGGTCACGGCAACAGAAACCAGCGTGGAAATACTCTCGTTGATTTTGCAGAGGCAGAAGGGTTTTTCATCTTGAACTCCTTCTTCAAGAAAAAGCCACACAGGAAATGGACATGGAGACATCCAAATTTGACGACAAGTGAAACTGATTATATCATGTGTAACAAAAAATTCGTCATAGAAGACTGCAGTGTGCTGAACAAGTTCAACACAGGTAGTGACCATAGATTGGTGAGATGTAAGATGCACCTCAACACTAAACTTGAACGTGGCAAGCTCATAGGACAAACAAAATCTATTGACAAAACCAACCTTAAAAAACACCATAATACCTTCAAGTTAGAACTGAAGAACAGGTTGTCTGCTTTAGAAGGCCTAACATCGGAAGAAGTGGACATCTCTGAAGTTAACAGAAAAGTAACCAAAGCTCTTATGGAAACAGCAACAAAATTAGCTGGGTCTAAGAACAAGTTGCATGTGAACAAATTATCAGGTAAAACAAAAATGTTGATGCAAAAAAAGAAGAGAGATGAGGACAACTAAAGAAGATGTGACTTCCAAAGTGGAATATACAGAGCTATGCAAGACAGTAAGAAAAAGTATCACTGAAGACGTAAGAAAATTCAACTGTGAACTAGTGAGGAAAGCAATTGAAAACAACCAAAGCCTAAAGATAGCAAAGGGACATCTCAGTAAGGGAAGAAAACAGATTATGGCACTGAGAAAAGAAGATGGTTCTGTAACAAGAAATAGAGGCGAAATTTTGACAAGAGTGAAAGATTTCTACTCCAAATGATATGAAAGGGATGATACATACACTCCAGACGTCATGAAAGATACCAGTACCAGAGTTCTTCCAGTCCTTCCAGCAGAAAGTTGCACATGCAATCAAGAACATGAAGCGAGGAAAAGCTCCAGGAGAAGATGGAATTACTGTAGACATCATACAAGAAGCAAGTGGAGGAATCGAAACAGTACTCGCCCAAATTTTCACTCGATGCCTTAATGAAGGAAAGATTCCTGAGGATTGGAACACCGCTACAATGATCCTGCTACATAACAAAGGTGACATTGAGGATCTCGGAAACTACAGACCTATCAGCCTCCTATCAGTAGTTTATAAAATCTTCACTAAAGTTCTTTCACACCGCTTGAAGGTAACACTGGACATGGCTCAACCGAGAGAACAAGCTGGATTCAGGAGTGGCTACAGCACAATAGATCATATCCACGTGCTGAGAGAACTAATTGAAAGAGCGAGGGAATATGAACTTCAATTGTGCATGGCTTTTACCGATTATGAAAAAGCCTTTGATTCGGTGAAACCATCAGCAGTTACAATGGCTCTGAAAACCTGCGGTATTGAAGATGCATACATTAATATTATTAATAACATCTATGAAAATGCAAGTGCAAAGATTAGGCTGTTTGAAAATACAACACACATAAAAATTGGAAAAGGAGTGGGACAAGGTGACACCATATCTCCGAAGCTCTTTAATGCCACATTGGAGGGTGTTTTTCAGTCGCTGAGCTGGGAAAACAAGGGGATAAAGATTATTGGAGATTATCTAACCCACCTTCGTTTTGCTGATGACGTAGTCATTTTTGCAACTACCCGATCAGAGCTGCAGAGTAAGATCCAGGAACTTGCTGACAAGAGTAAAGTAGTGGGATTAAAAATGAACTTTCAGAAGACAAAAGTGATGTTCAATGCTTTTACAAGAAATGAAGATTTATCGATTGATGCAGAAAAGCTGGAGATAACAGACACGTACGTTTATCTTGGACAGCAGATATCAAGTGAGGGTCACATTGATGAAGAAATTAATCGGCGTACAAAACTTGCCTGGAGAGCTTTTGGAAGAAACAGCATAATTTTCAAGAGCAATATGCCATTATGTCTTAAAAGAAAAGTGTTTGATCAATGCATCCTTCCAGTGCTTACGTATGGTGCAGAGACGTGGACCTTAACTAAAAGAGACATACAAAGGCTACAGACAACTCAAAGCAGCATGGAGAGGTGCATGTTTGGTATAACCAGGAGAGATAAGAAGAGGAACTCGTGGATCCGAAAAATGACAAGAGTGGAAGACATCATGATCAGAGTTAAATCCCTGAAATGGCAATGGGCTGGACATACTGCCAGAAGGACAGATCATCGATGGACAGCCGAAATTTTAGATTGGATTCCAAAGGACAGGAAAAGACCCAGAAGAAGACCACATGGCAGATGGGTGGATGAAATTCGAAAGTATGCAGGGGTGACATGGAGGAGACTGGCACAAGACAGACCGTTGTGGAGGAAACTTGGGGAGACCTTCGTCCAGCAGTGGATTGATAATGGTTGACAATGATGATGATGATATATATATAAATGCACACACATATATATATATAAATGGGATGTAAGGTCAGGTGATGCGTAACATCACAGCCTCTCCTTGACAAATGTCAACCCCGCCTTCTCGTGGTGCATCCTGTACCCACTAAAGGGGCTCTGACGACCGCCCATAGCGGTATAACTATACCATCGGGATTAGAGGAAATTCTATCCCACACTCACCAACCCGCTTGGCCAGCGTGGTGAGTTACGGCCATACCCCTCCAAAATGATTCCACAACTTAAATCTTGGCCCTCAGTCTCCGGCAGCTGGAATGTACCTGGCCAAGGCAGCGGCCAGTGCGACATGAAGGCAGAGGGTGCTAAGAATCCCCGGAGGACCGGACTAGGCTGCCATCTGATGCTGAATTTGGCTACTTACAATGGACGCTCTCTATCTTCTGATTCAAGGCTTCTTGAATTGGAAGAGGAACTACAAAGGATCAAGTGGGACATCGTGTTGATAAGTGAGGTAAGGAGAAAAGAAGAAGATCTCATCGAACTGAAAAAGTGGACATCTCTTCTACTATCGTGGGACAGATACTGGCAGAACTAGTGGTGTTGGATTTATAATAAACAAGAAACTGAAGGATAAAGTTGTAGAAGTTGAAAGTTCCTCTGACAGAGCTGCACGACTTGTTATCCAACTCTCGAAAAGATACCAGGCTCAGATTATTTAAACTTATGCACCCACAACAAGTCATCCTGAAGAAGAAATTGAAGAATTTTATGAGGAAATTTGTCATCTAAATAATAAAGGTAAGCAGCACTTGAAAACAATTATCGGAGATTTCAATGCAAAAATAGGGCAACGGCAACAGAATGAAACTTCAGTAGGTAAATTCGGTCATGGCAACAGAATCCAGCGTGGAAATACTCTCGTTGAGTTTGCAGAGGCAGAAGGGTTTTTCATCTTGAACTCCTTCAAGAAAAAGCCACACAGGAAATGGACATGGAGACATCCAAATGGGACGACAAGTGAAATTGATTTTATTATGTGTAACAAAAAATACGTCATAGAAGACTGCAGTGTGCTAAACAAGTTCAACACAGGTAGTGACCATAGATTGGTGAGATGTAAGATGCGCCTCAACACTAAACTTGAACGTGGCAAGCTCATAGGACAAACAAAATCTATTGACATAACCAACCTTAAAAAACACCATAATACCTTCAAGTTAGAACTGAAGAACAGGTTCTCTGCTTTAGAAAGCCTAACATCGGAAGAAGTGGACATCTCTGAAGTTAACAGAAAAGTAACCAAAGCTCTTATGGAAACAGCAACAAAATTAGCTGGGTCTAAGAACAAGTTGCATGTAAATAAATTATAAGGAAAAACGAAAATGTTGATGCAAAAAAGAAGAGAGTTGAGGACAACTAAAGAAGATGTGACTTCCAAAGTGGAATATATAGAGCTATGCAAGACAGTAAGAAAAAGTATCAGTGAAGACGTAAGGAAATTCAACTGTGAACTAGTGAGGAAGGCAATTGAAAACAACCAAAGCCTAAAGATAGCAAAGGGACATCTCAGTAAGGGAAGAAAACAGATTATGGCACTGAGAAAAGAAGATGGTTCTGTAACAAGAAATAGAGGCGAAATTTTGACAAGAGTGAAAGATTTCTACTCCAAATTATATGAAAGGGATGATACATGCACTCCAGACATCATGAAAGATACCAGTACCAGACTTCCTTCAGTCCTTTAAGCAGAAGTTGTACATGCAATCAAGAACATGAAGCGAGGAAATGCTCCAGGAGAAGATGGAATTACTGTAGACATCATACAAGAAGCAAGTGGAGAAATTGAAACAGTACTCGCCCAAATTTTCACTCGATGCCTGAATGAAGGAAAGATTCCTGAGGATTGGAACACCGCTACAATGATCCTGCTACATAAGAAAGGTGACATTGAGGATCTCGGAAACTACAGACCTATCAGCCTCCTATCAGTAGTTTATAAAATCTTCACTGAAGTTCTTTCACACCGCTTGAAGGTAACACTGGACATGGCTCAACCGAGAGAACAAGCTGGATTCAGGAGTGGCTACAGCACAATAGATCATATCCACGTGCTGAGAGAACTAATTGAAAGAGCGAGGGAATATGAACTTCAATTGTGCATGGCTTTTACCGATTATGAAAAAGCCTTTGATTCGGTGAAACCATCAGTAGTTACAATGGCTCTGAAAACCTGCGGTATTGAAGATGCATACATTAATATTATTAATAACATCTATGAAAATGCAAGTGCAAAGATTAGGCTGTTTGAAAATACAACACACATAAAAATTGGAAAAGGAGTGGGACAAGGTGACACCATATCTCCGAAGCTCTTTAATGCCACATTGGAGGGTGTTTTTCAGTCGCTGAGCTGGGAAAACAAGGTAATAAAGATTATTGGAGATTATCTAACCCACCTTCGTTTTGCTGATGACGTAGTCATTTTTGCAACTACCCGATCAGAGCTGCAGAGTAAGATCCAGGAACTTGCTGACAAGAGTAAAGTAGTGGGATTAAAAATGAACTTTCAGAAGACAAAAGTGATGTACAATGCTTTTACAAGAAATGAAGATTTATCGATTGATGGAGAAAAGCTGGAGATAACAGACACGTACGTTTATCTTGGACAGCAGATATCAAGTGAGGGTCACATTGATGAAGAAATTAATCGGCGTACAAAACTTGCCTGGAGAGCTTTTGGAAGAAACAGCATAATTTTCAAGAGCAATATGCCATTATGTCTTAAAAGAAAAGTGTTTGATCAATGCATCCTTCCAGTGCTTACGTATGGTGCAGAGACGTGGACCTTAACTAAAAGAGACATACAAAGGCTACAGACAACTCAAAGCAGCATGGAGAGGTGCATGCTTGGTATAACCAGGAGAGATAAGAAGAGGAACTCGTGGATCCGAAAAATGACAAGAGTGGAAGACATCATGATCAGAGTTAAATCCCTGAAATGGCAATGGGCTGGACATACTGCCAGAAGGACAGATCATCGATGGACAGCCGCAATTTTAGATTGGATTCCAAGGGACAGGAAAAGACCCAGAAGAAGACCACATGGGAGATGGGTGGATGAAATTCGAAAGTATGCAGGGGTGACATGGAGGAGACTGGCACAAGTCAGACCGTTGTGGAGGAAACTTGGGGAGACCTTCGTCCAGCAGTGGATTGATAATGGTTGACAATGATGATGATGATATATATATATATGCACACACATATATATATAAATGGGATGTAAGGTCAGGTGATGCGTAACATCACAGCCTCTCCTTGACAAATGTCAACCCCGCCTTCTCGTGGTGCATCCTATTCCCACTAAAGGGGCTCTGACGACCGCCCATAGCGGTATAACTATACCATCGGGATTAGAGGAAATTCTATCTCACACTCACCAACCAGCTTGGCCAGCGTGGTGAGTTATGGCCAAACCCCTCCAAAATGATTCCACAACATACATCTTGGCCCTCAGTCTCCGGCAGCTGGAATGTACCTGGCCAAGGCAGCGGCCAGTGCGACATGAAGGCAGAGGGTGCTAAGAATCCCCGGAGGACCGGACTAGGCTGCCATCTGATGCTGACCTTGGCTACTTACAATGGACGCTCTCTATCTTCTGATTCAAGGCTTCTTGAATTGGAAGAGGAACTACAAAGGATCAAGTGGGACATCGTGTTGATAAGTGAGGTAAGGAGAAAAGGAGAAGATCTCATCGAACTGAAAAGTGGACATCTCTTCTACTATCGTGGGACAGATACTGGCAGAACTAGTGGTGTTGGATTTATAATAAACAAGAAACTGAAGGATAAAGTTGTAGAAGTTGAAAGTTCCTCTGACAGAGCTGCACGACTTGTTATCCAACTCTCGAAAAGATACCAGGCTCAGATTATTCAAACTTATGCACCCACCACAAGTCATCCTGAAGAAGAAATTGAAGAATTTTATGAGGAAATTTGTCATCTAAATAATAAAGGTAAGCAGCACTTGAAAATAATTATGGGAGATTTCAATGCAAAAATTGGGCAACGGCAGCAGAATGAAACTTCAGTAGGTAAATTCGGTCATGGCAACAGAAACCAGCGTGGAAATACTCTCGTTGAGTTTGCAGAGGCAGAAGGGTTTTTCATCTTGAACTCCTTCAAGAAAAAGCCACACAGGAAATGGACATGGAGACATCCAAATGGGACGACAAGTGAAATTGATTTTATTATGTGTAACAAAAAATACGTCATAGAAGACTGCAGTGTGCTAAACAAGTTCAACACAGGTAGTGACCATAGATTGGTGAGATGTAAGATGCGCCTCAACACTAAACTTGAACGTGGCAAGCTCATAGGACAAACAAAATCTATTGACATAACCAACCTTAAAAAACACCATAATACCTTCAAGTTAGAACTGAAGAACAGGTTCTCTGCTTTAGAAAGCTTAACATCGGAAGAAGTGGACATCTCTGAAGTTAACAGAAAAGTAACCAAAGCTCTTATGGAAACAGCAACAAAATTAGCTGGGTCTAAGAACAAGTTGCATGTAAATAAATTATCAGGAAAAACGAAAATGCTGATGCAAAAAAGAAGAGAGATGAGGACAACTAAAGAAGATGTGACTTCCAAAGTGGAATATATAGAGCTATGCAAGACAGTAAGAAAAAGTATCAGTGAAGACGTAAGGAAATTCAACTGTGAACTAGTGAGGAAAGCAATTGAAAACAACCAAAGCCTAAAGATAGCAAAGGGACATCTCAGTAAGGGAAGAAAACAGATTATGGCACTGAGAAAAGAAGATGGTTCTGTAACATGAAATAGAGGCGAAATTTTGACAAGAGTGAAAGATTTCTACTCCAAATTATATGAAAGGGATGATACATGCACTCCAGACATCATGAAAGATACCAGTACCAGAGTTCCTCCAGTCCTTCCAGCAGAAGTTGTACATGCAATCAAGAACATGAAGCGAGGAAATGCTCCAGGAGAAGATGGAATTACTGTAGACATCATACAAGAAGCAAGTGGAGAAATTGAAACAGTACTCGCCCAAATTTTCACTCGATGCCTGAATGAAGGAAAGATTCCTGAGGATTGGAACACCGCTACAATGATCCTGCTACATAAGAAAGGTGACATTGAGGATCTCGGAAACTACAGACCTATCAGCCTCCTATCAGTAGTTTATAAAATCTTCACTAAAGTTCTTTCACACCGCTTGAAGGTAACACTGGACGTGGCTCAACCGAGAGAACAAGCTGGATTCAGGAGTGGCTACAGCACAATAGATCATATCCACGTGCTGAGAGAACTGATTGAAAGAGCGAGGGAATATGAACTTCCATTGTGCATGGCTTTTATCGATTATGAAAAAGCCTTTGATTCGGTGAAACCATCAGCAGTTACAATGGCTCTGAAAACCTGCGGTATTGAAGATGCATACATTAATATTATTAATAACATCTATGAAAATGCAAGTGCAAAGATTAGGCTGTTTGAAAATACAACACACGTAAAAATTGGAAAGGGAGTGAGACAAGGTGACACCATATCTCCGAAGCTCTTTAATGCCACATTGGAGGGTGTTTTTCAGTCACTGAGCTGGGAAAACAAGGGGATAAAGATTAATGGAGATTATCTAACCCACCTTCGGTTTGCTGATGACGTAGCCATTTTTGCAACTACCCCATCAGAGCTGCAGAGTATGATCCAGGAACTTGCTGACAAGAGTAAAGAAGTGGGATTAAAAATGAACTTTCAGAAGACAAAAGTGATGTTCAATGCTTTTACAAGAAATGAAGATTTGTCAATTGATGGAGAAAAGCTGGAGATAACAGACACGTACGTTTATCTTGGACAGCAGATATCAAGTGAGGGTCACATTGATGAAGAAATTAATCGGCGTACAAAACTTGCCTGGAGAGCTTTTGGAAGAAACAGCATAATTTTCAAGAGCAATATGCCATTATGTCTTAAAAGAAAAGTGTTTGATCAATGCATCCTTCCAGTGCTTACGTATGGTGCAGAGACGTGGACCTTAACTAAAAGAGACATACAAAGGCTGCAGACAACTCAAAGCAGCATGGAGAGGTGCATGCTTGGTGTAACCAGGAGAGATAAGAAGAGGAACTCGTGGATCCGAAAAATGACAAGAGTGGAAGACATCTTGATCAGAGTTAAATCCCTGAAATGGCAATGGGCTCGACATACTGCCAGAAGGACAGATCATCGATGGACAGCCGAAATTTTAGATTGGATTCCAAGGGACAGGAAAAGACCCAGAAGAAGACCACATGGGAGATGGGTGGATGAAATTCGAAAGTATGCAGGGGTGACATGGAGGAGACTGGCACAAGACAGACCGTTGTGGAGGAAACTTGGGGAGACCTTCGTCCAGCAGTGGATTGATAATGGTTGACAATGATGATGATGATGATATATATAAATTGGGGAAGGAAAATAGGAGAGAAAAAAAAAACATTTTACAAATGGCCGGATCAAAAATCTAAGAAAAAAAAAAATACATTAACAATTTTGTACCGAAGAGAGATGACTGTCTAGTGGAATTATTTCAAAAGATACCCAAGTACGAATCCTATAAACCCTAGTATAACCCTAGTATAAACTGAACTACACCTTCCTCTGGTTAAAATTTAAAAATGATCCAAAATTTACTTATTTATCAGTTAATGATTCATTGACATATGACATACACTTACGATTGATGGAATTGTTGTCAGTGACAACACAAATCACAGTAAAATACACTTACGATTGATGACATACACCTACAATCAATGGAATTGTTGTTTGTGGCAACACAAATCAGAGTAAATCCTATATTTTCTAAGCCATTTAAAGTTCTTTGAAACTTCCGTAAAGTCCCCCACCCATCCACTCAGAAGCACACGAATTATAAAATAAAAATGCAAAATAACACTTACATGTGAAATGTGACTCCTGGAATATTTTTAGAAGGTCGATTCGTACATCCAAAAGCTGAAGAGAAAGGCAATTTTTCGATCCACTAAGCAGATAAATAAAAAACACATTAATTCCACACAGCGCAAACCAAAGCGATGACATACACATAGAACACCAAAACATTTCAGAAGCATCTAATGCTTCTGAAATATTTTGGGTAAGATGTATCCCGTGATCCTTTGCGAACGATTTTCAAGCGTGCGAGCTATCGCTCAAGGCACCTCCTCTCTTTTCTTTCCTCCATTGAAGTTCCTACGAACTCTCGTTGATTATACCCCACGAGCCTACTGACTCGTACCAGAGTCCAGAAGACAAGCGGCGTTCAAATGTGTTTGGTACTTCAAATCTGTAACCCCAAGTTTTAGTTATGATTTCGAAGATGTACAGGGGTAGTTGATTTCTTCGAACACTTCATTTGTAGTTGTGTTGTTATTCCGTACATCGTAGCTAATATTTTTTCGTTCTGAAATGGATATTTTTGAAAATAAAGGAGTTTCTTAAATTTCGAAATCGTAGTATGGCAGGGAGGCCAAGAGCCAAGAGTTTCTTGTCGTATTGTGCCGGATAATTAAATTTTAAACCCTGACGAAATTGGAAATGAAGTATGCAGACTCACGACTTTAGAAAGAGCCACTTACACTGGTGAAAAAGGTACTAACACCACTTACAATGCTGCTTAAAGACGACCTCTTTCCTTCAGCATATTCCTGCAAGACGCTTGTATGACTACGTACTACTAAACAACTTAATTCTGCATTCTTCCGCCTGGTACTTGCCCTTATGAACGAAGCTTCCATTCACCGGACTCCACCTTCACCCTGTTGCCGCTCCGACGTCCTAGGCCTACCGTACGTACTCATCCAAACCATCGTACTCTCAGGTTAATACTTCAGAAAAATTATTTCCTTTTATCTAAAAATACTATATTTTTACACTTTTCCCCATTGTTTTGCATGCTTAAAAAATTGTACTCGCACTTTTCCCACACCGTTACATTTTTCCGGCAAAATAATATAGGACGCTAAAGTACACATTTACCAAAAAATGTTTTCTACATACGTCACTGCTCAGAGTTATAAGGCTTCCTGTGGGTAGCGAGTCATACTGTCAATGCAAGGTCCTCAGGTTCGAACCTGGGCTGATATTGCAGAGATGGTGTGATTTACTAACAATCGCTGAATATCCGCCGTGCATCGGACGAGCACGTTAAGTGACGGCCCCCAGGCTGGACCCACTGGTTAAATGGGTATCCTTTTCCTATGCCCCCCCCAGAAATTCTCTCACCCCTCTGTGTACAACATCGTACTTGTATGGTGGCGCCATCTACTGTACTCTAATCTGACTACAAACTGTTCTGTCAAAGTCGCTAGACTTGCTCTCATTCCTTCCGTTTGTGTGTCTTGCCCAAAAGGCGATCTCGCTGTAGGTGGCTGGGACCTAAACTCTACTCACTGTATACGGAAGTCCTACAAGAAAATCACAAATACTGTGGTGGTATAGGGCTTCCTTCACAAAACTGTGTGCGGTTCTTATTTCCATGAAATAGAGAGATGTGTGGAAAGCTCGCTCCCTTAGTTATGCCCCCATACGAGCCTGGAGCTTGATCAGCGGAAGTATTTCATAAGTGTATACGGAATTCAGATTAAAGCAATCTCGGACACGCCATTGGTTCGGAGCTGTTTGGAAGCTTGGAGTAGGCGGGGTCTACAAGGGCAGTCACGTGAGAGTTACGTTGTCTTTTTCCGTGGGAAGTTCTGATTGCAAAGAAATTCATAGTAGGATACGTCATCTGACAAACGATCGAAATGAATAATGCACTGCAAAGTAAGTTTATCTCAGATATCATAAGCGGTATTTGTATATCCTCAGATGTAATGCAGTCAAAATGCATCTTAAAATCTTACGACGACTTCAATAAATGGCTAATTGATTACCAAAAACTCAGTATCCCCCAGTATATTACAGCTCGTAAGCTGAGTACCAGGAATTTCGGTAAATCCCCCCACATTCGGTTAATTGCCCCACATTGGAAAACTGCTCCACAAGAAAATTCCCCCACGGAAATTTCTCCCATCTTTTTCAGTCAGGTACCTTGCACAAATTGAATTTTACACAAAATATCGGATGTGTGGAGAGATTTCCGGGTTCACCAATTCCGTTTTCAAGCACTTCAAATCAAACGACAGCTTTACAAGTAGCACAAATATGTTGGGCAAATTTCCGGGTTCGGCATTTCGATTTTTACTGCAAATTGCAGATGTTTTGCAAGTATTATTGCCATGTGGGAGAAATTTCCGTATTCGGTGTTTGGATTTTTAACTCATCAAAGCTATTGTCACCATGTATTTTGAAAAATTACTACAGAAATGAAGAACTACGTTGTTTAGCGTAGCACTACAAATTCGAAAGCTTTGCTCACAAGAACGTTTCTCTTGTACTCTTCTGCCACTAAAATGGCCGCCGGAACGAGACCGTTCCAGAAGAGCAAAGCCTCCCGCTGTTGCTGCGGCGGAGTTTTGTTATTCCTGCAGCAGAGGTGCTCACGTTGTCGTTTTGAGAGGTCAGTTTTACGGTTAAAATCTTTAAAATGCATTTCACAGATCACATTTTTGCCATGAAATTGCATTCTTTAACATCTGTGCGTTTCACATTTTCTAAATTCTTCGACATTTCCGCCGAAATAATTCAGGACCCTAAACTACACATATTTTCTACGTAGAATAAATGAATTTCTTTTTCTTTGAAAGTTTAACAACCACAGTGAGCAACTCAACGGTCTGAAAGCTATCGACCGTCCCTAATTCAAGCCACTGGCTCCAGCTAAGGGATACAGCCAGTGCCGTAAGACAAACATAACATCCATGACTCAGGGGTTTCAGACCCAGACCCTTCTTGGACTAATGATCATAAGCAGTGTTTCTTTCAGGCATACATCCGGGAGGGCAAAGCCCCGGAAATAACCATTTGTCCTCCCCCGGAAACATTTTATATTACTAAACCAAATGTTTATAAATTCAGGCTGTAATGAAAAAGAAAGTTTCGTTTCTTTTGATGCTAGAAAAATTTCTCCAATTGTAATTTTTTAAATATTTGTTCAACTGCAGTTTATTTTGTCAAAAAGTGTATTAGGACACATGCCGTTCTTCAAATTATAGTAAGTAGACTAATCCTACCTAATAGTCAAGGAACCGCAATTCGTGATCAAGAGTGTATTGAATGCCTTTTAATAGATGAGAATTTCAAGCCATTTAGTGAAGCGGACATTAAAAAAACAAAACGAAAAAACAACACTGTAGCTGAGTGAAAGTGATTAAATGCACTGTCAGTTATGAACTTCACGGATTATTTCCTGTGCTGTATTTTTTATGTAAGTACTCAAAACCATTTGTAAATTGCTCATCCGAACTGGGGGTTTCATTCTACAGTTTTAATTTCACATGTGTAGTTTAAATTGTAATTATTAGATTATACAAAAACAAGCTATTTTATAGTACTGTTCTATGCTGACCACTACCTACTACACTGTCTGGCGATTCAAGATCAATCCGTCTAAGAGCACTGCGCTGTTGTTTTTTGGATCTCTTCAAGGAGTACCGAAACTCATTATGTTTCAATAGACTATCCCCTGGGTTACCTCCACTAAGTACTTAGGGCTCCAACTCGATTGTCGACTTTCGTGGGAGACGAACACCATCTAGCACACGACTAAAGTTCAACAAATGCCTTGGGCAGCTAGCTCCACTACTCCACCGGAGGAGCTTCTTTACAACACGGCATAAAGTACTGTTGTATAAGACGATCGTCAGGCCGGTTCTTTTTACGCCTCCTCCATCTGGATTGGTATTAGTAGGAATCAGCGGGAGAGAATCACGAGGGTGCAGAGTCCAGCACTTCGAATAATCACTGGGGCTCCCCCTTGGACCCCACTTCGGAATCTGAGGAACAGACTTGGAATCGAGAAGGTACATGAGTTTTCCACCAGACTCGCGAAGAAGTTCTTCAAGAAAGCGGAAACCCACCCTAATGAACTTGTTTGGGACGCGGTTGACTACAATCCCAGCGAA
This sequence comes from Macrothele yani, assembly GCA_039090855.1. Classification (NCBI taxonomy): domain Eukaryota; kingdom Metazoa; phylum Arthropoda; class Arachnida; order Araneae; family Macrothelidae; genus Macrothele; species Macrothele yani. The sequence continues at coordinate 37,392,637 of CM077031.1, read as the reverse complement.
TTCCTTGGGTATCCCAGAACTAAGGCGGGGATCGTTGACCCCCCTTGACGGAGAGAGGAACTATGCGAACACTGGTAAGTGTTAGAGAGACTACCACCCCCTTCTTTTTCAGATTGGCATCGAGACGTTGAAAAAGGATACTGTTCGGGCATTTGGATTTGATCTCGTTGAGTTGCAGTGACTCGATGGTGAGTCGGTGGCCGGCAGGTGTTGTGGTCCACCCCCTTCCCCCCGGACGGGTGTCACGGCTCAGAGTCGAAAGATATATCACCCTCTCCTTTCACTCAACTTTTGTGTTTGTCTTTCCTATTGAGTTCCTTTACTCAGATTTCCTAGCTCCCTATTTTTAAGGGTAGTTTTAGAATTGGGGTCAGACACTCCCTTCCAAAAACTTCTTCAAATATCGTGTCGTGAAAGTTCCGTTGGTGAAAACTAAATAATTTTTATAGAAAATTGCCAAGTTAAGCTACTTGTTTTAACCTAGTTTCCAGCTATTATGTGCCAGCATTTAGATGATTAAACATTTTTATTTCGCGATTGACTGTTTTCAGAATGAGATCTTTCGGCTGTAGTGCAATTTGTAATATTTTCACCCCCCCCCCCCCATCGTTTAGCTGGTAAAAGTTTGTTCTCTACACGTTTGAAGAAGTGATTACTATATGTATATTAATAACTCCTATATATGTAAATATAGTACATAAAATACATACAGTATCATCATCATCATTGTCAACCATTACCAATCCACTGCTGGACAAAGGTATCCCCAAGTTTCCTCTACAATGGTCGCCTTGTGCCAGTCTCCTCCATGTCACTCCCGCATACTTTCGAATTTCATCTCCCATTTGGTCTTCTTCTGGGTCTTTTCCTGTCCCTTGAAACCTAATCAAAAATTTCGGCTGTCCATCGATGGTCTGTCCTTCTGGCAGTATGTCCAGCCCACTGCCATTTCAGGGATTTATCTCTGATCATGATGTCTTCCACTCTAGTCATTTTTCTGATCCGAGAGTTCCTCTTCTTATCTCTCCTGGTTACACCAAGCATGCACCTCTCCATGCTGCTTTGAGTTGTCTGCAGCCTTTTTATGTCTCTTTTAGTTAAGGTCCAAGTCTCTGCACCATACGTAAGCACTGGAAGGATGCATTGATCAAACACTTTTCTTTTAAGACATAATGGCATATTGCTCTTGAAAATTATGCTGTTTCTTCCAAAAGCTCTCCAGGCAAGTTTTGTACGCCGACTAATTTCTTCATCAATGTGACCTTCACTTGATATCTGCTGTCCAAGATAAACGTACGTGTCTGTTATCTCCAGCTGTTCTCCATCAATCGATAAACCTTCATTTCCTGTAAAATCATTGAATATCACTTTTGTCTCCTGAAAGTTCATTTTTAATACCACTTCTTTACTCTTGTCAGCAAGTTTCTGGGTCATACTCTGCAGCTCTGATGGGGTAGGTGCAAAAATGACTACGTCATCAGCAAAACGAAGGTGGGTTAGATAATCTCCATTAACCTTTATCCGTTTGTTTTCCCAGTTCAGTGATTGAAAGACATTTTCCAATATGGCATTAAAGAGCTTCGGAGATATGGTGTCACCTTGTCTCACTCCCTTTCTAATTTTTATGTGTGTCGTATTTTCAAACAACCGAATCTTTGCACTTGCATTTTCATAGATCTCATTAATAATATTAATGTATGCATCTTCAATACCGCAGGATTTCAGAGCCATTGTAACTGCTGATGGTTTCACTGAATCAAAGGCTTTTTCATAATCGATAAAAGCCATGCACAATGGAAGTTCATATTCAATCGCTCTTTCAATTAGTTCTCTCAGTACATGGATATGATCTATAGTGCTGTAGCCACTCCTGAATCCAGCTTGTTCTCTCGGTTTAGCCATGTCCAGGGTTACCTTCAAACGGTGTAAAAGAACTTTAGTGAAGATTTTATAAACCACTGATTGGAGGCTAATAGGTCTGTAGTTACTGAGATCCTCAATGTCACCTTTTTATGTAGCAAGATCATTGTGGCGTTGTTCCAATCCTCAGGAAGCTTCCCTTCATTAAGGCATCGAGTGAAAATTTGGGCGAGTACTGTTTCGATTTCTCCACTTGCTTCTTGTATGATGTCTACAGTAATTCCATCTTCTCCTGGAGCTTTCCCCCGCTTCATGTTCTTGATTGCATGTGCAGCTTCTGCTGGGAGGACTGGAAGAACTCTGATACCAGTGCCTTTCATGATGTCTGGAGTACATGCATCATCCCTTTCATATAATTTGGAGTAGAAATCTTTCACTCTTGTCAAAATTTCGCCTCTATTTCTTGTTACAGAACCATCTTCTTTTCTCAGTGCCATAATCTGTTTTCTTCCCTTACTGAGATGTCCCTTTGCTATCTTTAGGCTTTGGTTGTTTTCAATTGCTTTCCTCACTAGTTCACAGTTGAATTTCCTTACGTCTTCAGTGATACTTTTTCGTACTGTCTTGCATAGCTCTATATATTCAACTTTGGAAGTCACATCTTCTTTGGTTGTCCCCATCTCTCTTCTTATTTTTTTTCAACATTTTGGTTTTTCCTGATAATTTGTTCACATGCAACTTGTTCTTAGACCCAGCTAATTTAGTTGCCGTTTCCATAAGAGCTTTGGCTACTTTTCTGTTAACTTCAGAAATATCCACTTCTTCCTATGTTAGGCCTTCTAAAGCAGAGAATCTGTTCTTCAGTTCCAACTTGAAGGAATTATGGTGTTTTTTAAGGTTGGTTATGTCAATACGTTCTGTTTGTCTTATGAGCTTGCCACGTTCGAGTTTAGTGTTGAGGTGCGTCTTACATCTCACCAATCTATGGTCACTACCTGTGTTGAACTTGTTTAGCACACTGCATCTTCCATGACGAATTGTTTGTTACACATAATGAAATCAATTTCACTTGTCGTCCTATTTAGATGTCTCCATATCCATTTCCTGTGTGGCTTTTTCTTGAAAAAGGAGTTCAAGATGAAAAACCCTTTTGCCTCTGCAAACTTAACGAGAGTATTTCCACGCTGGTTTCTGTTGCCGTGACCGAATTTACCTACTGAAGTTTCATTCTGTTGCCGTTGCCCTATTTTTGCATTGAAATCTCAAATAATTATCTTCAAGTGCTGCTTACCTTTATTATTTAGATGACAAATTTCCTCATAAAATTCTTCAATTTTTTCTTCAGGATGACTGGTGGTGGGTGCATAAGTTTGAATAGTATATATATATATTAAATGGAAAACTTGCTTCCTGTAAGATTCCATTTGCCCCCCCCCCCCGGGCCAAGAAATCCTGAAAGAAACACTGGTCATAAGCCAGCATATAGAGTACTATGCCACAGAGACGGCAATTTATTTTTGGTGCATTCATATAAAGTGGAAGTGAATCTCATCTTTTTATGTCATGAATTGTCTATTTTGATCGACGTACCGTCGTCTAAAGTCGAGTCATTTTCCTTGTTTTCAAGGAAACCGCAGCATTCACCGTTTTAACGAATATTTTTAGTAACCCATTATTTAACTTGTTAGCAAAACATCGAGCTTTTCACCGATATATCGAAGAAACATCAAAGTTTCCCCCTCGAAACGAGCGTTTTAACAACTACTATTGGTTATCTGATGTTTAATTTTTAAGCAGCTGCCATTTCATTGAGCTAAAGTATTACCTACCCATGTGACCAATTGCTGGTGCGGATGACAAAGTTCGAATTCTTCGTTTCATTAGAAAACGTGGAACTTTTCACCAATACATCGAAGAAACATCGAAGTTTCCCACAATACACCACGGGTTTTAAGTACACTAACATCGAACCGTCCTTGCATGATATAAACTTGGGATAAATATCCCAAAAGTCAAGAAAAACAACAAATTAGAATTAAATAAACTTTACGATCTTTGGGATACACAATGGATCCAGTTTCAGAAAACATTACTGCGAATAGAAATGTTAAAATTTAAAAATAAAAATAAACATCTTAACGGTAAAGACATATACTGTAGCGTGTAATTCACGCTCTCACGTTTTTCATAACGTAAGCTACAATTTCTTCAGGGTTGGGTGAAAAGTTTTATTGACAACAAATAGTAAAGTTTATTTGGATGTATATAGATACGTCATTATTATACGTCATATAAGTTTTAACTATAGCCCAACAGATAGAACATGCCTGAAACGAACGGTCATGTGACCAACTTTGTCTGAATTTTCAGCTTACTATTTGTAATTATTTATTATTTTTTACTACACACACAGTATTTGCCATTTTCTTGTAGGACTTCCGTCCACAGTGAGTACAGTTTAGGTCCCAGCCACCTACAGCGAGATCGCCTTTTGGGCAGGAGACAGAAATGGAAGGAATGAGAGTAAGTCTGGCGACTTTGGCAGAACAGTTTTGTGGTGAGATTAGAGTACAGTAGAAGGTGGTGAGAGAGAATTTCAGGGGGGCATAGGAAAGGATACCCGTTTAACCATTGGGTCCAACCTGAGGAAAGGATACCCGTTTAACCATTGGGTCCAACCTGGGTGCCGTCACTTAACGTGCTCGTCCGATATTCAGCGATTGTTAGTAAATCACACCATCTCTGAAAGATCAGATCATGATCGAACCTGAGGACCTTGCATTGACAGTCTGACTCGCTAACCACTAAGCCGTCCGCGGCTCTATATTTTACTGCTGCAAGCAAATGATATTTAGTTGTGCCACAGATATAGCAATCTAAACCCCACACAAAATTTAATATTACACCCACTTACATTTTTTTCACAAAACTGGCACAAGAATAAAGCAGTTTTGACTTGAAAATATAATGCAATAAGGGTATTTAAGAGACTTTAATCACAAGAATAATAACTGTATTCACTTGCGGTATAAACTTGGAGAAATTTCACAAAATTGTAACCATTTTGATCACATGCCAACGGTTCGTTTTGTGGCCTCCTTTTTCCAGTGGGCTATGAGTTGTAAGTATTAACAAATATTACTTGATGTAGAAACATGAAGTACACGCCTTTTTATTGTTGACTTGGAAGTTCCACCGATGTATTTCTCCCTATCACAGATTATCAGCAATCAAAATATTCTGTACCCCTTCCCTTTGTGCAAAGATTTGGTTTAAAGTGAAGGTTAAAAAAAGATAAATTTGTAAAGTCCTTTTTCTGCATAAAATCGACACACCTTTCCAACTAAAAGAACAAATTAATAAGAATGAAATCTGTGAAGAATAAATTCACATTGTGGAGTCTACAGATAATTTGTCCTCAATGTCTTTACTTCTTAAAGCAATAATGTTATCAACAATTATTTCTAGGAGAATATGACATATTAAAAGAAATGTCTTTGTTGAACAGCAGTGCATTTTATTAAATGTTTTTTAGAGTGCAAAGCACTGTATATATATATACTTATGTTTGGGGCATCGAAGTTAAGTTTAGAATGCCAAGTTCTGCATTGTACGCAAAGTAGACATAGGTAATTTGGCCACTATCTCCCCCGTTAGAAAAATCAGTTACAAGACGAAAGGAAGAAGACCTTCCTGTGACTTTTATTTGTAGCTCCAAGCGCTATAGCTGCTAAGGGAAGCTATGTTTAAAGTTGTTCTACTACAAATCAGCGCGTTCTCTATTCGACCGATTTTGCACTAATATATCAGAAAATATTGAAAATCTGTAACTGCATAACGGAAAATAAATGGCCAAATGCACTCAACAAACAAAATCAACAAAAATTTTATCAATAGAAGTAAGAAAACACGCATTAAAAAAATTACGTTTTAGCTAAGAATGCGAAAACAATATGCTCATTGTTTACAGTGGTTTTAGCATTCAGTATTTTATTCCTATAAATAAATAGAAGTAGAAATCTTGAACTTAATTTAACATGAAAGTTGAGGCCATTGTTGAATTCTTACCGACAGGCGAGTTTTTTGAAGCTCGAACGAAAACCAATTTGGATACAGTCCAGTTAATTTCTCTTATTTTGCGTTCTGTATTAAAATTACAGGTGAGGTTAAGCACTCGTCCAAATACGTTCCCGGCGCAATAGGATGCATAGGTCTAACCAGCTTGGAGGTCGCCTGCAGGACTTTGCGAAAGATGACCTCGCAGGGAAGAGCACGCAGCAGATGTACATTGACCTACTACCTAGACCTAGGGAACACGTCGTCAAAGAATTCCACGTTCCTAGGAACTTATGTATGAGAGAGGCTTGGATGAGCATTAACTCGACGGGTGTGGACTGCCAGAAGAGGGACTTTAGGTGGCGGTTGGCCCACAATGTCCTTCCAACCAGGAGTAGGCAGTTTCGGTGGGGTGGCATCTCTTCCGATAAATGCCTTTCATGTGCGGGCTTTGAGGACAGGTTCCATGTCTTTCGGGCCTGCCCCATTGCGCACAAGGTTTGGCAGGGAATCTGGACTTGGGCTTGGCACAAAAGGCTTGACGCCCTCCAGTTTCACCCGGCTAATGTGTTTTATTAACATTCTGCCCCGGCGGCGGGAAGGGAGGTCTGGAGGAAGATTATCACCGAGTTCTGTTATAAGATGTGGAGGGAGAGGAACAGGGTTCTGCATTCCCGGACGGCTAACTCGGGCTTTTCTCCGACAACGGTTATCCTTCAAATCAAGTATGAGCTCCGAGACAAGGCGAGAGTGGACGCTCGCACTTTAACCGACCGAGCCTTTATGTATCGGTGGGGGACTTGGCCTCGCATTGTTACCGGGACCAAGAACAACTACACCTTTCATTGGGGTAACTTACCCCCTTAGTTTTGGCCCTTGAAGCCCGAGGGATCTCTCGGGGAGTGTTGGGCTTTTTCTAGTGTTATGTTTTTGTGACTTGTGTTTGATGAAGGGCGTGGAGGTTAGCCTCCGACCCCTTAATCGGCGGTTTTATCTGTTTTCTCTCCGGTCGAGATCGGCGGTGCTGGCCGCTGACCGAGACGGCAGGAGCCTGTGTGAGTCGGGGGGAGTGAGTGTTTTGGTTCTGTCTCTGCTCTTTCTCTTATGATGTGGTATGAATGGATGGTATCTGAATGGAGGGTGTTGTGTACTTGCTGCTTGTGGTGTGCCGGTTCCGTGTGGAAGTGGGTCGGGGAGGCACCTGCCATAGGTCATGTGAGTGCCTTGGTGCACCCTTCGGCCTGGTGTCCTCTCTGACAGTCTCCCGTCCGGGTCGCTGTCACTTGGTCACCTCTGAAGGGGACTTTTGTCTGCCTACGTGGACGTTGCGGGTGTACGTTCTGGCTGCACCCGCCGTTCTAGGTGCCCTCGCCGGCTCTTTGTGTGCGGGTCCTTTCGAGTTCTTCGGAGGATCTATATGACCCGGAGGTTTGTCTGGTATTGCTTGTTGGGCCGTGGTGGGAGTGTGTGTAAACATCAGTGAACCATGTCCAGGTGTTTATTTTGGGCGTGGTGAACAGTGTGAAGATGTGTTGCAACAAAGTTCGTGTATGGGGAGGGGACGTCGTGCGAGAGCACATTAGGGTTCTCCCTTCTCCCAGCTCCCATGATTTGGTGGTCTTATACGAAGACAAGGTTAAGCACACTCTTTCCATTTCTGCTACAAAGATAACTATTCAATGTCTGGTGAGGAAGAGGGAATGGAATTTTGAATGATGCAAAATGTATTTCGTGTTACTATCTGGAATATCTTCGGAATTAGGGATGGGCACATCGGTGGTATCGGTGAACACATCCATGTTTTTGCTAATAAGCCGAAACATTCGCTGTTTTCAATCTGCAGCAGTAAATACGCAATAGATGTGTAAAATCTCTGTTCAATATAACAGTGATTACTCACCAATAACATCGGGTAACTAATAATATTTATTAAAATGCTCGATGCATCGGTATAAACCTGCTAATAAACTGAAAAACTTGCACTTTTCCACCTGCTCCAGTAAATGGGCACACGATTTGTAAAAACTGTCTTTAATATAACAGTAATACTCACCAGTTCAACAACCATTAACATAATTTTTGTTAAAACGCTCGATGCATCGGTGGGAACCTCGATGTTTTCCTTATAAACTGAAAAATTCGCACTGTTCGATCTGCAGCAACAATAGGCGATCGATTTGTAAAATCTCTTTTCAATGTAATAGTGATACTCAACAATGCAACATCTATAATAGTACCGTAATATTTGATAAAACGCCCGATTGTCTGTGGAAACCTCGATGTTTTTTCGATGTATCGGTGTAAACCACGATGTCTTGCTAACAAGCGGAAGATTTCACACTCTTTGATCTCCAGCAGCGAATGGGCATATCGGTGGGCAAAATCTATATACCGCTAATGTTAAAGCTGCACGTGGTCTACGTCAATTGTGTTTGAGCCCCTGTTACTGGACTACCTTTTGGATTTCAAGCCGGAATTTTGTGAGTTCAAAAACATCGAGGTTTTTTGTCCATCTCTACTTGGAAAATAATTCTAAACTTGCGAAATATCAAATGCCGGTTCTGTAATTTAGAAAATTGAATTCTTCTCATGTATTCTCGTTTTGTTTTTGTTTGTTTCAAATTATTTTTAATGGTTAGTGTTCGGTTTAATATTAACAGGATTTTTGTCAATTTTATTCTATTTTCATAGAAAAATTTTGCTCCGCCGCCAATCCGGAGACTCCGGTTGCGATAGTTGCAGCTTAACAATAGCAGTATAGGCAGTTTGCTTATACCGCTATTGTTAAAGCTGCACGTGGTCTACGTCAATTGTGTTTGTGTGCCTGTTACTGGACTGCCTTTTGGATATCAAGCCGGGAATTTTGTGAGTACTTTATCACATTTTCCTTGGTTAGGACTGTGTGTGTGTGTTTTTGTTTTCTGATTGTTGCAAGCTTTTGGAAGGGGTCGGACTTTTGTCCTCTTTGAAGAGTTAGGATGTCTGTTAGGACTGAGCCCAATAGGGCTAATGCCGTCGTGTTTACCCATAATGGTGTTCCTGCTTCGGACATTTGTCTTGCCCTGTGCAATCACGTGGGTTCGCCCCCCACCCGAGTATTTTCTTTAAATCAAGAGGTCAATAAGAACAAGCTTGAAGTAGAACTGAATAGTAGAGATCACTACTTCAAGTTACTTGATAGCAGTATAGAGTGCAATAACACTGTTTTAAATTGCACTAATGCTCTGATTAATGTAAAAATTATTTTTTGTAAGTTTTTGCAAGCCCCGGACGGTTAACCCGGTCTTCTCTCCGACAACGGTTATCCTTCAAGTCAAGTGTGATCTCCGTGACAGGGCGAGAGTGGACGCCCGCCCTTTGAGCGACCGAGGCTTAAGGTATCGGTGAGGGACCAAGAACAACTATCCCTTTCATTGGGGTAACTTACCCCCTTAGTTTCAGCCCTTGAAGCCCGAGGGTTCTCTCTGGGAGTGTTGGGCTTTTTCTAGTGTTATGGTTTTGTGACTTGTGTTTGATGGAGGGTGTGGAGGTTAGCCTACGACCCTTTCATCGGTAGTTTAATCTGTCTTCTCTACGGTCGAGGTTGGCGGTGCTGGCCGCTGACCGAGACGGCACGAGGCTGTGTGAGTCGGGGGGGGGGGGGGGGGCGAGTGTTTTGGTCCTGTCTCTGCTCTTTCTCTTATGATGTGGTGTGAATGTATGGTATCTGAAGGGAGGGTGTTGTGTATTTGCTGCTTGTGGTGTGCCGGTTCCGTGTGGAAGTGGGCCGGGGAGGCACCTGCCATGGGTCATGTGAGTGCCTTGGTGCACCCGTCGGCCCGGTGTCCTCTCTGACAGTCTCCCTTCCGGGTCGCTGTCCCTTGGTTACCTCTGAAGGGGACTTTTTTCCGCCTACATGGACGTTCCGGGTGTACCTTCGGGTTGCACCCGCCGTTCTAGGTGACCTCGTCGGCTCTTTGTGTGCAGGTCCTTTCAAGTTCTTCGGAGGATCTGTATGACTCGGGGGTTTGTCTGGCGTTGCTCGTTGGGCCGTGGTGAGAGTGTGTGTAAACATCAGTGAACCATGTCCAGGTGTTTATTTTGGGCGTGGTGAACAGTGTGAAGATGTGTTGTAACATAGTTTGGGTTTGGGGAAAGGGACGTCGTGTGAGAGCTCATTAGGGTGCTTCCCTCTCCCAGCCCCCATGATTTGGGGGTCTTATACGAAGACAAAGTTTCCAATGAGGAAGTCGCTACCGCGTTTGTAAAGAAACGGTTGCGCACATGAGGCTAGCCCTTTCTGGGACTCGTGTAGTTACTATTGATGTGAAACAAGCTGTCCCCAATTTCATGGAGCTCAAAGGATAGCGCTGTATGAATGTTTATAGGGGGAAAGTCTGTGTGCGCAGGCGCTGCAACCATGCTGAACACATAGCTGTGGACTGCGGAAAGTATACCTGCAGTAATTGCTACATTTTGGGTCACAGTGCTGAGCAGTGCAAAGAGCCACGTGGAAACTGCAAGTCACCACACCATCAGAGGAAGGTTTGTACCCAGAAGTCTTTTGCTCAAATGACCAAAGGTGCAAATAATACCAGAAGAGATGGAGGAGTGCCACGCTGGTGAGGCTAAGGGTTCAAAAAGTGTAGCCGAGGCTACGGCCTCGAGTAAAACAAATGGGGCCCAGTAAATTACCAGCTCGGAGCACGTTTCAAAACCTCCCAAGATCCCCGAGGAAGGTAATGCTGCTGGTTCAGGTAAGAACAGTGTAACTAGCAATGTGAATAAAGGGCATTTTTCTGTTCCAGCGAAGGAGAGAGAAACCTTTCCTATCGGTGAATATGGGGAGAGGGGTCTCTCCCTTTCAACTTCTGATGACGATTGGTATACTAAATTTACGAAGAAATCAAGAATTTTTTCTGTCAAAGACCTTGAAGTTCTCAAATACAGGCCCGGAAGCGTAAGCATCGTGGATGGGCAAAATGAGAAAAATATGGAGGTTGATGTTAATACCTCAGGTGCTACTTTTCCAGTGGAATCCAAAACTGGGGTTATTTCCATCGAAGAGGACAAACAGGCTTCCAGTAGTGCCCGAAAAGAGCCTGGAGAAAGTAGGGAATTTTCCGGCGATGGAGAAGAGATTTCTAGTGTGGAAAGTACTGATGCCTCAGAGAACAGAGAATATGAGTCTGAAATCTCTGACATCGGTTCTATGATAGGGAATATTATAAGTGAAAGCAAAAGTAATGATGGCTGCGATGTTGACATATTTTCCGATTTTAGTTATAATAATATTCTCATTGAGGATGAAGTGCATAATGAGTGTGTTGAAAGTGCTAAGTGTCTAAATGAAGGAAAAAGTGAAGTCCAGTGTTTTGGTGAAATCGGTGAAACTTTGGTTTCCAGTGAGGACCCTGTGCATAGCATGTTTCCGAGTCTCCCCAAGGACTTTAGTCATTGGGAAGAAAAGGATGACCCTAGTCATTGGGCTTGTACTGATACCGAAGTGGATGATGAGAATACTGAGTTCTTTTGTGCTGACCTGCAGCGTCAGTGTCAGTACAAGAAAAAAGAACTGGAAAAGAATATATTGCGTCCAAATTTAAAGCTGTTAACGATCTTGCTGCTGCTGCCTCTGTAATGTTGCATGGCACAGGACATGTGATCCCAACGGCGAATGGCCAAGTTCTTCGAGACGAAAAGTTGACTAGACATTTTGTTAAGAAGGCTAGAACTGGAGAGTAACTTGGTCGCGATTCCTCTCTCTCCAAGTTTGGAGTATGAGTTTTGAGTTTTATTTTTGTGTTTGTTTTTATAATTCTTTCTTTTTGCAGGACCAGGTAAGTATGGACTCTGGTTGGACTAATTTTGTAGGCACCAACATCAGGGTTGGTTCCTTGGACGTTCAGGGCCTCAATTCGGAGGCGAAGCAGTGTTGGCTCGAAGGGTTCTTTCGCCATAATAATCTGGACTTCCTCATGATTCAGGAAACCCACCATAAGGATAGGGAACAGATTTTTGCTTTTCGCAGAACGTCCGGTCTCACATTTAAGTACTCGCTTGGGAGTAGTGGTTACATGGGAGTTGCTATAATTTATAAAGAGAAGTTTGAAATAGATATCACTCACTTTGAATCGGACAGGGAAGGTCGGGTGATATCTCTTACCTTCCACAGTAGGAATATCTCTATGAAACTTGTCTGTATTTACGCTCCTAATAAGGGTAATTTGCAGAGATCGTTCTATAATGAACTTCCACATTTTATTAGAAGTTCGGAAGATGTGTTGATTGTTGGTGGAGATTTTAATACGGGCGCCTACAGCGACCTCGACAGGGCCGGAACCAGTAGGAAGTCGAAAGCTTATGGGAACATAGTTAAAGTCCTCCTGGATAGCCAGGGTCTGTGCGATGCCTGGAGGAGACTTAACCCCAGTATTTCGGGAAATATCTGATTTAGAAGGGGCAGCGCCTACCACCTTGATATGTTTTTTATGTCGAAGTTTGACAGGATTGAGATCTTTGGTCCGAACTCTCCACTGTTGTATGTTTTGAAACTACTCTGCCGTCCTGATGGATGTGTGTGGGTGCCGGTTCGGAGGGAGAGAGGTGCTACTCTGAGGCGTTTGAACATCTCTATGTTAGACGATGAAGATACGCTAGTGCACCTTCGCTCGATCCTGAACGCGGGCGCAGGCACGATCACTAACGATGAGTGCGGTGTGTGGGAACGGGCCAAGGAGGAGGTGAAAGATTTCCTTTCTCAGAAATGTAGACAGTTGGCCAGGCCATAGAGGAAACGTCACATTATTTTGATAAACATCCTTAATGCGGTGATTCGAGGGACTGAAGATGGGTGTAATTCCTCTCTGATTACTAATATTAGGAGTGAAATTAGTCACTTCTATCGGGAGGAAGCCTCGGCGGTCAAGTTGACTGGGCCTTGGAAGTGCTCCGGCAGGAGAGTGGTATTAACTTCATCTTCTGGAAAGTCGATACGGAGAGGGTTAGGGAAAATCTTCAATGTCTCGACATTGACGGTAGAGAGTTCCGTGATCTTCCCGATATCCTGCAGGCGGCGGATGATTTTTATGGCAGGTTGTTTGGCAAAGAGGAAGTACAGCCTGAGGTCATCGAAGCTTCGATGGAGGGTACTCCGAGTATTTCGGATGAAGTTAGAGAGTTGTTGGAGGGTGGGCAATCCTGAACCTCAAGCCCAGAAAGTCGCCGGGTATTGACGGGCTTCCGCGCAAATTTTACAAGAAATTTGTCAACATTTTGGTCCCCTGGTTATGTGGAATTTATAACAACATTGTTGATAAAGGAATTATGGCTAAGTCCATGAGGAGTAGTGTTGTGACTCTTCTTTCTAAAACCCCCGACAATCCTGCTCGTGATCTTGGTGGATGGAGGCAGGTGTCTCTGTATACCATTGACTATAAAATCATGGCGGCGATCGTCAATGCGAGACTTTCGCGAGTTGCGGAGAAGTTAGTTGGCGTTGGGCAGACGTGTAGTATCCGTGGTAGGCAGATATACCATAACATTTAGTGTGTGAGGGACATGATTGCCTATATCAGAGACAGGGATTTAAGTCGAAAAATTTTTCCGCGGATCAGAGTAATTCCTTTGACCGTGTTTCTCACGAGTTGATTAGAATGCTGCTGGAAGCCCACGGCTTCGGAATGTTTTTCCGAAGAGCTGTGAACTCTTTGTATAGGGACCTCAAAGGAAGAGTCATTATTTCAGGCCGTCTTTCTCACCTCTTTGAGGTTAGAAGAGGTGTGAGACAAGGCTGCCCGCTCTCCCTGTTGTTATTTGTTTTGGTCATTGAGACCATTTTAAGGAAGGTTCAGGCTCATCCTAGCATTCAGGGAGCCCCCCATCCCTGGCTACGCGGGGTCCCTAAAGTATCTTGCTTATGCTGACGACGTCACTTTCTTTGGTGAATCGGAAGTGAGACTTAAGCATGTCTGGGAAATCTTCGTGGGATAATGCGGTGCCACTGGGTCCAGGCTTAATGAGGATAAGTGGAACCTGCTTCTTTGGGGCAGGTGGGATCGCGCAGCACTCCTAGGGCTGGCGGTGACGGATGGACCCGTCAGGATACTCGGTATCCTTTTTGATAGAGACGGTGTCCATTTGTTGAATTGGAGAGATATCCTCTTCGCTATTAAGGAGAAGAAGGAAAGGTGGCAAAGTGTTGACATTTCGATAATTAACTGTGCTAAGTTAGCTTACGCTTTCCTGGTCTCGAAATGTGCTTTTGTCGGAGAACTTGGTTCTCCCACTCGGAGTCTCATGAGGCTTCTGGAAAGGGAAGTTTTTGCCTTGATTTGGGCCGGTAAGCAAGTTGAGGCTGTTGCCAGAGCGGTCCAGTGCTGCCCGAAGGAGAAGAGCAGTTTGGATGTTAAACACCTCTCCTCCTGGTTCAGTGCACTGCAGTTTAGGAGTGTGAAGGAAGCTCTGAATTCCTCGCCCCCTTGTAGGAACTTTGCTGCGTATCTGACAAAATTGTCTACGGAGCAGTTCTTACCTGGCTTCCGATTTAGGGAGCAGCGCAGAGAGACCACTCACAAGCCCCACAAGCTTGAGATGCACCTTCAGGGTCACGCGGAAGCTAACCGGAATTGGCTGAATTTGAAGCAAATGTATATCCACATTCTCCCTAGGCCTAGGGAGCAGGTTCATGAGTTTGGTGTCGTCAACTGCAACAGGAAGGAGGTGTGGATGAGCATGTTGGCAGCTGGAGTTGATTGTAAGAAACGGGATTTTAAATTCCGTCTGGCTCACGATGTCCTTCCGACTAGGAGGAGGCACTACAGGTGAGGTACTGCCATCACCGACAAGTGCGCCTCTTGCAATCTCATTGAATACCGGTACCACTTGTTCTGGAATTGTCCCATGGCCGTGCAGGTGTGGAAGTTTGGCTGGACTTGGGAAGGTTGCCCGTAACGACTCAAAACTCAGGTCTTTTACCAGTACCCCTGCCCCAAGACTGGGAGAGATATCTAGAGGATGATCATCACTGAGACGTACAAAATCTGGAGAGAGAGCAACTGAGTTGTTCATGGTAATTACGGAAATGTGGAATTCAACCCTTTGAAAGTGGCCTTGCACGTCAAGTGCGAGCTTAGGAATAGAGTTGAGTTGGATGCCCGCACTCTTTCGGACCGTGCCTTTAAGTTCCGGTGGGTCTTCCGGCCTAAATTACTGGAATGAAGGAAAAATATTTTTTCCATTGGGTTTACTGTCTCCCCATCGTTTCGGCATTTTGTAATCCAGCATTTCCGGACCTTTGATTTCTTGTGTTTTTGTTGAACTTTGTTATTTGTATTAATCATTGGAATGTTTCTTTTCCGGGATAGAGTAAGGAGTTTGTCCTTCTTCCTCCCTGCCGGGTGCCTATTTGTGTACCATGCTGGTCTCTTCCAGCGGCGCTGGCTTTGGGGGCGGCTGGTCCGGTTTTGTGTGTGAATCGGGGACTTTGTGTTTCGATGTGGTCTTTCCTCTATTTGCCTTTCCGCGTGTGGTTTGTCTGTGTGTGTTTGCTTTTTGGGAAGGTGTTGTGTGGTTGCTGTTTGTGTTGTGTCAGTTTTGCGTGGTTGTGTGCAGTGTTGGGAGCCATTGTTGGGTCGAAAGCTGGTCTCTGCGCCACGCGGACGACTCTGCGACCCTTCTGGTGGTGTCTCAAATGGGACGTCATCACAAGGCACCCGTGAAGTAGAGCCTTCTCCTAGTGGAGTGTTTCGGGGTGGCCTAGGGCCTGCCTCGTCATTCTTGGTGTCTCTTTCTGCAAAAGTGAACTGTGGCCTGTTCGAGTTCATCGGCAGGCCAGTGTGATTCGGGGTCTGGATGTGGTGACTGTGGAACCGTGGTTGGTGCATCGGGGTGTGAGTGAAACACCGGAGGAACCGAAGTCACCTTTTATACGTAGTTCGGCGAAGCGAGGAACCGAGTGTGTTGGTGTTGCTGGGGAACAAAATTTCGTGCCGGGAGAGGGGTCGCCGTGCTCACGCACAATGGCGTCCCCTCTCTCACGGATGCCAAGTCTTGGTTCTCGAAGCTTTGGTTTTCGAAGATCACATCATGTGACATAGGTAACTACTATGAACTGCAAAACATTTTTCTAGCTGGATTATCATTTATTCTGTAGAAAAAGAAAACAAAAGGTGAGAACATGCGGTTTTTGTTCTAATGAAGGGATGTGCACATCGGTGGGTAGCATTGATAGGGTGAAATTTTCGATGTATCGGTGAAAACATCAGATCAGATCATATGTAGAAGATTTTAGGGTGTGTCTGACCCCAGGTCACAAAACAACCGTTAGAAAGAGGAAGCTAGGAGATTTGGGCTAGAGTGGCCGATAGGAAAGCAAGGTAGAACGGGAGAGGAAGACGCGATGACGGCTTAACGTGTCCATCAGACGCATGTCATATATTAAATCTCGAGCCGATGGCTTCGTTCCAGGGCTGGCACCTTCCGTGAAAGGTGACAAAGGCCATCAGACTCGTAAGGGGTCATAACAATGAGAACCGTATCGAGTTCCGTGGAGAAACTCCAATAACTCTGGGCAGTGGCATATATAGATACTTTTTATTATTTTTTATTTTGCTTATTCTCGATGGAGCAGTTAAAGTTAAAGCATTTGAAATCCCACAGTACCAACTAATAGTTAAAGGAAATTAAAAGATATAAAAGCATATTTGAAATGTAAGTTGACGTATTTTTATTGAATTAAAGCTCTTTTTTTCTAATTTAAGTCACATTTTAACCAAAAACATTAAAAACAAGCCAATTTCAGGAGCTTCAGGCCTTTTCGCCAGGTAAGTCTCCGGGTTGTGATGGTCTCCCGTCGGAGTTTTACAAGAAGTTTGTTAATGTGTCAGCGCCCTGGTTTACCAGGGTGTACAACGAGATTGTGCAGGTGGGTCGTATGCCGGGGACCATGCGGAGCAGCATGGTCCCCGGCATACGACCCACCGTCGAGGGAGTTAAGTGGTTGGAGATCAGTGTCTCTCACGACAGTGGACTATAAAATCCTTGCGAGGGTCATCAATAGCAGGCTTGCTAAGGTGGCCCTTCATCTCATTGGTGCTAACCAGACGTGGGGTATCGGGGGTTGCCGGATGTAATGGCGCCCACCGATACCACACGAGACGCTATCACTTACCTGGGCGAGAAGGGCATTAAGATTAGACTCTCCTTGGCTGATCGCAGCAAAGCTTTCGATAGGGTATCGCACGAGTTTGTCGGAAGATTGTTAGAAGCCCACGGCTTCGGAGTATTTATCCGAAGTGCGATTGGGGCGTTGTACAGAGATCTCTCCCGGAGAGCAATTATTGCTGGTCGTCTCTCCCGGAGAGCAATTATTGCTGGTCGTCTCTCCCGGAGAGCAATTATTGCTGGTCGTCTCTCCCCCTTTTTAAGGTTCAAAGAGGAGTGAGGCAGGGATGTCCCCTCTCTCCCCTTTTGTTTGTTTTGGTCTTGAAGACCCTTTTGAGAAGAGTTGCCAAGAAGGACAGTGTTAGGGGTTTTCCGGTCACGGGGAGGAGGGAGTCGTTGAAATACCTTGCGTACGCAGATCATGTCTCCTTCTTCGTCGACTCGGAAAGGAGCTTGAACGGGATGCGTGATTCTTTCGCTGAGTACTGTATTGCGACCGGTTCCCGTCTCAATGAGGAGAAGTCGAGTATTAAGCTCTGGGGCAAATGGGAGAGGTCTGCGGTTATAGGTTTAGCTGTGACCAATGGGCCCGTTCGGATACTCTGTATCCAGTTTTCTAAAGAAGGGGTCCACGTGAACACCTGGGGTAAAGTTCTGGCGGAGATCAAGAAGGAGCGAGAAAGGTGGCAGGAGGTGGGCATTTCATAAGTAAATCATGCAAAGTTAGCTAATGAGCTTCTGGTTTCGAAATGCACTGTTGCCGGGGAAATTGAGTCCCCACCCGGACGTCTCATGAAGCAGATGGAGAGAGCAGTCTTTGGCTTCAGTTGGGCCGGGAAAAAGACCGAAGAAGTGGCTCGGGCGGTCCTATACTGTTCCAGGTCGAAGGGAGGTTTGGAAGTCAAGCACCTTCCGACATGGCTCAGTTCACTCCAGTTTAAGAGTGTGAAGGGAGCCCTGGTCACCGAACACCCGTGTGGACCTTTGACCTCCTATTTAACGGGGTGGGACTCGTCCAAATACGTTCCCGGCCACAGTTTTGTTGGCCCCCGACGCGAGAGGATGCATAGGACTTACCAACTTGGAGGTCGGCTACAGGACTTTTCGAAAGCTGACAGCGCCGGGAAGAACACGCAGCAGATGTACATTGACCTGCTCCCTAGGCTTAGGGAACACGTCGTCAAAAACTACACCTTTCATTGGGGTAACTTACCCCTTAGTTTCGACCCTTGAAGCCGGAGGGATCTCTCGGGGACGGGTTGGGATTTTTGTAGCGTTATGTTTTGGTGACTTGTGGTTGATGAACGGTGTGGAGGTTAGCCTCCGATCCTTTCATCGGCGGTTTAATCTGTCTTCTCTCCGGTCCAGGTCGACGGTGCTGGCCGCTGACCGAGAATGCAGGAGCCTGTGTGAGTCGGGGGAGTGAGTGTTTTGGTTCTGTCTCTGCTCTTTCTCTTATGATGTGGTATGAATGGATGGTATCAGAAGGGAGGGTGTTGTGTATTTGCTTCTTCTGGTGTGCCGGTTCCGTGTGGAAGTAGGCCGGGGAGGCACCTGCCATGGGTCATGTGAGTGCCTTGGTGCACCTGTCGGCCCGGTGTCCTCTCTGACAGTCTTCCGTCCGGTTCGCTGTCACTTGGTCACCTCTGAAGGGGACTTTTGTCGCCTACATGGACGTTCCGGGTTGCACCCGCCGTTCTAGGTGACCTTGCCGGCTATTTGTGTGCGGGTCCTTTCGAGTTCTTCGGAGGATCTGTATTACTCGGGGGTTTGTCTGGTGTTGCTTGCTGTGCCGTGGTCGGAGTGTGTGTAAACATCAGTGAATCATGTCCAGGTGTTCATTTTGGGCGTGGTGAACAGTGTGAAGATGTGTTGCAACAAAGTTCGTGTATGGGGGACCGGACGTCGTGCAAGAACACATTAGGGTGCTTCCCTCTCCCAACCCCCATGATTTGGGGGTTTTATACGAAGACAAATTTCAGGAGCTAGACCATTTGCCCCTGCATCTCGAAATGCGCCAGTAACTCAGAGGATTCGGAGAACATACATGCAGTTGGATCCACATCACCTGACTTCTTCCGGAGCACAATATCGCCCTGTGCTTGCAATGCCACTCACACTCCGGCTGTTCAATCTACCGCACTTGCCTAGAGAAGGAGAATTTTGCCGTATTCATGCAATGCAACACATTATGGCTGTTCAATTTTCCGCCAGTTTCCAAGGCAGGGTAATATCACTATACACAGGAAATACAGTACTACACACTAAGGCTGCTATGTTTTCCGCGTGTGGAGGTCACATAATAAGGTGGATAATTTATGCAAAGTGACCACTACGGCTGTTCTTCTTTTGTGCGTACCCAGAGGCTGGTAATTTCGCCATATTTTTCCAAAGAAAGACACTATGGATCTGCCATCTACCACGGGTACCCAACCGTAGCCTACGCGGATCGTTATTGTTACGTACCTAACCGTAGCCTACGAGACTGCTATTGTTACAATTATACTCTTTTGTCTTTTCAATCGGAATGGCCTCAGATATAAGAAACTGTTTGTAAGATGTCAGATGTTTTATATAAACCCATTCGGATTACGTATTATTATCCATGCAGTATTGAATCATAGCTGTTTTTTCTTGTTTTTCTTTTATGTTAATCCATGATTGAAAAGACAAAGGAATATAATTGTAACAATAACAGTCCATATGACCTATCATTTGGATGGAGATTCCTGGTTGACCAACAAAAACAACGAAAAAGAAAAGTAAAAAAGGTAGGGAAAACCAGGTGGACTCTTGCGTAAGAACACCAACAGATGGTGCGCAACACGACATGCGCAATACGATGATGACGTAAGAGTAGGGCGTGGCTTGGCAAGAGATCAACCTGGCATATATGATTATGGAGTTGGGACAAGAACATTGCCGACCACTGACACTGACAAAGACTACGACATCGGTAGTTCAAACGCGTAAGGAACAACATGTGCATATTTGAAGGCTTTTAGAAGATTCATCAGTGCTTTTTTAACGGTTCCATTTTTTAACATGTTTTTGTTCACATTTTTTTCGAATAGAATTCAATTGTATTTTAAATTTTTATTAGAATTTTATAGTGGTTTTTATTCCTTTGTTGGTTTCATAACGTTCTTATCAAATACAGGAAATAGTGTGGTCCAGTTTACATCAATATAATCGAATAGTCAATATTTACCGCATAAACGACGATCACCCTGGCAAAATCCAAGAAAAAACCCGAAGATGAGGTTTATTTCGCATTTCAGTTTTTTAGTATTGTTGAATAAAGTTTTTTAAGAAGACCCCCAAGCATAACTTCGCACACAACCTTCCAAGGTCGCAGACATAAATTCTAACGTGTAAAACAGAAAATTTCAGAAGAAAACGATATGTTCTTCAGAATTTACTATTAACTTTTTACCATAATTGTGCAACGGCCTTAACAGCTTAGGCACTATTTAAGCAGAGGATTGTTGTCTCATCCTGTCTCGAGTCGGACTCCTCAGGGACTACACCCATGCTTGTTGTTGATGATGTTGCCTGTTCGGTGTTTTGTCGTACCTAGATCTACTCAGTATCCCCGCATTCTAACAATGCTGCACATAATGTCTGTTTCATCTTCCGCACATTACCAGCGCATGGCAATATGACCATATCTTAGTAATACTACACACTACGGATGCTCTACCTGTGTCTGCCTATCACACGGCGTCTTCCTAATCACATTATTGGTAACATGGTACAATAGAAACTTTGCCAACCTTTCACGTCATGAAGCACGAGGTTATCCACAATAAATATACTCTGTTCATAGGTGATGTCTATTAAGCTCATTTAAATGTCAATCACTGAAGTATATATTTTAAAGGTTATGGTATTAAAAAAATCAAATTATTAGATTAATTTTCAACAATTGCAGATGTTTATTTTTTGCTCTACAATGTTGCAAACAATTAATTAATATATTTATTAAAAGTTTACTGAAAAGTATGGGACGCGCCCCCACATCGTTTAATGTTGCATAGACAACAAAATTATTAAATTTCAAATTGCTTTATCTTTCTAACACAAAAGATTTTAACAATTTACTGACTAATATTATAATAAATTCAGTGAATTATTTCATCATTACGGGACATTATAAATTACAACTAAAGAATTTGTCACTAATTAAATTAAAAAAATTGAATCCATTATTTTTTTTTCATATTTCCTGTACTATCGTGTTTCACTACTTTCCTATTTTTTCATAATCTGAAAAGTTAATTTGTTTAGTCTAATTTTCACTAATTTTTTAATTTGAAATACCTTTATCATGAACCTATTAATAAGTATATTTAGAGTGTTCTAAAAGGTGATTTCTAAATAAATTGTATACTTCCTGTTGCAAGCGGAAACTCTTTGTCAGCCCAGACTCTTGTGTAGGCTCCCACCCTCTCAGTTGGTTGTCTGATTTGTGTTGAAGGAAGTGAAAGCGGCATTTTTAAAGGATCCTTACTTGAAGTTAAACAAAATTTAAAAAGTTAAAAGAAAGTATTTATTAAACATCTTAGCTTACTAAAAGAATGAATGAATAAGTTTTTGAATGGAAAAATAAGGTAAGAAATTTATACATTCCTTAACAGTCCCTCATGCGTCGGCCTTTTGTTAGAGTCGGACATGAGATATAAATTAAGTAAACAGAAGAAAAAGTATTTGTGGGGAATAAACAGAACAAGATCTGTGAACAAAATGCACCGAGGTTGTTTTACTTATTATTTTTTTTTTTTGGGGGGGGGTTCTTTCCAGAGCAAGTGGCAAAATTAAAACGGAATTTTGTTTTTATTTAGCTATCAAACTAGCTTAAATTCGAGTTGCTAAACAAACCACCCAAGTTTCATTGCATTTGTCTTTCACTAATAGAATCAACGTATTATATCACTTGCCTTCGAACTCCCCCACCCTAAAAATTAATAAATAAAAAAAAACTTATAACATTGGAGTTTACAGATCTTGTTCTATTTACTCAGTACAAATACATTTATTTGGCTAACCTTCCAAAAGTGACCCGCTCTGATAGATGGCGCCACGGTAGCACTTCGCTTTTCCTCCTTTCACGTTAAAAGCGTTATAGCTACTTACGTCACTTTGTTCTCTTGGTTCGTGGCTTTTTTATGCTCACATTCCTATGGATTTAGCAGGAAGGCTTGGTGGTGATGGAATCTTCGTCGAAGTGGACAAAGCGAAAGAATGGAGATCTGTCCTGATAACAACAGATCTGGAGAGACATTGCTGCCCCTCATCATCAAACACGTCGAGCCAGGAACAACTAAAGTGACATACGAGTGGGCTGCATATCGTAATATCCGAACACGTGGCGTCCCCTTAAACATAAATTAACACAGGGCAACCACAAAATGTACTTGGCAGACCATATTATGGAATATTTATTCCGACGGAATTGCCCTCTTTCCTCAGAACATTGCTTTGAAGTCCTGATTCGTGCGATAAGGAAGTTCTTCCCTGGCAGATAAAACTTTTCTTGCTTTTATTCTGCTAGGTAGACAGTTTCATATTCTGGCTAACCTTCTTGGCCCGCTCCGATAGATGGCGCCACCGTAGCACTTCACCTCTCCTACTTTCACGTGAAATGTGTTATAGCTACAAGAGAACAAAATGTACCAAGTCACTTTGTTCTCTGGGTACGTGGCTTTTTTATGCTCACATTCCTATGGATAAAGTAGGAAGGCTAAAAAGTAGTCCTTAAAAGGACCTTTATGAATGTACATTGTGGCATAAGTGTAAAATATTTATTATGACGGAAGAATACGTTTTCCTCATGAATATGAAACTGTCTACCTCGCAGAATAAAAGCAAGAAAAGTTTTATCTGCCAGGGAAGAACTTCCTGATCGCACGAAACAGGACTTGAAAGCAATGTTCTGAGGAAATAGGGCAATTCCGTCGGAATAAATATTCCATAATATGGTCTACCAAGTGCATTTTGTGGTTGCCATGTGTTAATTTATGTTTAAGGGGACGCCACGGTTTTGGAGATTACGATATGCAGCCCACTCGTACGTCACAATGGTTGTTCCTGGCTCGGCGTGTTTGATGATGAAGGACAGCAATGTCCCTTCAGATCTGTTGCTATCAGGACAGATCGCCACCCTTTGGCTTCGTCCACTTCGACGAAGATTCCATCACCAACAAGCCTTCCTCCTTATCCGTAGGAATGTGAGCATAAAAGCCACATACCAAGAGAACAAAGTGACGTAAGTTGCTGTAACGCATTTAACGTGAAAGGAAGAGAGGTGAAGTGCTTCCGTGGCGCCATCTATCGAAGCGGGACACTAATAAATATTTCACAGATATGCCACAATGCACATTCATAAAGGTCCTTTAAAGGACCACCTTTTAATTCATATAATTCACTTCCTTTGCCACTTTCACAACCTAACACAACGCTTTACGATGTAGCGATAACCTGTCGCCATCTATCGTCATTTTAAAAAAATATTTCTGTGCCACATATGGAATGTTTACCCATTTTTTTCCGTCGCAATTATCTGTTTCAAATAGTTGGAAAGAACATAGTTTCGTAAGCATTAGGTACGGGAGATCACCGTCACGTCAGATAGCACCAGTCCCCTTGGTAGGGCGGTCACGGGAAGGTCTTGCTGTGTTGACGCGTAGGTTACTGTTCAACGCACGTGAGAGCTAATTAGAACCCCCAAAGGTCAGCGCCATGTAGGGGCAAAAATTTTCGCAAGTGACGGTCAAGGAGCTACATGAAATGGGCAGGTCATATCTATGAAATCTGGTCTTGCTTTGCACTATCTCCATTGGAGTTCCTACACTTACCATTTACTCGCTTTGCTCCGCACGTCCTTGAGTTGCTGGTACTTAATCACATCCGGAGACTGCTCCTCTACATACTGAAACCGGTTGATATGGTTATCCACCAACAACGAAAAGGAAATCTTCGCCTTCCCTAAAGAAGAACGGCAGCTCATAATAGAAACAGCTCCGGAGGGGACCCTCGACTTAACCGAGAGAGCCGCGGCGCGACCGTCACCATCCGTGCATTCTATTGTCTTCGTATAAGACTCCCAAGTCAAGGGGGATGAGAGGGGAGCGCCCTTATGTGCTCTCGCACGACGTCCCCTCCCCTTCTCCATACACGAATTCTGTTGCAACACATCTTCACACTGTTCACCACGCCCGAAATAAACACCTGGACATGGTTCACTGATGTTTACACACACTCCCACCACGGCCCAACAAGCAACACCAGACAAACCCCCGAGTCATACAGATCCTCCGAAGAACTCGAAAGGATCTGCACACAAATAGCCGGCGAGGTCACCTAAAACGGCGGGTGCAACCCGAAGGTACACCCGGAACGTCCCTGTAGGCGGACATAAGTCCCCTTCAGAGGTGACCAAGTGACAACGACCCGGACGGGAGACTGTCAGAGAGGACACCGGGCCGACGGGTGCACCAAAGCACTCACATGACCCATGGCAGGTGCCTCCCAGGCCCACTTCCACACGGAACCGGCACACCACAAGCAGCAAATACACAACACCCTCCCTTCAGATACCATACATTCACACCACACCATAAGAGAAAGAGCAGAGCCAGAACCTAAACTCACTCGCTTTGACTCACACATCCTCCTGCTGTCTCGGTCAGCAGCCAGCACCGCCAACCTCGATCGGAGAGAAGACAGATTAAACCACCAATAAAAGGGTCAGAGGCTAACCACTACACCCTTCGTCAAACACAAGTCACAAAAACATAAAACTAGAAAAAGCCCAACACACCCAGAGAGATCCCTCAGGCTTCAAGGGCTGAAACTAAGGGGGTAAGTTACCCCAACAAGTCCCCCACCGATACCTAAAGGCTCGGTCTGTCAAAGTGCGGGCGTCCACTCTCGCCCTGTCTTGGAGCTCACACTTGACTTGAAGGATAACCGCTGTCGGAGAGAAGTCCGAGTTAGCCGTCCGGGAATGCAGAACCCTGTTCCTCTCCCTCCACATCTTATAACAGATCTCGGTGATAATCCTCCTCCACACCTCCCTGCCCGCCGCCGGGGCAGAATGTTGATAAAACACATTTGCCAGGTGAAACTGGAGGGCGTGAAGCATTTTATGCCAAGTCCAGATTCCCTGCAAAACCTTGTGCGCCATGGGGCAAGCCCAAAAGAGATGGAACCTGTCCTCAATGCCCGCACGCGAAAGGCACCTTTCGGAAGAGATACCACCCCACCAAAACTGCCTATTCCTGGTTGGAAGGACATTGTGGGCCAACCGCAACCTAAATTCCCTCTTCTTGCAGTCCACACCCGTCGAGTGAATGATCATCCAAGCCTCTCTCATACAGAAGTTTCCAGGATCGTGAAAATCTTTGACGACGTGTTCCCTAGGCCTAGGGAGTAGGTTAATGTACATCTGCTGCGTGTTCTTCCCGGCGCTGTCAGCTTTCGCAAAGTTCTGCAGGCGACCTCCAAGCTGGTAAGACCTATGCATTCTCTCGCGCCGGGTCTAACAAATCTGTGGCCGGGAACGTATTTGGACGAGTCCCACCCCGTGAAATAGGAGGCCAAAGTCCACACAGGGGTTCGGCGACCAGGGCTCCTTTCACACTCTTAAACTGGAGTGCACTGAGCCATGTCGGAAGGTACTTGACTTCCAAACCCCCTCCGACCTGGGACAGTACAGGAATGCCAGAGCCACCTCTTCGGTCTTCTTTCCGGCCCAAATGAAGCCAAAGACCGCTCTCTCCATCTGCTTCCTAAGACTTCCGGGTGGAGACTATATTTCCCCGGCAACAGTGCATTTTGAAACCAGAAGCGCTATCTTGGCTAGATTCACTCTCGAAATGCCCACCTCCTGCCACTGTTCTTGCTCCTTCTTCATCTCCACCAGAACTTTACCCCAGGTGCTCACGTGGACCCCTTTATTAAAAAACTGGATACCGTGTATCCGAACGGGCCCATCGGTCACAGCTAAACCTGTAACCACTGACGTCTCCCATTTGCCCCAGAGCATAATACTCGACTTCTCCTGGCGCCGGTCGCAATACAGTACTCAGCGAAAGCATCACGCATCGCGTTCAAGCTCCTTTCCGAGTCGACGAAGAAGTAGACATGATCTGCGTACGCAAGGTACTTCAGCGACTCCCCCTACATCCGGGACCGGAAAACCCCTAACACTATCCTATTTTGGAACTCTTCTCAAATGGGGAGAGAGAGGGCATCCCTGCCTTACTTCTCTTTGATCCTCAAAAGTGGGGAGAGACGACCGGCAATAATGACTCTCTCGGAGAGGTCTCTGTACAACGCCCCAATCGCACTTCGGACAAATACTCCGAAGCCGTGGGCTTCTAACAATCTTCCGACAAACTCGTGCGATACCCTATCGAACGCCTTGCTCTGGTCTGCCAAGAAGAGCCCCATCTTAATGCCTTTCTCACCCAGGTGAGTAATAGCGTCTCGTATGCACCTAGTATTCCATTGCATCCGGCACCCCCCGATACCACACGTCTGGTTAGTGCCAATGAGATGAACGGACACCTTAGCAAGCTTGCTATTGATGACCCTTGCAAGGATCTTATAGTCCACTGGGCAGAGTGACCATACGACCCACCTGCACAATCTCGTTGTACACCCTGGTAAGCCAGGGCTCTATCACATTAACTAACATTCTTTGTCTTCGTATAAGACCCCGAAATCATGGGGGGCTGGGAGAGGGGAGCGCCCTAATATGCTCTCGAACGACGTCACCTCCCCCATACACGAACTTTGTTGCAACACCTGGACATGGTTCACTGGTGTTTACACACTCCCACCACCAGACAACCCCCCTTAGTCATCCAGATCCTCCGAAGAACTCGAAAGGACCCGCACACAAATAGCCAGCGAGGTCACCTAGAACGGCGGGTGCAACCCGAAGGTACGGACATAAAAAAAAAAAAAAAAAAAAAACGAGCAACCCCTTAACTTTCGAACCGTTTGTCGCATGTAAACAAGTAAGGTACCGTTGTAAAGCACTTGGAGGGAACTATTGCGTGATGTGAAAAAACATGCTAATTAAGCAAATTAACATGCTAATTTGCTGTCTATCTCCGACTTTTTCCATAAAAGAGGTATGTTATTTTACGCGCATTCTATTCAGCACATAATAAAACCCTTAAATTCCAAATTTTATACGAATCGACCAATAAATACGTGTACATTGAGCTACGGAATAAAGATGCCGCTAATGTTAAACTGCAAAAAGTATTTTTGACTTGTATAATTTAATCGAGAACAGATTCCGTGTTGCAACAGTAAAACACAAAGAGGCCCAGATAATATGAGCCCTATACAAGATCAGAACGGGTATATTAGGAGCATTATAAATTATGAAATATGATCGTGAAAAAAAATGAATTATGACCATATCTGGCTATTAGTCCATTGATTGCGAAATATCATTAAATGCTTAAATTCAAATTTTCAGCGCGGTAGCATAGAACCTTCCTGAGATATAAGCGAAAACTCAAGCATACATCGATTAAGGGGCCGTGCATAAAAAACATATTTTCCTCTACTTACTGTAGAACGGTTTACCCCGCAGTACTAAGAAACACTTCGGAGAAAGTGTTTCTACGTGAAGTTGGTTGAATTAAGCAGTAATGATGTTATACCCTTAAATTCAGAATAGCAGATTTTAATTATGAACATCATAAGTTAATAGTTTTGCACATAAATAACTTAACTTACGACATAGTTCGTGCAATTACATATTTAAATTTTTCCTATTGCTCACATAGCTGACTCTTGTATATTGTTTAATCCAAAAACGCAAAAAAACAGTACGTTTCACAAAACGAAAGCTTCGTATGTGTCTTCTGTGTATTTCTTACATAAATACCTTTATAGCTTCGTTATATTATGAAATTGTGGTCATGAAAATGAAAATTCCAAATTGTTCCCTGCACAAGTGAACCCGTGTGCCTGTTTTTTCGTATTGCAGATTTTATGTTGTCTCCATTCCGTCTCGAATTACGGTATAATACGAATGCAATTGCATATCGTTTCGATTCATTGATATATTCCATTGTAGTTATACTGCTTAAACTGACTGTAATATATTTATTTGCAATACAGAAGCCCAATGAATCTACGTGTGTAACCTGGATCCGCACGCTAATTTCCTCTTCGGCATTCGTCGTTTCCGACTACCACTTAAGAAAATAACCGTAACCAGTAGGATTTGGAGCATTAAGCTTACTTAGTGTAGTTTAATACGGTTCTAATTGCATTTTTCTTTTCTTTTTGTGTTCTTTTCATTTCTTCAACAAATATAAATAAAGTAATAACTGGTTATACTCCGCGATAAGAAAAAATTGTTATATTCTGAGAATTTCGTAGTTTAAGAAAAAAGGTCAAGGTGGAAAAACATAAATGGATTTAATTTTTTTTTTAATTCTATTAGTGGCAAACGTTTTATTTTTATTTTATGATGTTCCGGAATGATTAAATATTTTGTCTTCGTATAAGACCCCCAAATCATAGGGGCTGGAAGAAGGGAGCGCCCTAATGTGCTCTCGCACGACGTCCACTCCCCCATACACGAACTTTGTTGCCACACATCTTCACACTGTTCACCACGCCCAAAATAAACACCTGGACATGGTTCACTGATGTTTACATACACTCTCACCACGCCCCAACAAGCAACACCAAAGAAACCCCCGAGTCACACAGATCCTCCGAAGAACTCGAAAGGATCCGCACACAAAGAGCCGGCGAGGTCACCTAGAACGGCGGGTGCAGCCCGAAGGTACACCCGCAACGTTCACGTAGGCAGACAAAAGTCCCCTTCAGAGGTGACCAAGTGACAGCGACCCGGACGGGCGACTGTCAGAGAGGACACCAGGCCGACGGGTGCACCAAAGCACTCACATGACCTATGGCAGGTGCCTCCCCAGCCCACTTCCACACGGAACCGGCACACCACAAGCAGCAAGTACACAACACCCTCCATTCAGATACCATCCATTCATACCACATCATAAGAGAAAGAGCAGAGACAGAACCAAAACACTCACTCCCCCGACTCACACAGGCTCCTGCCGTCTCGGTCAGCGGCCAGCACCGCCGATCTCGACCGGAGAGAAAACAGATACAAAAACATAACACTGGAAAAAGCCCAACACTCCCCGAGAGATCCCTCGGGCTTCAAGGGCCAAAACTAAGGGGGTAAGTTACCCCAATGAAAGGTGTAGTTGTTCTTGGTCCCGGTAACAATCCGAGGCCAAGTTCCCCGCCAATACCTAAAGGCTCGGTCGGTCAAAGTGCGGGCGTCCACTCTTGTCCTGTCTTGGAGCTCACACTTGACTTGAAGGATAACCGTTGTCGGAGAGAAGCCCGAGTTAGCCGTCCTGGAATGCAGAACCCTGTTTCTCTCCCTCCACATCTTATAACAGATCTCAGTGATAATCCTCCTCCACACCTCCCTTCCCGCCGTCGGGGCAGAATGTAGATAAAACACATTTGCCAGGTGAAACTGGAGGGCGTGAAGCATTTTATGCCAAGTCCAGATTCCCTGCCAAACCTTGTGCGCCATGGGGCAGGCCCAAAAGAGATGGAACCTGTCCTCAATGCCCGCACACGAAAGGCATCTATCGGAAGAGATGCCACCCCACCGAAACTGCCTACTCCTGGTTGGAAGGACATTGTGGGCCAACCGCTACCTAAAATCCCTCTTCTTGCAGTCCACACCCGTCGAGTGAATGCTCATGCAAGCCTCTCTCATACAGAAGTTCCTAGAAACGTGGAAATCTTTGACGACGTGTTCCCTAGGCCTAAGGAGCAGGTCAATGTACATCTGCTGCGTGTTCTTCCCGGCGCTGTCAGATTTCGCAAAGTCCTGCAGGCGACCTCCAAGCTGGTAAGACCTATGCATCCTCTCGCGCCGGGGGCCAACAAATCTGTGGCTAGGAACGTATTTGGACGAGTCCCACCCCGTGAAATAGGAGGCCAAAAGTCCACACCGGTGTTCGACGACCAGAGCTCCCTTCACACTCTTAAACTGGAGTGCACTGGGCCATGTCGGAAGGTGCTTGACTTCCAAACCCCCTCCGACCTGGGACAATATAGGACCGCCCGAGCCACCTCTTCTGTCTTCTTCCCGGCCCAACTGAAGCCAAAGACCGCTCTCTCCATCTGCTTCATGAGACTTCCGGGTGGGGACTCGATTTCCCTGGCAACAGTGCATTTCGAAACCAGTAACGCATTAGTTAACTTTGCCCGCTTCACTCTAGAAATGCCCACCTCATGCCAACGTTCTTGCTCCTTCTTCATCTCCGCCAGAACTTTACCCCACGTGCTCACGTGGACCCCTTCCTTAGAAAACTGGATACCGAGTATCCGAAGGGGCCATCGGTCACAGCTAAACCTGTAACGGCAGACCTCTCCCATTTGCCCCAGAGCATAATACTAGACTTCTCCTCATTGAGACGGGCACCAGTCGCAATGCTGTACTCAGCGAAAGCATCACGCATAGCGTTCAAGCTCCTTTCGAGTCGACGAAGAAGGAGACATGATCTGCGTACGCAAGGTACTTCAACGACTCCCTCCTATCCAAGACCGGAAAACCCCTAACACTCTCCTTCCCAGCAACTCTTCTCAAAAAGGTCTCCAAGACCAAAACAAACAAAAGGGGAGAGAGAGGACATCCCTGCCTCACTCCTCTTTGAACCTCAAAGAGGAGTGAGGAGCAATAATGGCTCCCCGGAGAGATCTCTGTACAACGCCCCAATCGCACTTCGGACAAATACTCCGAAGCCGTGTGCTTCTAACAATCTTCCGAGAAACTCGTGCGATACCCTATCGAAAGCCTTGCTCTGGTCTACCAAGAAGTGCCCCATCTTCATGCTCTTCTCGCCCAGGTAAGTGATAGCGTCTCGAATGCACCTAGTATTCCATTGCATCCGGCGCCCCCCGATACCACACATCTGGTTAGCGCCAATGAGATGAACAGCCACCTTAGCAAGCCTTCTATCGATAACCCTCGCAAAGATCTTATAGTCCACTGTGGAGAGAGACACCGGTCTCCAACCACTTAACTCCCTCGACGGGGCGTCGGGGGTCTTGCACAGCAAAGTGACCATGCTTTTCCGCATGGTCCTCGGCATGCGACCCACCTGCACAATCTCGTTGTACACTTTGGTAAGCCAGGGCATTAACACATTAACAAACTTCTTGTAAAACTCCGACGGGAGACCATCACAACCCGGAGACTTACCTGGCGAAAGGGCCTGAATCGCCACATTTACCTCGGACACCGAGAACTCCTCTTCGAGGCTATCCAAGTCCTCGTCTGGGATCTTCGGCTTACATTCCAACCACATATCCATGACGGCAGGATCAATTTCCTCGCTGGAAAAGAGATCGCCGTAATACCTAGCAGCATCCTGCAGGATCTGCTTATTGTCCCTCACCTCGGTACCATCAATATCAAGAACATCCAGGTTCTCCCTCTTCCGCTCCGCCTCGAGCTTCCGGTAAATGTGACTAATATCCCGCTCCTGCTCAAAACCCCTAATAGCACCTTGAAGTTGAACTTCAGAGCCGATGCCTCTATAAAAATCGGAAATCTCTTGCCTGATCTCGGTAGTGATCCCAAGGTTACACCCGTCTTCATTACCCTTCAGAGTCGCGTTCAAGAAGTTCATCAGAAAAAATTGAGTCCCCCGCTTAGCTCTCGCCAACTCCTTACCCCGAGCAACCAAGGTGCTCCGGACCTCGTCCTTCGCCCTCTCCCAACCGCCGATCTCGTCATCGGTGGCCGTTTCTGCACCGGCCTCTAAGATTGAACGGACACGCGACAGCGCTTCAACGTCGTCTAACATTGACACGTTTAGACGCCCCGGTGTCGCTTTCCTCTCCCTCGGCGCAGGCACACAGACGTCCATCACGACAACGTTGTGATCAGAAACAAACAACGGCTGTGAGTTAGGGTTAAAAATCTCGGCTCCCATAACCCAGTCCATCTTTGAGACCAACAGCATGTCGATCCCAGAAGCCAAATGATTCCTGTGCCAGGTGAACCCCGGGTCCTGCGGGAACAGCTGCCTCCACACGTCCTTATGTTGCTGGTTCTTAATCAGATCCGTAAGACCCCTTCTGTACGGCTCTGACCACCTGCACCTGTGAGTACTCAACCGATCGATATGGTTATCCACAACAGAGTTGAAATCCCCACCGACGACCAGAAAATCTTCGCTTCCCCTAAGGATGAACGGCAGCTGGTCATAAAAACCGCTTCGGAGAGGATCCTCCACCGGAACATAAACACACACCATCTTAATGGACATCAATCCGCTATTAACCGAAATAGCCACCACGCGACCGTCCCCATCAGTCTGCATCTCCGTGATGCTACCCTCGTACTGCGGCCTGCAGACAATGGCCACCCCGTTGAAACCATTCGCTCCAAGAGAATACCTGCAATTCAGCCCGGTGTTCTTACGGGACGCAAAAACCTGCTCGGGCTTCTTATGGTGTGTTTCCTGCACCAGTAAAAAATCAACACCCGACTCCCTGAAGTAGCCCGCGAGCCACTTCTGCTTTTCGACGGTGCGGAGACCGTAAACGTTCAACGTGCCAATACGCAGATCGGTGCCTTGATAATTATGTGCCATACTTACCACAATCTGAAAAAATAATTAGTATGTTAGCAAAAAACACCACATAAAACAAACACCCATGTTCAAAAACCGAGGGACAGGAACCCAACCAAAAAAGCAACTCACCTTCAAGATCTCGATCTATTGCGTCCCTCTATCTCCTTCGTATCCGCACTGCTTCTCCGTCGTCGGCTTTTATGACCGGTAACCGTCGGAACGACGTGCTATATTCCGTTGAATCCCGACTTCGCCAATTTGGCAAGATCCTTCGCCGCATCAACGTTAGCCTGGGTACGCCGTCTTCCCTGACGCTTGAACTTTGCCCTCAGATCTTCGGCCATCTGCTCAGCCAAATGTTCTTCCTCAGAATCCGCAGAAATCTCCGATTCCCTGCAAAAAAATCTATTGCCCCTAGTATCGGAGTGCTGCTTGGTCTCCTAACTCCCGTCGCCGGCAAGCGCGCTCTCTTCGACAGAGTGCCAGCCTGCCCCGGCGGCCTCCCGCGTCACTTTCGCCTCGTTACCACGGTGGCCGCCGTTCGCAAAAGACTCGGTCAAGAGCACCGCTTCACTGCGGGGACCCTCCTCGGGCTCCGTTGGCGTCCGCAGGAGGGGTAGAGAAGCCGTCCCAAATTCCCCCGCGGGAGTCCAGGGCCGCTGCTAAAACTCCACAGCTCCGCTATGGGATGAAAGCTTCCTGCCTACTTGCAGGAGAGCCCGTGCACTCATTCCCAACTCAATCCAACCACAGGAGTCGTCGGATTGCCCCGGGAACATATCCTGCACTGGATCCGTTGCTGGCTCGGCTTCATCGAAAGTCGGGATTTTATCAATTTCAGTCGTGTCGACTGCACCAAAACTCTCAACTTCGTTGTTTTTTGAGGAGATGGGAGTGCAGATCTCCTCGACAATCCAAACATAATCATCACTAACTTTACATACACTGGTGACATCAATTTTTACCTTTTCAAAACCATTATCAACTTCAAGTTGGAAATCATTACCGTCGAAAAATTCCGCATTCTCATCCACACCAGTCACACAAATTTCTCCTTCCTTTTCACCTGACCAAACCTCCATTTTCTCACTATCTTTGCCCACCATTTTTACATCCCTGTCAATAATACTGACTCCATTTAACTGATTTGCCATTTGCTTAATATCCTCACTAGAGAATTTTCTTGACTTTTTGGTAACCGTAGTGTAGCCGTGTAGAGCCTTTGGTGAACGAACCCTGTTGTCCCCCGCGAGTTGACCTGTAGAAAAAGAATTATCTTTATCATTTTTTGGAGAAACTTTCTTCGCCTCACCATTTTTTTTCACTTACCTGCTCCACATTCGAAATACCTTCGGCTTCCTCCTGGGAACTCCCCGAGCCACGAAGTTGGCGGGTTTCTACTACCTCGCCACTCGAGGAATTTTCCCCAGCTTCAGGAGCTTCCCCCACCTTCTCGGTGGCGTCAAGTACCTCTAAAATATCATCTTGGTTTACCTGGGATTGTCCGGCTCCGGCCATCTGGGCAAAAGTACTGACACCACATTCTTTTCTCTTGTGTTGTGGAGTCTTGCACTTCCCGCAAGGATCTTTACAGTCCTTGATATTATAACCCAGAGCTCTGCAATTCTCGCAAGAGTATTTAGCACAGTCAACAGCGATGTGCCCCTCGTGTCCACATCGCTGGCACACACGGACCTGCCCGTTGTAAACATTCATACATCTAAAATGGGAAACATACATAAAATTAGGAACGGCTTTGTCCATGTCAAGGGTGGCAATTCTCGTTCCCGAGAAGGCTCCTTTCATGTATATTTCGGTCTCCTTTCTAACCTCATACTTAACATTAAGCACCCTTCCAAAATCATTGAAAACGGCTTTAACCGCTTCATTAGTTACCTGGCATGGGAGGTACTTACAGAAGGTAACTTTAATGTTTGTGTCACCTTTAGAACAGTGAATCATGGACGACTCGTGGTAGAGAGTTTTGTCGACGAGCTGCAAATAATAGTCAGTATGCTTCAAACCGATCTCAAATTTTCGCGGATTCACAACCCGCACAAAATGAAAAAGCGGTTCAGCAGGTGAACCCAAGTGTTCCCAGATCGCTTTACCGACTTGGGAAGCAGTAAGACCCGTATGGGTTGGTTAGTTGGTTGGTTGGTTAGTAGATTTTATTGGCGCAAGGGCCATGGTTGGCCAAAGAGCGCCAGACACAAGACAAACAGACAGAATTTAAAAAACGTGGCATAAATCCCCAAATCTGGCTGACCAAGTAAAACCGAACCATGAGTACGAAGGAAGGGCCAAAAAAGACAATGAAACAAACAGTATGAAAAACATGGCACAATGGTCAGAAACAAGCCGATTAAGTAAAACTGAGGAATGAGAATGATAAAACACATCACGAAATCTAACACAACTACACATAGGATGAGTCACCAGGAGGGGGACGAACTGTCACTCCCCACGCTCCTCTGCAATGCTGGCCGAGGGCGGGGACGAACTGTCACTCTCCTCCCCCTATGTTCCTCTATAATGTTGGTTGAGGGTGGGGACCTCGCTGAGTCTGAGACAGTTGCAATGGTGGTCAGTTGGACCGTGACAGTTGGATGGACACTGCACACCTTTGCGGATTTAGGGCCGGGTATTCCACACGTGCAGGCTTTCTGCTCGGAACTGGAAGAGTCGGTCGTCTTCAAAAGAGAAGGCGCAGACTCAGCGGGTTGAAGAAGCTGGAGCTCGGTGAAATCCACCTGTGTTGCTTGTTCAGCTGTAGATCTCTTGGCAAGGGCGGCGAGAGCTACAGGGCGCGGGACAAAGGGCTGCACGGGTTGTGGCAGAGACTGAACTACTGCGGCAAAAGTACGCTGTCGGTTGTTGGGAATACCCAACTTGGCCTTGGCAGCAGGGTACGAGAGGCCTTCCAGGGTCTTGAGGCGCTGGATCGCCATCTCGTCCTTCCATTTCATACAGTTGCGGGAGTAAGCTGCATGGGCCTCACCGCAGTTAACACAGCAGGCCGCAGAAGTGCAACCTTCCCCGTCATGTGCACTGGAGCCACAATTTGCGCAACGAGCGGAACTCTTACAGAAACGTTGGGAATGCCCGTACCTCTGGCACTTGAAACAGCGCAGAGGACTGGGAATGTACAGGCGAACTCCACAGACCAAGTAGCCAGAATTGATTTCGGTCGGAACTTTCGGGGAGTTAAAAGTCAAGATTACATTTTTAGACTTAATCAAAGAACCATTGCGCTGGAACATCATACGACGTGCAGCAATAACACCCTGATCTGCAAGTTCAGTCACCAATTCGTCCTCACTGCATGGCAAGAGATCAAACTCCAAAATAACACCCCGAGAGGTGTTAAGAAACGGGTGAGGTGCCACTTTGACAGGAATGCCTTGAAGAGTAGTAAGGTGCATAAGAGTGTTACTCTGAGAAACACTGCAAGTTTGGACAAGCAGGTCCCCAGAGCGAAGCTTCCTCACAGACTTCAAGGGGCCAACCGCAGCGTCCAAAGCTTTAGAAATGAAAAAGGGAGATCTGGTGGACAGTCTCTCATTCGGATCGATGGATTCCACAACTAAGTGTGTAGCCTGCGTATTCACAGCAATCGAGGGGAGACGACGCTTCGGAGCGACTGGTACAGTAGCCGAAGAAGAGGTTCCACATTCTTGGTCCAGGTCATGGTCGAAAGATCGTTTAAGGTTATGAGACTTGGTAGGTTGAGAAGACGAAGGAGAGTCGTTGTCAACGATCATTTTCTCAGGTGACTTGAATTTGGAGTGTTTGTTTTTGGGTTTACCCATGGAAAAAAGGAGAAGGATTCGTCTGCAGACTACTCCACCCTCCACCGAGCCCTACAAGGGAGAACTGGAGGCCTGCAAGCCAAGAAAATGACGCTGGACACAGTTCTGGAGCTTATACGTTTGCAGATATAGTCCGTTGGCTGTGATCACACGCACTCGGCGGACACTTCGGCCTCCTGGTACCGTCATGCCAACGCCTTTGGCATGATCCCACAGCCCCCGGGCTTACCCTGCCGTGCTATACGACAAAAAAGCCGCTAAAGCCCTGTACACAACTTGGTACATGACTTCTGACTAGAGGTGGGTTAGTCTCTAGCCTCCCGTTTACAGCGAAGCCGGGGTCGAAGAGGAGTGTTGGTACACAGGAGGCACTGCACCGGTCTCCGGCGACCTCCCCGCAGGACCCCGGAGCAGTGCCTCACGGGTCACCGCACGCGGCAAACATGCAGGTAGGTCTAGCACCCAAACCAGCTAAAAGGAAAAAAGAAATCCAAAGAAGACAAATCCTGGAAGGGAACCTAAACGGAATCTCAGCAACCTACGAACTGAGCGGTTAATATAAAACAGTTAGTGGTGGAGGGTAACAAAACCACAAGACCGGGGTGTTAGTACATAACGTGGTAACGATTAGGTAAAGTAAACAACACGGGCAACTAGCCAGTGGAGAAAATAAATAAAAACGAAAAAGCCAGACACAAGACCAGCTCGGGATCGTGGGGACGCGACTCCCCAACAGCTGGATGAACAGCCGTCCCT
The DNA here is from genome assembly GCA_039090855.1 of Macrothele yani. Lineage (NCBI taxonomy): Eukaryota > Metazoa > Arthropoda > Arachnida > Araneae > Macrothelidae > Macrothele > Macrothele yani. The sequence continues at coordinate 37,355,337 of CM077031.1, read as the reverse complement.
GCAAACTCCAACAGCACCGAAATAAAAACAAGCGGTGGCATGTCATCAGATGTTGACCAGTTACAAGGTCAGCTCGGGCCGTGGGGGCGCCGCTCCCCAAATAACTTGAAAACCAGTTATCCCTGTGCGGGGGATCCGCATGGGTAACAAGGAGATAGTTTTCCTTCTTAGCGGAGGCCTTGCTTAAAGCCATTGTTCAGGACCATAATCTTTCCTTTAACAAATAAAAAATGTATAAAAAGCACGAAAACAAGTTCTACTTAATGAAAATAATGTAAAAAGTACTTACAGTTCTTTCTTAAGTAGTCCAAAGTAAAAGGCACACAAAACACAACACTAACAATGAAGACCACGTGCTCGCTAAACAACAGCGGTAAAGGCTAAGTCCAAAAATACCGCAGTCGGAAACTCCGGATTATCGGCGGAGCGAAGTAGCGTGGCCATGACGACTTGTACTTTTCCAGCACTGGTAAGTCTAGGCGCCCACGTACGGCTGGCACGAGCACCTCACAAAGGCCGCCAACACCGTGCTCCGTGCCGGCACACGCACCCGGGCGGGAGGCCAGACACGTACTCCAAATTCCAACTGTTGTATCAGAGACGAATCAGTTGACTTACCATACTAGCAGCTTGTCAGGCAGAAAAATCTCCAGATTTCCCCCTAAATGGAAACGATATCTCTAGTATTGAGACATGTCGCTGGAATGATAATTTTGTCACCAGATGTAAATCAATATCTCCAGGTCTGGAGACAAAATCGCTAAGTTGGTCACCCCGTGCATATTACATTTTCTTTTAGTAAATTCTTGAAATATAAATTCAATATTTTACTGTGTACTTTATAAAATTTTTTAATATTTTGCAGCAGAATGTTGAAACCTTTATGATTTTGACAAATTCGAATTTATAATTATATTAATATTTTTCAAGTACAATACCAACAAAAAGTCGAACATGATATTGATTTATGTTTTAGTTTGACACTTTATAATTTTCAGTTGTATTTAACTTTCACATTCCCAAATACGTTTTTCTTACAATCACTAATATTAACCCTTGTTCCAAAGTTGCAGCACACACTATCTAGGGCATTTAAGTTAAACAATAATTTTTTTCTGAACATGTTAGATGCAAAAAGTGGTTATCTTTAGTTAAGAAATCATTTTGCACCGTCAGTTCAATACTTCAAAGTGTTCTCATTGTTGCCCCAAGCATCACCTTGGGGAATTGAAACACTATCTAGGGCATTTAAGTTAAACAATAATTTTTTCTGAACATGTTAGATGCAAAAAGTGGTTATCTTTAGTTAAGAAATCATTTTGCACCGTCAGTTCAATACTTCAAAGTGTTCTCATTGTTGCCCCAAGCATCACCTTGGGGAATTGAAATTTAAAAGTAATAAAACTTAGTTTTAACACCCTGTTGGTGGAAAAAAATATATTAATCCTATTGCTATAAATAAACAAAGACATCGCTCTTTCCACGTTTTAGCAACACCCAGCAACCGAAAAAATGTTATTTGGCCACTGCTCGGGAAACGAATCCCAGATCTCTCGATGTCCAGCCGAGAGATTTGGGATTCCTTTCCCAAGCAGTGGCCAAATAACAATTTTTCGGTTGCTGTGTGTTGAATAAACGTAGAGAGAGCGGTGTCTTTGCTTATTTGGAGGATTTTCACCAATTGCTATAGATTTTTCATGCATGGTCTTCGAAAAATGTAACATTTACAGTTGGAAAACTATTGCGGTGCAAAAAGTTTCTTTTTACTGTTAAGAAAGGATTTTTGATTTGATTAAGCGAACTTTAAGGTCAGCTCCATATACTAGAAACAATTCACGGTTTTCAAATTTTTTGTTCCGTTTTGAAGGAATAAAAAAATTGTGCACCAAAATAATGTATAAAAACCGGAGTTTTCAGAATATCTTAAGGAATGAATCAGTTTGAAATTCTGAAATTCTAGTGTACAGAAAAATGTACAGCCGTAGAATTAGCAAAACCACAATTAACTTTATTAACAGTACATTACAACCTAGTTTACAGATTGGTAATCATTATATACTACACGATTTAATGCCAGTTCAAAGATCTTCAGATAAAACACTTTATTGCGGTACAGTACTAAGGTCGTCCTCTCAACTAGACTATATTTCACACTAAATGCAAAACTGCAAAGGAACTGTATTATAAAGAGCTAATAAAACATACATACCCTTGAAGCTCCTTTAGGCTGGAAATCTCGAGGAATTTCACGATCCGTTTGGAGCGTAGTTCTTCATTCCCGGGAAATTTAAACACTGGCGCTTTAGGACCTGTGTCATAATTGCTACGGCAATTTAGTACACAACAATGTGAAGGCATATTAGAACTAAGAACGAATATTTTAACACCGTGAAATAAATAACAAAGAGTTGAATGATATGAATCAGTCAGCTGCAAGAACAATGAACAACCTCATGGAGCAACGCTACAATAATATCACAAGATCACAGACGCTAACTACGGTTACGGCCGTTCGTCAAATTTAACAGGTTTTCCTGTAGTGACGTCAGACGTCGGAGAGCATGAGGTGTGTGAGCCCTGTTTCAGGGGGCGTTGGCTGTGAGCGACAATATGGGCAAAAGTTCATACTTTCGAACAAAGAAAATTATATTGTTTTAAATTGACACGTGTAATTATTATACGACAGGGGCAATTTTAAATTAAAAAATTTAGCTGTTCTCTTTAATTCGTATGTTAAGCACCATAACTATGAAAGGAAAGTGCGTTTTTGAGGTGGAAATTAACAAATAATTTGAAACAGATCGGACGCTTTCGTAACACTTGTCTAAAGCCATTTCCAAAAAGAATAATGGCTGTGGAATATATCTCACTCCTATGGCCTGACCTTTAACCCAATTTCGATGACATTAATCAGAATTGGTTCAGTATACCTCCGGAACAACATACTAACGTTTTGTTGCAATAGAAGCATCTTTAGCTAAGTTATGAGGATAATGGCTGTGGATTAAATCTGGCTCCTGTGTCCTGCCCTTTAACCCCATTTCGATAATATGCAACAAAACAGATTCAATATATCAACGAAACAATATGATAAAGTTTTGTAGGAATCAAAGCAGTTTTACGTAAGTTATGACGCATAAGGGCGATGGAATGCATTCCGCTCCTATGTTCTAACCTTTGACCCCATTTCGACCGTTTTCTACAGAGTTCCTCCTCAGGTTGTCTCCTACCACATACTAAAATTTCATTGAAATCGAATCATTTTTACTCGAGTAATCGTGCGGTCAAGCAGACAGACAGACAAAGCTGGAGCATATACGCTTCTTCAGCTTACGGTTGGAAATCGAAAAAACGGATTTCGTAGTTCTGCTCAATTTTCTATTATGAGACAACGTTTCAGTGATACGCGAATGCTTAGTGTCTCGAGAAAATGTAAGGATCGGAAACCAGAAAACTCAGAACAAATTTAACTTGCACAGATTCAGGTTTTCCGTTATTAGAAAAAAGCATAATGTTTATTCTAATATTAATTCAAGTTATTAGTACAAATAAATGAAGCGGTTATAAAAGAAATGGCAAGGGTAAAGGAACTCCGTCCTTGGACGGCCCAAGTTACCGTACAAATCACTGTCTGGGCCTTTGCTCTGCCTTTGCTCTGTACTCTGCATTCAATTTGTCTGAGGTTCCGGTAAGACGCCAACTTTCCAGCATTACCACTGTCTTTGCAGGAAAAGAAACATTCCAGGTGTTTAAAGGTTTTTCCGTACGCTAAATGGAAAGTGCATAAAATAGCATTCCCCTTATATGGAAAATATGGAGATAGTGAGCTAATTAACATGTTCGTTAGCTTAATTAGCATTTTTCTTCGCATCACGAGATAGTTCCATTCGAGTGCTTTCCAACGGTAACTTGTCTATCTGCAGCAAGTGGTTCCAAAGTTAAGAGGGGAGGGGCTCATTTTTTTTTTTTAATGTGGGTACATCTATAAAGTCCATGTAGGCGGATAAAAGTCCCATTAGCAAACATTCTTACCCTACTATTACTACGGCACGCAAACGATAGCAAATATATTGGTCAAGCGTAATGACACCTGACGTTAGTAACAAATTTATTTGTGTCATACTGAGGATACTCAACTCTTGATTAGTTAAATTTTAAATCATATATATGTTTTATAAGTAATTGCTGCTTGCTAATAAAAGGTATTGTTTGTTAAATGAGAATTTTTGTACTTTTGTTAATGACATTGCACTTAAATTTTTGAAGAGCATTTTTCATATCCAGTTCAAGATGTAAAATTAATGGCTCAGGATCTTCAGAAAAAGCATACACCACAAAATAAGAGTTTTATATTGCAAATATAATTTTAAGATAACTAGTTCAGTTCATTGATTTGCACTTTTAAATTAGTGCAATCAAAACTTAATTTTTTCTATTTTATTACCTAGCACATTATAACTGCTGTTTTGAATAGTGCAGAATTTCCCGCCAGTTACATAAATGCATATCTTCTTTTCGCTGGTATCTCTGGTTAGTTAGTTTGGTTAGTTAATTGATTTTAGTGGCGCAAGGGCCAGGCTTGGCCAAAGAGCGCCAGACACAGAACTATCAGCTAAAGATTTTAAAAAGCGGATTGAAATGATTAAGAGCAGACAGGCTTGGTAAAAGTTAGAAAAGAGGATGATGAAAGATGTTGTGAAGACTAGTTAGTTTATTAGGTTTATATATAACTTCATTAATTTACCATTATAATATAACTTTTTTTTTTTTTTTTTTTTTTTTTAAATAAGTTTTAAAACGTTAATCTGTTTTAAAAAGGAAAATACTGCGAAAGTGTCGCAGTGGTCGCCCAAAAGCTTTTGAAGCGTAGCTGCGTCCTCGTCCAGCAGATGAGACTGAAAATAGTGAAACCGATGATGACGAAAACGAACGCAACTGCACAAAACATGAGAGACGGTGAGTAAACAGTCGCACGCCTCACACATTGGGGCAGCGTCGCCACACAGCAAATAGTTATGCGTGAAGCGACAATGCCCAATGCGGAGACGCGCAATATCTCTGGTTCTAAGAGTCCGATTATGAAAATACTTTATTAGTTGGGAAGCGTTTACGGTGCGAAATGTTTCGCATGTAATTTCAATTTTTTTCCCGCACAGGTATCCCAATAAATGGTCTAAGTTTCCGTTCCCGTTTATAACAACATCCGAGTGGTTAAAAAACTAGATTGAAAAACTTTTATTTTAGTTAGATACTACTAATTGTGAATTATCTTTTCTACCCTAAATTTCGCACAATTTCGTCGCTGAGGGCGCGCTAATGCTTAATCTGTTTTCCTTAATATCTCTAATTCTAAAAGTGCGATTTTAAGGATTGGTTTAACAGCTCAACCATTTGTCTTGATGAACAATGTGGGTTTGTATTTGAGGAGTTTTGTAGTTTACAGTTCTGTCGCTAGGTGGTGTACTTCTGTTTGCAACTGTATCTTCGCTTCTAGAAACACTATTGAGAATGAAATAACGCACAGCTTCCCCACGGAAAGGTATTGCAGGTGCCCTCGACGAGACGACCACAGTTGTACTTGCGTTTTCCCACTTTGGGCTCGTCCACTTCGACGATGATTCCATCACCACCAAGCCTTCCTACTATATCAATAGCAATGTGAGCATAAAAAAACCGCGTACCAAGTGAACAAAGGGACGTAAGTAGCTGGAAAGCATTTAATGTGAAAGGAGGAACTAGCGTCTGGCGACAGAGATATCCGCACATCTCATTGGCAGCAATAAAACACGTACCCACCAATTGGCGACCGGGACTGAAACGGCACTTGTAGTTCGTATACGTGGTCGAAGTCGATATTCTGTTGTATGTAAAATATGAATTTGGACCACGCATCCCGCCCTTTTGTTTGTTTGCTATCGTTTTCAGAACATTAGGTTTTGCTTCGAGGTTGTTATATTAAGTTCCGTACCGATTTACGGGTAAATTCAGGCGAAGTTTTTATAACATGCGATGCCTTTGGGGGATTTTAGGTACCCTGTACAAAAATATAAATTTCCCTAATAGGTGTTAAAATCTATTGACACAATTGAAGAGTATTCATAAAATTTACATTTTGAAATGTAAGCATGTAAATGTCCAAGAATGTGTGACATGCACTTAACATCCCTCCTTACTGAATGCATACTTCAATACATTTTTTCAGAAGCTAATTAATTTGGCAAGGGAAGTTTTTTTAAGTTTTTTTTTTTTTTAATTTTGCAGGAGAGAAAGAGGGCAGTTGGTTTGTTGGATTTAATGGTGCAAAGACTAGCATAGAGGCTAATGTCCTGTCGAGAATTTTCATGTTTGTGAATCTCAGGGAAACTGATCCCCACGGCTTTAAGTTTGAGTTATCTTTTATGTGGTAAATTTTTAAATTTGGATTTGTCCTTTTTATTTCAAATCAAATATTTCTTCGTCTGGTTAGGGCACTGAAAAACGACAGACTGGCTAATTAAATCCAACAAATCAACTGCCCTCTTTCTCTCCTGCAAAAAACACACACAAAAAAAAGAATTAAAAAAACTTCCCCTGCTAAATCAATTAGCTTCTGAAAAAATGTATTGAAATATGCATTCAGTGGGGAGGGATGGTAAGTGCATGACATACATTCTTGGACTTTTACATGCTTACATTTCAAAATGTAAATTTTATGGATACTCTTCAACTGTGTCAATATATTTTAACACCTATTAGTGAAATCTATATTTTTGTACAGGGTACCTAAAATCTCCAAAAGGCATCGCATGTTATAAACACTTCCCCCGAGTTTACCCGTAAATCGGTACGGAACTTCATATAACAACCTCGAAGCACAACCCAATGTTCTGAAAACGATAGCAAACAAACAAAAGGGCGGGATGCGTGGTCCAAATTCATATTTTACGTACAACAAAATATCGACTTCAACGACGTATACGAACTACAAGTGCCGTTTCAGTCCCGGTCGCCAATTGGTGGGTACGTGTTTTATTGCTGCCAATGAGATGTGCGGATATCTATGTCGCCAGACGCTAGTAAAGGAGGAGAGGGGAAGTACTACCGAGGCGCAATCTATCGGAGCTGGCCACTTTTGGAAGGTTAGCCCAAAATTCTTCCGCCAGAAGGTGTAGATCATGTTTTCTTCTAAATTTCTTCTTATAACTGTTCGATTTGGAAATCGCTTTGTATGTGATACTTTCCTTCTGCTATGAACAACTATTGTGTGTCATTTGTTATTTTGCGTAACATGTTTTCTAGCAGATTGTGGAAGTAAGTATTTGTTTCTGTTCCTGAATGTTTTATCGATTGTATGAATCGGGTTGATGTCTTTTTAATCGATTCCAATACTGCGAATAACTTTTATAATAAAATATTCGCATCGCAATGGATTCAAAAAACGTTCTCGTTTGAACCGAAAAGTCGATGTCATGTGTCTTGTTTGCATTTAATACACTTTGCAGTCGGTTTAAGTGTTCCACTCACTTCTCTCCCATGAAATTTATTTGCTGCAGGACTAGCATTCACAACGCTTAGAATGAATGATGATGGTTTATGACGATTAGAAGATGTAAATAAAATGTTTATGGTGCTTTCTACCACGATCTTTGGGGGCTGATACTAACGGGATTACAATGTCCACTATCACCGCCCAGCGACTTATTCATCTAAAACATTTTTTCATTTATTTGTACTAGCAGACATTTATTCATCAGAAATCGTTTTCTTTTTAAGAGCGAAATACGTCAGATTTTAAGGATTTAAACCTTCTCGTGAGCCCGCTTTTGCTTCCAGAATTCGTTTCTTCTCACAATTACCGAAAGTCGCTCTTTACCTTATAGTGTCATTTCATTATCTTTTCACAAATTCTTTTTTTTTTTTTTGGGGGGTGGGGGTCATGGAGTAAACGACGGAGTGAACAAGCACAACTCCGTGGGATATAAGCGGTCTTCAGTCCCTAGTTTAGGGCAAGTCTTTGAAGGGAAGGGAAAGACCCAACGTCGTAATGCAAACACAGCATCAATGCTAGGCTTCTAACCATTCGTTCGAGTTGGGTCAAGGATTAGAACCTGGACCCAACTCAAACGAATGATGAGAAGTCAGCACTTAGTCCACTGGGCTACCATGGAGGTATTCCCGAAATCGAACTCGCGATGCTATCTTTCCCCATTATTTGCTGAAAGGGACGACAGTGAGTTATCTGTGGCACTCGACATGCCAGCATGATGATGATGATCATATGCAAAGGATTTTAGGAAGGAGTGTCTGACCCCAGGTCTTAAACAATCCTTAGAAATAGGAAGCTAAGAGATTTGGGCTAGAGTGCCCGATAGGAAAGTGACACGGAAGCGAAGTAGAAAGGCGGAGGAAGACGCCCTTATTTATTACCGGGGTGCCAGTACCCGGGGTCCGACGGCTTAAAGTGCCCATCCGACGCAGGACGGATATTTAGTGGATCGAGCGTTTGTACCTGCCTGGGATCGGACCTGAGGCCCTTTCCGTGGCAGTCACGAACGTTGCCCACTAGGCCACCCGCGGCCAAAAATGCCGGCATTGTGTGGTGTTCTCCAATCCACCAATCAAGACTCCGCAGCGCTCGAGAAGTTCTAATGAAGGCAAGTGCGCAGAATGTGCCAGTTGGTATAATCTCGACTCTCACTCCATGTTCCTAGTTCTGGAGAAATACGCAGAAGCAGCTGTCTCGTTTCGAGAGAATTGTAGACAAGTGTCATTCATTTCGCACTCCGACCAACTTAGTGGTAAGAAGGAGCACGCTCCGTATCTATCATGTAATTTTTTTTGTATCTGTTTGAAGATATGAAACATGAGCTCTGAAGATAACCATGTTGTGTTTACTGAAACGTAAAAGCAATCTTCATATCAAACTTTCATTTTTACAACAAACGAAGTATATTTTTTTTTCTGAACAAGTTCAGTACAACAAATTTTGAAATGAAACTAGAATTAAAACTATGGAACCACGTCTACCAACGGAATTTCTTTCTGACGACACTGAAGGCGAACTCACAAGCAAAAGGCAAGTTATCAAGTCAAATGAAATACGACACTGCAAATGCAAGTGAAGAAACATTTAGACGATCATTATAAAAAAATGTAGAACATGTAACTATTATTGGTTTGTTAATGTTAAAAACAATTTATATGATCTTGAATTATTTACTATTATTAACAAAACAAGTTTATAAAGCCGACGTATGATTTTAAACGGTTGTTATCTGCTTCGTATAGCACAAGCATACATACACTATAGAAGAGTAGGTAAAAACTAATATATGTTAAAACTTGCAGTTAAGAACTGGTTTCAGAACAAAAAAATCGTAATTTTGTTGTTTTTTTCATCCCAACAAGCTAATACGTATTACAGCCGCCAATGACAAAGGTTTAAATTTCCTCAAAGGTCGATCCCCAAAAAGAAATCTCTGAATGCCCTCCTGATACTTATCAAACCCATTTTCGAGTTCAGATTGAGAAGCACTTTGTGAAGAAATGGGTTCCCAGTATACTCACCTTCTTCTTCACGCTGAGGTCAGATGGCTGTCGAGTGTCAAAATACTAACCCGACTGTTCGCCCCCGGCGCGAAGAAGTCCAATTATTTTTCCAGCAGCAAAATAATCCGAAATTTCGAGAACTCTTTTCCGACGATGAGTGGGTAGCCAAGCTTGCATACCTGGCAGATATTTTTTCGTTGTTAAATGAACTAAACATATCCTTGTAAGGACAACTTAAGGACGTATTCACAGTGCGAGGTAAAATGGATGCCCTTCAAAGAAAATATATTACTGTGGCGAACGCGGTTGGCTGAAGAAGATCTGCAAATGTTTTCAAATTTTGATGAATATATGAGAGAGAAGGATGTCAACCGGTCAACCGGCAAGTGGTAACCATTGTTCAACAGCACTTACAATCACTCACAGAATCTTTTGGTCGTTTTTACCCAAAGAAAGAAGATCCAAGACATGGCAATATGTGGATAATAGATCCCTTTGCGGCAAACATTGAAGATAGCAATTTAAGCATGAATGAAAAAGAAAGCCTCGTCGATCTATCATCCGGCGACAGTCTCAAAGCTAAATTCCAGGCATCCTTATCAAAACCTCACTTATGGCTCTCCATAAAAAGTGAATGCCCATTGCTGAGTGAAAAAGCAATGAAAATTTTGATTCAATTTTCAACAACATATTTGTGCGAAAAGACATTTTCATCTGTCACAGCAATTAAAACTCGGTACCGGTCTCGGCTTGAAATAAATACGGCTCTCCGTCTTGCAGTAACGTCATTGGCAATCTCAGCGGTCCGCTCTCCCTCTAGCGGCAAAAGGAAGAATTACTGTAGTACGGGTAACGTTTTTGGCTCAATGCTTGGCGGTTGGTAGATCACTCATTACGTTCAGTTGTCGTAGTTTGGTGTATTTTTGCATTCATTCTGGAATTAGAGAATTGTATAATGGAGAATTCCGTGAAGAAGAACAAATCATATTGTTGTGTCCCGCAATGTCGTTCCCAAGGTTTCGGCTATGTTTTTCACAAGTTAGTATAAACGTTTGTGCCTTGCGTTTGAAATCCTTCCAGTGAAATGCTACTAACCTAGTAACGTCTTTGAATGAATAATAAACAAGGCAGCATGTTTTTATTGCATAGTAGTAATTAAAAAATCCGCATTTCTACATAATCTTGAAAACAAATAATTGCTGTTATCCGTATAAATTTAAACTTCATTATGGAACAAGATTTGCAATGTTCTGTCAACAGTCATCGGTTCAAAAACGCAGAACCAAATGATGATCAACAATTACCAATTCACAAACACTTTTAGGAACAGAATGTTCAAAAATTACAAATGTTATTGTTGACAGTATTGAAAATGGGTCCTGGGAAACGTCAAGTGAAACGAAATGTCAGCTTTTAATAGTAATCCGGATTAGAACACCCCTGTCGGTATTACTATATCACTTGCCTGAAAATGTAAAAATAAAAATTACCTGTTACAGTAAAGCATTACTGCTACACAGTGCTTACACGTTCCACTTCTGCCCGCTTTGCAAGAGTGGTCAAATGACTTTATAGAAATTTCACTGTTACTTGTATCTAAAACACCGTTGATGGAGTGAGGCGACGACGTTATTGCCGTGGGCTGAATGCAGTGTGAAACTATGAGAATTTCTCTTCCATCTCCCTTCTTAATTCCACAAGAAATTATATGGCCAACATTAACAATCACTTCCCCTTCTTTAATGCATCTTGAATTTTTGGAAGCGTCCACAAATTTCATTATTTCAAGGATTGAAAGCGACAAACCAGCCATTCTAACATTCGACTTTATGGAAACACGTGCGACGTTACCCGTACTAGAGAAGTTTGTTTACGTTTGCGCAGCGCCCCTATAGTTCGTTGAAGTTCCCAATTGCAGCCAAAAATCCATAAACTTCTTTCAAACAAGCTGGAACAAATATCACACTAATAATGTGTAATCTTTAAATAAGCTTCAATAATTTTGTTACAATTAAACATCCTTTAAAGATTTTGTTATGATTAAATAAGCATTTATAATTTTTTTATAATTAAATGAGCATTTATTATTTTGTTATATTAAATAGGTGCGTTTCATAATAATAAAATGGAAGTTCTCTGATCATTAGTTTACAAATGTATTTATGTTTTTTTTAAAAAATCATATTAGTTGTCCGCGGGATTTAAAATTATGAATTGAGTGGTCCTTGAGGTCCGAAAGGGGAGAGAGAGAGAGAGATTTCTTATCTGAGGTTGAGAGACCCGAACCCACAGCGCTCTGCGCCTTTTGGCAGGTGAAAAAGAAGAAGATAAGAGAATAGAGAACAGAATTCCTTGATAGAACAGCATGAAAGAAGAGTACATAAAAATTAGATCAAAAAGGAGTTGATCTAATTTTAATATCTTACAACTTCAATACTTAACGGTTTCCCGTTAAGTATTGAAGTTGTAAGCTACCCTAAATACTTACCTGCAACAATTCGCTCCGAGCAATTAATCCCGCAGCCGATGTCCGGCAGCAGGAATCGAGGAAAGGACAGGGAAAAGGGAAGCCTTAAAAAACCAAACACTCACACACACAAGAAAAACCGACAGATAAACATCCAGTTTTCTCACAAAACCATGTGTTGCGAGGCACCAGAAACCACAAAATTTTCGTTTGCTCAGTTTCCGGGTAGGAGTCGGCTTTTTGCCTCGCTTCTCGTGGGCTTCTCAGAGAAATTATTTTTTCCCACTGGTTGAAGAGGAGTTTGGTACTTTTTTTTTAAACCATAGTACCTTGTTTCTGGGCCAGTCTCATATATGTGGACTTAATATTCCTTTTTGGAAAACTAGAGTTTGGCCCTTAAAAGAGCCGGGTTTTTTTGTTTTTTCTTAACAAAATTTTTTCACATGTGTGAAGAACTCCCTCTGTACACTAGTCCCAATTATTGTTTTTTCTTTTTTTTTTTGGACTTAATAATTCCTTTTTTGGAAAACTAGAGTTTGGCCCTTAAAAGAGCCCTTTTTTTTTATTTATTTTCTTTTTAACAAAATTTCTTCACATGTGCAAAGAATTCCTCTGTACCCTAGTCCCAATTATTGTTTTTTTTTTGTTTTGTTTTTTTGCTAGTGTAGCTATGAATGGGGTTTATTTCTGGAACTTTATTCAAGATAGCTTTTGGCCTTTTACATCTGTCAGTTTCATTGACAATATAGTTAATGGCCCCTCTGACCAGAGAATTAGGATGAATCTTAGCTATTTCATAATATCTTTCAGCTAAGTCGTACATCGTATTATCGATAGAATTAGTATTTAGCATGCTGCGGATAGCATGGTTTGAAGTTCTTCCATCAAACCCAACCATCATACGTAGGGTTTTATTTTGAAATGAGGAAATATTATTTTTCTGCTATTTGTTGCAGTTACCCCAGATATGACAGCCATAAGTAATAACAAGGCTGATGCAGGCTTTCCATATCAAAGTTCTATTTTTCCTGCTAAGCCTTTTATTTTTTATTATTGGCTGTAGACTTCCTCTGATCTTAAGAGCTTTGGTCAGAGTTTTTTTAATATTCTTGTTCCAGTTCAGATGGTGGTCAATAATAAGTCCTAAATATTTAACATCTTTTATCCAAGGTAATTTTTTTTCATACATTTCTATTTCAAAGTCTGGATTGTATTTATATTGAATCCTAGAAAATAGAATTGCTTAAGTTTTTTCAGTGTTGATTTTGATTTTCCAATCTAAGAAATACTTCTCAAGTTGTTCCACATAATGTTGCAACATAAAGTTGCTTCGTTTTTATTTTTGGAAGTATAAGCAAGTGCAGTGTCGTCAGCATAAAGAGCTGTAGTCAGATTCCTGAGGTCCGAAAGGTTGGCAACTGCTGATTAAAATAACGCACAACTTTCCCACGATAGGGCGTTACAGGTCCAAACCTTTTCCTCACTGCATCTGCTTCCGGATGACGTGCTTGAAAAGTAATTTTCCGTTGCAAAACTTTTGCCATGAAGAAAACTTTTCGCCTCTTTCAACTTTTCTCCTACACAAAATTCTTCCGCCAGGAGGAGTAGATCATGTTTTCTTCTAAATTTCTTCTTATAACTGTTCGATTTGGAAATCGTTTTGTATGAAATACTTTCCTTCTGCTATGAACGACTATTGTGTGCCATTTGTTAATTTGCGTAACTTGCTTTCTAACAGCTTCTGGAAGTATTTGTTTCTATTTCTGGATGTTTTATTTATGGTAGAAATCGAGTTACTGTCTTTTTAATCGATTCCAATGACTTTGGATAACATTCATCAAAATTTTTCGCATCGGGAAGTATTCAAAAAACGCTACCCAAGGGAAATGAGAGAAAGAATAAAAAAGGAATCATCCGAAAGTGGGACTAACGGCAAAATAAAATAAAAAGTATAGATAAGACGTACTCTTTCCACAAAAAAAATCATTACCCGAATTAAAAAAAAAAGGAATAAATAAATAAATTTGGAAATTGGGTTTCCCTCTGGATGAGCAGCCTCGTGGCAGCGAAGTGCGGTCACAAGCGGTCAGCGGTTAGAAGTTCAGACGTGACCGATGGGCCCGTTCGGATACTGGGTATCCAGTTTTCTAACGAGGGGTTCACGTTAGCACCTAGGGTAAGGTTCTTGGGGAGATGAACAAGGAGAAAGAACGGTGGCAGGAGCTGGGCATTTCGAGAGCGAATCGGGTCAAGTTAGCTAATGCCCTTCTCCTTTCGAAATGCACTGTTGCCGGATAATTTGAGTACCCACCCGGGAGTTTCATGAAGCTGATCAAGAGAGCGGTCTTTGCCTTCATTTGGGCCCGGGCAAGAAGACCGAGGAGGTGACTCTGGCAGTCGTGTACTGTCCCGGGTCGAAGGGGGTTTGGAAGTCAAGCACCTCCAAAATGGCTCAGTGCACTCCACATTAAGAGTGTAAATGGCACCCTGGTCGCCAAGCACCCGTCTGGAGCCTTGGCCTTTTATTTCACAGGGTGAGACTCGTCCAAGTACCTGCCCGGCCGGAAGAACACGCAACTGATGTAAAATTACCCTAGGCCAAGGGAGTATGTCGTCAAAGATTCCAACGTTCCTAGACAAAAATGATGTTCAATGCTTTTACAAGAAATGATGATTTATCGATTGATGGAGGAAAGCTGGAGATAACAGACACGTACGTTTATCTTGGACAGCAGATATCAAGTGAGGGTCACATTGATGAAGAAATTAATCGGCGCACAAAACTTGCCTATAGAGCTTTTGGAAGAAACAGCATAATTTTCAAGAGCAATATGCCATTATGTCTTAAAAGAAAAGTGTTTGATCAATGCATCCTTCCAGTGCTTACGTATGATGCAGAGACGTGGACCTTAACTGAAAGAGACATACAAAGGCTGCAGACAACTCAAAGCAGCATGGAGAGCTGCATGCTTGGTATAACCAGGAGAGATAAGAAGAGGAACTCGTGGATCCGAAAAATGACAAGAGTGGAAGACATCATGATCAGAGTTAAATCCCTGAAATGGCAGTGGGCTGGACATACTGCCAGAAGGACAGACCATCTATGGACAGCCGAAATTTTAGATTGGATTCCAAGGGACAGGAAAAGACCCAGAAGAAGATCACATGGCTGATGGGTGGATGAAATTCGAAAGTATGCGGGAGTGACATGTAGGAGACTGGCACAAGAGAGACCGTTGAGGAGGAAACTTGGGGAGACCTTCGTCCAGCGGTGGATTGATAATAGTGGACAATGATGATGATGATGATGTGACATGCGATAAGCTTACATTTTTATACTAGCTATTTTATGTTGAGGAAAGCAGGGATAGATTATATTGCACATGTTACTGTCAGAAAAGTAGGTCGATATACTGATATACTTGATCCTACAATTCAGTGATGAAATGCAGTTGTTGATTTTTGTTGTTTGATAGTGATAATTACTGATGTAGAGCAGGGCCCGCTGGACCATAGGGGCAACCGGGGCGATAGCCCCGATCCCCGCTCCTTCAGGGGGCCCCGCAGTTTAGAAAATAAAATAAATTTCGGTAACAAAAATTTAACTGCACTTTTTTTTTTGTAACTTTTGGGGCGCAAGGCCTTTACAAATATATTTTTTCCTCATTTTTGAATACGTTATCATCCCCCCCCTTGTTCGTCGTACGGACAGTGAGATTGGCAGATTCGAAATGACTTTTGTTACCACCCTAATCTTTCCCGCATTCATGAAATAGCAAATTAAAGTTCATCATTTTGTGGTACCCTACTTTTATATATCCAACAATTAGTGAAAACCTGATACTTAAATTTAAGGAAATAAAATGAACAATACCCAAAGAGCCGCGGATGGCTTAGTTTTTAGCATAAACCCCATTGGTGAGGCTTTTCCCTGGTGTGAATGAATAAATGCTCAGAAAGATCAGTTTTTCGAGTAAATTGCTTGGAATATACATCGCGTTGGTAAGGCTTTTTACCTGTGGGCGTAAGCATATGTTCATAAAGATGACCCGAGTTTCTATTACAATTTTTATCTCTGTTATCACAACAAAATGTTATACTGTTCAGTGCCATTCTGTCAGTCAAAATGGGAAATTAAGTTGGTCATATCTAAATTGACTTCATATACGCGCTTTACTACAAAATGCTCTTCGGAAATTAAAATATTTCATATTAAATGTTTCTCCTTTGCTTACCTGTGAAAAGTAACTGCAGGAGGTTGTCGCCCGGAATTATCACATCCGTAAGCGCAACAACACACCATTTCTGAAAACGATAACTTCAAATTTCGAAAATCGAACTTCTCACGTACGTAACCCAATGGCTCAAAACCACCAGCAGAGGCTTAAGATGGCCGCCACACCGTCAGCGTCGTCTGCTAAGAAAGCTTCATGTTTGTGACGTCATACTTTCGCCCCTTATTCCTACCTTCATGTTTTTCATCCCAAAAACAAATTGTCTCCCAAGAAACTTTGCCAACAAACTATGAATAGTGGTATCAATTGTTATTTTTGACTGTAGAAAACTATCGATAGTCATTACTATCGATAGTTCTGCATAGAAAGGAACATTCGCTGCGGCTGCTTGTAATATTTAATGCGCGGACGACTACAAGTTCAAGAGGTTTTTCTTGCCAGAAGAGCGAACCATGTTGTACTCATACGCTACAGAATATAATTCGTACATGTTTTGTCATTGTTTTTAATGCAGATGTTGAGAATTTTTCGTTCTTTCGCATATCATTCCCTCATTCGAAATACAAAGTACAAATATGCTTTTTTGTGTGGCACAGAACACTGGAGAAGTGTAACTTTCGGTTCTGCTTAGAACGGCTTCCATTCCTATCTGATTTGCTGCGTCACTGCATTTTTGGTTTTCCTGTTAATAGCTTCTTCGCAGGTCTGTTTCAACCTTATTCGTATCTTTTGCAAATCGAAGACGGTTTTGTCTGGTTCTTCCTGCCAACAACGTACAGGACACATTAAAATAAAGGGTGGATTATGTGGACCTATTTTCTGTAACGATCACTACAACATTCATAGCTCTCCTAACAACAACGTCATCTTTTTCTCTTGTATTCTTCTACCCGTCATTTCGGCACAGAAACGAACCGTCCTTTTAACGGACCAAAGCTTCACATCTTCGCCGGAAAGAAGTGTTAGGCCTACCGCTGCTTCTCTTCACAACGTCGGACTCGCAGATCAATATTACAATAAAAATCTTTAAAACACGTTTAAATTAGGAAATTTCTGCACCGTTTGCCATTAATTTCCCTGCACTAAACTTTGTATATCGCACTTTTTACAGGTACTAACATTTTTCAGACGAAATAATTTATAACGCTAATCTACACACAATCATTTCCCATGTGGATCGTGTATCCCTCCGCCGTGTTTCTGAGAAATTTGTTAATATTTGAGATAGAAACTTTTGAGATTAAAACCACTGATTCTTAATTTTGACATGAGTCATTTAGTCCGCCTTGTCGCCTCTTCACCCAGGGGAGGCGGTACAGCTGAAGATCCCACGAAATACACTCTCAGCTAACACAACTTCCTACAAATCGAAGTTCAGAAATTGGGCATTACAGAATAACTAAACAAACCAAGAACCCTGTGTTACTTTGTAAAAATAAGTTATTATTTAATATCGCAGCACCCACGTGTTAATTTGCATTTTGTTGTGATAGTTTTTATAACGCATGGTGGAACATGGAAAGTCAGATCGTGTAACGTAAATTAGCGGGACGACACTTCTCACTTCAAAAGTAGAGCTTACATCTTTTATTTAAACATTTCCGCGTTAGAGAGTCTAAATATCAATTACTCAAAAAAAAAAAAAATTCTTCGTAAGAAATCTTTGTAGCTTGTTTCTACGACTTGTAAGGGTGGCTTGGCGCAAGCGATTTACGTAAACAATATTGGGTGATACATGAAACTTCTTGAAGCATGAGTGAAAATTCAAACGAAAGTATTGGTTGAGTTATACAAACAGTGGGCCCTCATTTTATTAAGTTTTACTAATTAGTCTTCCTATTATCAGCACGTCAAATGGTTCCTTTAACGGGTGGAAGTAACCTGGAATAAATAGATGTATTATTTCTCTTTAAACATTGCATTTATAGGAAACTGATAATTTAACAAATTTCTTTTCATTAAATTATGTTTTTCATTACTAAAAGTACGAAATAAAAAGCACCAAATAAAGAAAAAACAGCAAACCATTTTGATTCATGTTTTCATTAAAATCAACCAGAAATCAAGAACTATGTGCGTAGCAATACCTTCAAAGTATCAAATCGGCAGATGATGGGTTGTGAGGAAAGCAATCAACAATGAATAAAACTTTTGTCAAGAAATATCTTTCTGTAATACGAACACTGGCCCTTATTTATTAAGTTTTACTAATTCGTCTTCCTACTATCAGCACGTCAAATATCAACAGATGGCAGCACGATAGTGCTCAATTTTCATCTACAGCAGTTTTAAGCAACCACCGCTTCACTGACCGCTGTCAGTCTGCGAGGAACGAGTAATTTTATTTAGGAAACAGTATAACAATAGTAGTAATCCGAATTTATTGGCATAAAATAAAAATCAGGTTTCAGGTTATCAGGTTTTCGCACATCAACCAGATTGCATTCTTTAGTAAGATAGATGGAAACTAGAAAACTGAAGATAGGCAACAGCTTTTTCAAGGAACAAGGACAGAAACTAGTTTCATTTTTCCTTGGATAATCTGGTTATGTGTGAAAGTATGGAAAATTGATTGGGTACTTCGGATTAATGGCCTTTCCCGACCGCGAATGTGACGCCATCTATTGGATAAATAAACAGTTCACCGGTGACACGTTTTATGGAATATTCGTTTTGTCGAACTGTGACTGAAACGATTTGTTCAGTGACAGATTAACTTCATGTTTTGCATAACGTCTGCTCGTTAATTTTGTAAACATTACAGTGATTTTACTTTTCCTCTAAAGAGTAAGTTCCTAGTAATGAGAAATTCACAGTATTTCGCATATGCCGTGTTACAGAACTTCATAAGTATTGTCCTTAATTTAATCATCATCATCATCATTGTCAACCTTTATCAATCCACTGCTGGACGAAGGTCTCCCCAAGTTTCCTCCTCAACGATCTGTCTTGTGCCAGTCTCCTCCATGTCACCCCTGCATACTTTCGAATTTCATCCACCCATCTCCCATGTGGTCTTCTTCTGGGTCTTTTCCTGTCCCTTGGAATCCAATCTAAAATTTCGGCTGTCCATCGATGATCTGTCCTTCTGGCAGTATGTCCAGCCCATTGCCATTTCAGGGATTTAACTCTGATCATGATGTCTTCCACTCTTGTCATTTTTCGGATCCACGAGTTCCTCTTCTTATCTTTCCTGGTTATACCAAGCATGCAGCTCTAAATGCTGCTTTGAGTTGTCTGCAGCCTTTGTATGTCTCTTTTAGTTAAGGTCCACGTCTCTGCACCATACGTAAGCATTGGAAGGATGCATTGATCAAAAACTTTTCTTTTAAGACATAATGGCATATTGCTCTTGAAAATTATGCTGTTTCTTCCAAAAGCTCTCCAGGCAAGTTTTGTACGCCGATTAATTTCTTCATCAATGTGACCCTCACTTGATATCTGCTGTCCAAGATAAACGTACGTGTCTGTTATCTCCAGCTTTTCTTCATCAATCGATAAATCTCCATTTCTTGTAAAAGCATTGAACATCACTTTTGTCTTCTGAAAGTTCATTTTTAATCCCACTTCTTTACTCTTGTCAGCAAGTTCCTGGATCATACTCTGCAGCTCTGATGGGCTAGTTGTAAAAATGACTACGTCATCAGCAAAACGAAGGTGGGTTAGATAATCTCCATTAATCTTTATCCCCTTGTTTTCCCAGCTCAGTGACTGAAAAACACCCTCCAATGTGGCATTAAAGAGCTTCGGAGATATGGTGTCACCTTGTCTCACTCCCTTTCCAATTTTTATGTGTATTGTATTTTCAAACAGCCTAATCTTTGCACTTGCATTTTCATAGATGTTATTAATAATATTAATGTATGCATCTTCAATACCGCAGGTTTTCAGAGCCATTGTAACTGCTGATGGTTTCACCGAATCAAAGGCTTTTTCATAATCGATAAAAGCCATGCACAATGGAAGTTCATATTCCCTCGCTCTTTCAATTAGTTCTCTCAGCACGTGGATATGATCTATTGTGCTGTAGCCACTCCTGAATCCAGCTTGTTCTCTCGGTTGAGCCATGTCCAGTGTTACCTTCAAGCGGTGGGAAAGAACTTTAGTGAAGATTTTATAAACTACTGATAGGAGGCTGGTAAGTCTGTAGTTTCCGAGATCCTCAATGTCACCTTTCTTATGTAGCAGGATCATTGTAGCGTTGTTCGAATCCTCAGGAATCTTTCCTTCATTAAGACATCGAGTGAAAATTTGGGCGAGTACTGTTTCGATTTCTCCACTTGCTTCTTGTATGATGTCTACACTAATTCCATCTTCTCCTGGAGCTTTTCCCCGCTTCATGTTCTTGATTGCATGTGCAACTTCTGCTGGAAGGACTGGAGGAACTCTGGTACTGGTATCTTTCATGATGTCTGGAGTGCATGTATCATCCCTTTCATATAATTTGGAGTAGAAATATTTCACTCTTGTCAAAATTTCGCCTCTATTTCTTGTTACATAACCATCTTCTTTTCTCAGTGCCATAATCTGTTTTCTTCCCTTACTGAGATGTTCCTTTGCTATCTTTAGGCTTTGGTTGTTTTCAATTGCTTTCCTCACTAGTTCACAGTTGAATTTTCTTACGTCTTCAGTGATACTTTTTCTTACTGTCTTGCATAGCTCTATATATTCCACTTTGGAAGTCACATCTTCTTTAGTTGTCCTCATCTCTCTTCTTTTTTGCATCAACATTTTCGTTTTTCCTGATAATTTGTTTACATGCAACTTGTTCTTAGACCCAGCTAATTTTGTTGCTGTTTCCATAAGAGCTTTGGTTACTTTTCTGTTAACTTCAGAGATGTCCACTTCTTCCGATGTTAGGCCTTCTAAAGCAGAGAACCTGTTCTTCAGTTCCAACTTGAAGGTATTATGGTGTTTTTTAAGGTTGGTTATGTCAATAGATTTTGTTTGTCTTATGAGCTTGCCACGTTCAAGTTTAGTGTTGAGGTGCATCTTATATCTCACCAATCTATGGTCACTACCTGTGTTGAACTTGTTTAGCACACTGCAGTGTCCTATGACGAATTTTTTGTTACACATAATAAAATCAATTTCACTTGTCGTCCCATTTGGATGTCTCCATGTCCATTTCCTGTGTGATTTTTTCTTGAAGAAGGAGTTCAAGATGAAAAACCCTTCTGCCTCTGCAAACTCAACGAGAGTATTTCCACGCTGGTTTCTGTTGCCGTGACCGAATTTACCTACTGAAGTTTCATTCTGTTGCCGTTGCCCTATTTTTGCATTGAAATCTCCCATAATTATTTTAAAGTGCTGCTTACCTTTATTATTTAGATGACAAATTTCCTCATAAAATTCTTCAATTTCTTCTTCAGGATGACTTGTGGTGGGTGCATAAGTTTGAATAATCTGAGCCTGGTATCTTTTCGAGAGTTGGATAACGAGTCGTGCAGCTCTGTCAGAGGAACTTTCAACTTCTACAACTTTATCCTTCAGTTTCTTGTTTATTATAAATCCAACACCACTAGTTCTGCCAGTATCTGTCCCACGATAGTAGAAGAGATGTCCACTTTTCAGTTCGATGAGATCTTCTTCTTTTCTCCTTACCTCACTTAGCCCCACGATGTCCCACTTGATCCTTTGTAGTTCCTCTTCCAATTCAAGAAGCCTTGAATCAGAAGATAGGGAGCGTCCATTATACGTAGCCAAGGTCAGCATCTGATGGCAGCCTAGTCCGGTCCTCCGGGGATTCTTAGCACCCTCTGCCTTCATGTCGCACTGGCCGCTGCCTTGGCCAGGTACATTCCAGCTGCCGGAGACTGAGGGCCAAGATTTAAGTTGTGGAATCATTTTGGAGGGGTTTGGCCATAACTCACCACGCTGGCCAAGCGGGTTGGTGAGTGT
Organism: Macrothele yani; assembly: GCA_039090855.1. Lineage (NCBI taxonomy): Eukaryota > Metazoa > Arthropoda > Arachnida > Araneae > Macrothelidae > Macrothele > Macrothele yani. The sequence continues at coordinate 37,333,206 of CM077031.1, read as the reverse complement.
GGGATAGAATTTCCTCTAATCCCGATGGTATAGTTATACCGCTATTGGCGGTCGTCAGAGCCCCTTTAGTGGGAACAGGATGCACCACGAGAAGGCGGGGTTGACATTTGTCAAGGAGAGGCTGTGATGTTACGCATCACCTGACCTTACATCCTTAATTTAATACGCGGCTTTTATATTGCCAAAAAGGATGTTCTTAGCAGCTAATTTGGTGTACAATTCGTCATCTCCGCCCAAAGGCCCTTGATCGGAAGAACGCTATAAAAGTTCCACAAAATGTCATAGAACTCTATAAATATTATTTACAATTTAATGCTACGGGATTCGACTCCAAAACGGCGTTCCTAGCACCAGTTTCCGAAAAACACTGGTTTTTGTTAGCGTAAGACCACTACTTATGCTCTGCCAGACGTCCAAAAGCAAAAGAAAAACTCAAATGTAAACATTAGTTTTTTGTACGTCAACAGAGGGCGCTCCGATGCAACTAGCTCTCTCCTGCCTCGACAGAAACATCAGAACACTCTCTCTCTCTGCAAGGATAAAGCTACACAGAAGTGAAAGAAGTTCCTGACCTGAAGAGTCGTGTGATTATGCATATTTTTAGAAGTATTTGTGTTTGTTCTTTATCTTCTCAGCAAACAATGGAACTCTCAAGTTTACAGAAGTTATGTTCCTGGTGTGAATATTCCCTTCCATTTGCAAGAAGTAGCCTTTTTTTTATGACCCCTTTAAATGACTGAGAGTGTAGGTTATACGTTCGTTTCCTCACCCAGAGAACCTGATGTTCCATGGAATGCCTTCTTTTGTTCACAAAGTGAACTATCATTCTTAATATTACCTACAATCATTCTTCTCACATTCAGCATTTACGTTCTTTCAAGTATTTTTTTTGTTTATGTCCATTAAAAGAAGTCATCTTTATTGCAAAAGTATGTTTTTTCTTTAAGCGATATTCTATTTATTTAAATCAAGACATCAGATATCTAAACAACATGAATACGATATTGACTATGCTAGGCAACAGTTTTACTACAGATATCGATAATAAAGACGTTGATTCAATTTGAGATGCGATTCGAGAAAACTGATTCTCGTTAAAAAAACCATCCGGGATTTGAAGATTAAATCTTTTTACTATCTGTTGAATGCAAAAACATTTGAAAGTGAATAATCATAATGAGTACATGGTAAACAAACAGAAGTACATATTACAACAGTAATATGCTATCACGGAAGTCAGACCGACAACAGGATCTACGAATTGTATTAACCTTTTTGTTTTAACAAATTTCTGTAAAAACACATCAAAGTTTTAAAAAAACCAATTTCTCTATCGACGGCTCAAAAAACATTAATTTTGGTCAGCTGACTTACGTGCCTTTAATGTCAGTTATACATATATGATAATAATGGAAGACACCTGAAGTGGCAATGGGCTGGACATTTTGCCAAAAGGACGGACCAACGATGGACAACCGAAATTTGAGACTAATTCCGAGGGACAGCAGAATACCCAAAACAACATCTCGTTTGAGATGGGTGGACGAAATTCGAAAGCACCCGGGAGACCATTCTGGAAGAAACTTAGGGAGACTTACTGTTGACGATCTATTATATATATGTTCTTCTGTTGGCTATTTAGTATTCTTTCGCTCAGTTTTTTTTTTTTTCAAAATTTCCAAGTGTTTTCCTCGGGTATTTCTCAGGATAGCCTGAGGCATCCCAAGCTACGCCCCTGCATAGTAAACTTGATTGGTTTTAGAACGAGACACAATTTTACCCAATAGCAATTTTCGTTTTTCTGGATTGGTTTATTCCTCGAGAATTTATATTTTAGGTTCCCTCGTTACATATCTTGAGCTGTGTTGTTCCCTCTCCGCACTGATGGAACGCCACAACTGAAGATAAAACTTATTTCAGAATTGACAATCCGTGTTTGAAATCGAAGAAGCCACTACCTTATCCGAACCGAACGTGTCGGCAGATGACGCCGAGTGATACCCGCTTCACTTCAGAATTAGGAAACACTGCCGTTACATCCAGGAAAAAATACAAGTAAACAAAAGAATCTTATTGAAGAGGTCGAACGTGTGTTGGAAGTTCAGTGTTAAATTTCAAACGTTAATTTTATGAATGCTAACTTTTTAGCACATAATTTCTGCCTTAGCTGATGTAGGAATGTATTGTAATGTCAAGTAGCCCAAAAGCTGGGTATCGCCTACTTCAGTAGTAAAACATTCACTATGTGTTAATAGAAAGCGGAAGTCATGATGGTATGCACGCGTTTAACTTTAGTTTTACTTAGGAATTAGCTGACCCCGAATTTTCCCTTGAAAGGGTGTTGTTTACTTCCCCTTAGAGAGGTTTACAAAATAGCATCCGAAGGGCCATGGAAATTTAATTGTTCTCCACTCTTCCATATTTTTAGTATAAGACATTTTCAGGTAAGTACGGCCTTTGGCGGAATAATAATCCACTGTGGAAAGTGATTATTAATTACTCTCAGCCATTAGCTTGTGTTACTTATAAAAGTTAAGAACATGAAAGTGGACTTTAAGAGGATCTTTAACCCTCCCCACTCTCGGGTAATAGGTGCGCTGGTCTTATACGAACTTTCATTAGAAGAGGGTTTGGTAAATTTCAGTATGCTATTGCAAAAATGATTTATATAATAGCAATAAAGTTACTTCTGTAAGTTCATTATTTATTAAGTTCTTCCAGTAATCTAGAAACCAAGGGATCCACTGGGTCGCATGGTACCGTTGAGATGAAGATATTTCTTTTCTTGGCATTTTTTATAATTAACACAGCAATCAGGCATCGCTGAACATCAGTGACCCATGTCCAGGTTTATTTTGGGCGTGGGGGAGGCACCTGCCATGGGTCGTGTGAGTGCCTTGGTGCACCCGTCGGCTCGGTGTCCTCTCTCACAGTCGCCCGTCCGGGTCGCTGTCACTTGGTCACCTCTGAAGGGGACATTTGTCCGCCTACATGGACGTTCTGGGTGTACCTTCGGGCTACACCCGCCGTTCTAGGTCACCTCGCCGGCTCTTTGTGTGCGGGTCCTGTCGAGTTCTTCGGAGGATCTGTATGACTTGGGGGTTTGTCTGGTGTTGCTTGTTGGGCCGTGGTGGGAATGTGTGTAAACATCAGTGAACCATTTTATTTTGGGCGTGGTGAACAGTGTGAAGATGTGTTGCAACAAAGTTCGTGTATGGGGGAGGAGACGTCGCGCTAGAGCACATTAGGGCGCTCCCTTCACCCAGCCCCCATGATTTGGGGGTCTTATACGAAGACAGGTGTTTATTTTGGGCGTGGTGAACAGTGTGAAGATGTGTTGCAACAAAGTTTGTGTATGGGGGGAGGGGACGTCGTGCGAGAGCACATTAGGGCGCTCCCTCTCCCAGCCCCCATGATTTGGGGGTCTTATACGAAGACAAATTGCCTGTAATTCCTGTTTCGCTCGTGAAAACGTCGTGCGAGAGCACATTAGGGCGCTCCCCTCTCCCAGCCCCCATGATTTGGGGGTCTTATACAAAGACAAATTGCCTGTAATTCCTGTTTCACTCGTGCATTCAATCACAGAAAACTTAAAAATTTCATCGCCGCTGAGCGAACATCGAACCCGCGTCTCCCGATTATAGCTCGAGCATGCTATTTGTTGCACCACCCACGACTCTGACTCTGTTCGGGCGCCTTATTTTTTATTGTTACTTCTGCCAAACCCCACAAGGTTTTACTGTTCATTTTTCAAGTTTGGAAACCTGACGCAGGCTGCAGAAGACGAGTAAAATGGTAAATCAGCTAATTCATCTCTGAAACAACCGTTGGAATTTCGAGAGTACGTGTCTGGCCGTGCTCGTGCAGGCCGTAAGAGGGTGTCTAGGCTTACAAGTGCCGGAAAAGTGCAAGTCGTCATGGCCACGCTATGCCGCCTCAGTGGCGCAGTAGTCTATGGCGCTGGCCTATGATCATTCGTCCGAAAGGGGTCAGGGTTCGAATCCCGGTGAGGCATTGATGCTCTGTTTGTCTTACGGCACTGGCTCTCTCCCTTCCCTGGAACCAGTGACCCTAAATTAGGGAGTGGCGACTGCTTATAGCCCATTGGGTTGCTCACGGCGGTCGTTAATCCTCCAACCTAAAAAAAAAATGGCCACGCTATCGATTCAAGATGGCGGTAGGTTTCCCTTTTTTGGTGATCTCTAGTAAACCCAATATTTGATCTTCGGCAATTTTTTTTTTTTTTTTTTTTTTTTTTTTTTTTTGCATTTTCCTTCTATTTTTATAGAACGACTTCGCTCCGCCGATAATCCGGAGGTTCCGACAGCGGTATTTTTGGACGTAGCCTTTGCCGCTATTGTTTAGCGAGCACGTCGTCTTCATTGTTAGTGTTGTGTTTTGTGTGCCTTTGAATTAGTGTTGTGTTTTGTGTGCCTTTGGATTAGTGTTGTGTTTTGTGTGCCTTTGGATTACTCAAGAACGAAGTGTATCTACTTTTTACATTATGTTGGTTGAGTAGAACCTGTTTCGTACTTTTTCTACATTTTTTTTTGTTTGAAGGACAGACTTTGGTCCTTAAGCAATGGCTTTAAGCAAGGCCTCTACTAAGAAGGAAAACTATATCCTTGTTACCCATCCAGGTCTTACTGCTTCCCAAGTCGGTAAAGTGATCTGGGAACACTTGGGTTCACCTGCTGAACCGCTTTTTCATTTTGTGCGGGTAGTGAATTCGCGAAAATTTGAGATTGTTTTGAAGCGTACTGACTATTATTTGCAGCTCGTGGGCAAATCTCTTCACCACGAGTCGTATAAGATTCACTGTTCTAAAGGGGATAAAAACATTAAAGTTGTCTCCTGCAAGTACCTCTCATGCCAGGAAACAAATGAAGCGGTTACAGCCGTTTTCAATTATTTTGGAAGGATGCTTAATGTAAATTATGAGGTTAGAAAGGAGACCGAAATATACATGAAAGAAGCCTTCTCGGATACGAGAATTATCACTCTTGACATGCACAAAGCCGTTTCTAATTTCATGTATGTTTCCCAATTTAGATGCATGAATGGGTGCTATTGGCAGGTCCGTGTGTGCCAGCGATGTGGACACGAGGGGCACATCGCTGTTGACTGTGCTAAATACTCTTGCGAGTCAACAGCGATGTGCCCCTCGTGGAGATCTTGCGAGAATCGCAGAGCTCTCGGTCATAATATCAGGGACTGTGAAGATCCTTGCGGGAACTGTAAGTCTCCACAACACAGAGACCAGAATGTGGTGTCCGTACTTTTGCCCAGATGGCCGGAGCCGGACAATCCCAGGTAAACCAAAAAGATTTTTAGAGGCGCTTGACGCTACGGAGAAGGCGGGGGAAGCTCCTCAAGCTGGGGGAAATTTCTCGAGTGGCGAAGTAGTAGAAACCCACCAACTTCGTGGCTCGGGGAGTGCCCAGGAGGAAGCCGAAGGTATTTGGAATGTGGAGCAGGTAAATGAAAGTAATGGTGAGGCGGAAAAAATTTCTCCAAATAATAATACTTTTTCTACAGGTCAGCTCACGGTGGACAAAAGGGTTCGTTCACCAGAGGCTGGAGACGGCTACGCTACTGTTACCAAAAAGTCAAGAAAATTCTCTAATGAGTTTATTAAGCAAATTGGCAAGTCAGTATTTACATAAATAAGAGTCAGAATTATTGACGAGGATGCGAAAGGGTTGGCAAATACAGTGAGGAAATAGAGGTTTGGTCAAGTGAAAAGGAAGGAGAAGTTTTTCGACGGTAATGGTTTAAAAGCTGATGTCACTAGTGTATGTAATGTTAGTGATGATTATGTTTTTATTGTCGAGGAGATCTGCACTCCCATCTCCTCAAAAAATGACGAAGTTGAGAGTTTGGGTGCAGTCGACACGACTGAAATTGATGAAATACTGAGTTTTGATACAGCGGAGCCAGCGACGGATCCAGTGCAGGATATGTTCCCGGGGCAATCCTACGACTCCGGTGGTTGGATTGAATCGGAAATGAGTGCACGGGCTTCCTGCAAGTTGGCAGGGAGCTTGCATCCCATAGCCGAGCTGTGGAGGGTCAGCAGCAGCCCTGGACTCCCGGGGGGAATCTGGGACGGCTTCTCCACCCCTCCTGGGGACGCCAACGGAGTCCGATGAGGGTCCCCGCAGTGAAGCGGTGCTTGTGACCGAGTCTTCTGCGAACGGCGTCCACTGTGGAAACAACGCGGCAGTGGTGAAATATTCCGAAGGGCTGTGGATTCGTTGTATAGGGACCTCAATGGGAGAGTGATTGTTTCTGGCCGTCTTTCTCCCCTCTTTGAGGTTGGAAGAGGAGTGAGACAAGGCTGCCCTCTCTCTCCATTGTTGTTTGTTTTGGTCATCGAGACCATCCTCAGGAAGGTTCTGGCGCACCCGAACATCAAAGAGGCTCCTATGCCTGGTTGTGCGTACTCCATGAAGTACTTGGCGTATGCTGATGATGTCACCTTCTTTGTGGACTCGAAAGGAAGTTTGACTAAGGTCCGGGAGGTCTTCGCGGGGTACTGTGGGGCCACCGGTGCTAAGCTGAATGATGATAAGTCCAGTCTGCTGCTCTGGGGAAGATGGGATTGCACATCCGTTCATGGGCTGGAGGTGACCGATGGACCCGTTAGGATACTGGGTATCCTTTTCGATAGAGACGGTGTTCATAAGAAAACTTGGAGGGACATCCTATCTAACATGCGGAAAGAGAGAGAAAGATGGCAGAAGCTTCATATTTCAATGACCAATCGTGCTAAGTTGGCCAATGCACTCTTGGTGTCAAAGTGTGCTTTTGCCGGAGAGCTTAAGTCACCCCTCGGAGTCTTTTGAGGTTTTTGGAGAGTGAGATTTTTGCCTTCATCTGGGCTGGTAAGGCCGTTGAGGCGATTGCCAGAGCCGCCCTTTGTTGTCCCAGGGAGGAAGGCGGTTTAGAGGTTAAACACCTTTCCTCGTGGTTCAGCGCACTCCAGTTTCGTAGTACAAAGGGTGCTCTTAACTCCCCTCATCCGTGTAAGAACTTTGTGTCTTTTTTGACTGGATTATCCGCGGACAAGTTCTTGACGGGCTATCGTTTTTTCGGGCCCAGCAGGGAAACTACCCATAAGTGTTACAAGCTTGGTGGGCACCTTCAGGCCCTTGCGGAGGCCAACCGGAATGGGAATAACTTGAAGCAGATGTACTTTCATATCCTTCCTAGACCCAGGGAGAAGATCATTGAGTTCAGTGTTTTTAACTTCGATAAGAGGGAGGCGTGGATGTGTGTCCATGCTGCTGGGGTTGATTGCAAAAAACGGGACTTTAAGTTACGTTTGGCGCATGATGTCCTTCCTACGAGGAAACGGCAGTGCAGGTGGGATGGTGCTGTCACTGAGAGGTGTCTTTCGTGCAATCTTATCGAAGATAGGCACCACTAGTTTTTTAGTTGTCCTATGGCTGTTCAGGTTTGGCGGTTGGTCTGCGATTGGGCCGGCCGCCCTCAGCAGTTTATGCCTCAGCATGTTTTCTACCAGTATCCCGGTCCCAAAGCGGGAAGGGATGTCTGGAGACTCATCATTACGGAGACGACGTACAATATCTGGAGAGAGAGGAACAGAGTTCTTTATTGTAATCACGGTAATGTGGGATTCAGCCCTATGAAAGTTGCCTGGCAGGTCAAGTGCGAGATCCGGAACAGGGTTGAACTTGACGCCCACTCCCTTTCGGACCGTGCCTTCAGGTATCGGTGGGTCTTCTGGCCTCGGATTGTTACCGGTACTAGGGAAAAGTACTTCTTCCACTGGAGAACTTAACCCCCTCCCACCCCCTTGTTTCGGCTTGCAATCCTGCATTACCGGATCCTTTTGAATTTTTGGTTGATGTTTTGTTTCGTTGATACATGGTTTGCGTGTTCTACTAACTTCTCGGATCAAGCGTGAGGGGCTCCGGAGACGCCGTTTTCCGGACCCCCGATCGGTCGATTCGGTGCTTTTTGTTTCGTTTCAGTTTCTTCTGCATTGCGCTTTGGATCCAGTTTCGGTTTCCGGACCGCCGGTTTCCGCATTCAGTGTGCTGTGCTTCGGGGCGTTGCTTGCGAGAGTGTTTGTGTGTGTGTGTGTGTGTGTGTGTGTGTGTGTGTGTGTGTGTGTGTGTGTGTGTGTGTGCATTATCTTGTTGAAAGTAGCCATCGCCATTGCGATACACCACTACATGACAGGATGCACTTGGTCCGCAACGATATTTAGTTATGATGTGCCAGTCAGACGTTGATCAAAACGAATTAAAGGGCCCAAAGCATGCCAGGAAAACATTCCCAAAACCATAGCGTTGCCTCCACCAGCTTGAAGGGTTGTAGCAATGCATTTGGGGTCAATGCTTTGGTGCTGTTTCCACCGAAGACACTCGGCCATCGGCATGGTGCAACTGAAAATGTGATTCATCGGACCACATAATTTGTTTCCAATTATCTACTGTCTAATCCTTGTGCTCCTGTGCGAACTGGAGACTTTTTTTTGTTAACTGCAGACAGCAAAGGTGTTCGAACAGGCCTTCGGCTGCCATATCACATCCGCTGCAATGTACGGCGAACAGTGCGTGCAAAATCATTTGAAGGGATCCTTGATTAAGATGGTCTGTAATTTGCTGAACTGTTGCTTGTCACCAGTCTGGATACTCTCCGTTCCGCCCTAGCAGTTACTAATCGATGACGACCACACGTTGCACGTAAAGACCCAGATTTTTGGCTGACAGTCCAGTCTTTAAACACTTTAACAACAGCTGCTCTAGAACATTTCACGAATGCGGCGGTTTCGGTGATACTCGCTCCGAGCTCCTACAATCACACCACGTTGAAAGTCCGTCAAATTGCATTTTTTACACATCTCGTCACCCAAAAATCACTTCTACTACTTTCGCAAGCACTAAGCTTTCCCTTTTTATACTAGCCTCGCCCTCTGCCGCAACAGCGTGCATCCATAGCTCATTTGCTTAAAACTGTCAGGCGGTCATAATAAAGTGGCCACTCAGTGTATAGAGGGGCATTCAATAAGTCCTATTGCAATGAAAAAATCCGGTAAGTCATCCTACTATAAAAAGTTTGATGCGTTTAATCCTTTTATGATAGGAGTCGTGTGTGACATATATAGACTAATAGTATTTAAAATATGGATGCGTATTTTTTAAGTACGAGTATATTTGTGCAGACGCTTCTAAAGCTCTGTTTAAGGCCTTCAGCACCCTTTTTTAATCCTGTCCTTAACACGAGAACCCTGGGTAAGAGGAATTGCGATTTCTCAGGAAGAGAGGGAGTACATATTTCCACACTTTATTCATGTTTTGAATCTACTTTTAAAAATAACAATCAGTGATGGAATGAGAAAACTTAATGTATATGAAACTAAAAAACAACAGCTTTGATTTACAAAATAGAAATTTGGAGGCCCCGGGCAGATGTCCGGGCTGACTGTACCTGGATCCGGCTCTGCAATCATTTGAAAGCGAAATCCATCGCATTTCTCAATAAAATGAACCAGAAATTACGGGCAAAGGTTTTTCTTGTTTGTATTTATTTCTAAGAACCAGATATGTATTTCAGGCGGAACATGAAGTGTAACGATCGGCAGTTAGACTCTTTTGTGTCTTTATATTCTAATTATGTGCATTATATTCCTTTCCGAAATCATGGAATGAGAACAAAAACAGCAAAACGATTTTTCACCCAATAAAACCGGACTTTAACAACAAGTTAGCTTCCTCGTCACAAGTTGCTGCTGTTGTGAAGCCGAAAAAGGTTGCCTACTTTCTGTAATGTAATCCTGTTATAATTTTTTTAACTTCAAGTTAGATCAATGATATTTTACCTTTCCATGGATCTAAAAATTACTATGTTGCACCAATGAGATCGTAAAGATAGATTTGTTTATTTCAGTGTTTTTTTTTAATCAATATACAGTTTAATTAGCAAAAACGATTAAGAAGGGAAATCCATTCTGCTATGGGGAAATAATAGAATGCTGGTGAAAGGTATGACAGCATCCTACAAGCAATGCCAACATTACACGAATGCAACAACATGAGACGTGAATTATGTTCACATGTCGGAAGATACTAGGAACGGGGTGATGAAAACGAATATAAAATCTCACATCTCCGAGTTCAAGGTTCACACCATCCTATGCACGATTTTTCTTATTTTCGCTGCTGTTCCCGTTATAAGCGCAAAAAGTAGGACCATATATTATCTGGGAAATTTTGTTTTAATATAAAGTCACACATTCCTAAGGCCTACCTTCAGACGAAGTTCCTGTTAAACTTCTGTATTCAGCACCCGAAGTAATTCGATGTGTATTCCTCCGCGGAGATTACCAACGTATTTGTTCACGTTTCAGATCTTGGCTCTGACGATTTAAACAGCTCATCCTTATTTTTCAGATTTGTTATATACTCATTTGTGTTGCTCCAGCCCTTACGAAGAAGAACTACGCGCATGAGGGAATAACAAGGGACCGACGATATAAGAGCTGTGTTACTTAGCCATACATACACTTGCGGAATGACGTAACCATTTAAATCCAACTAAAAACACTTATGCTGCCACCAATCTTTCGTTTCGAACAACTTGGTGGCGGAATACGACAAGAATTAGAATTAAGTAAGAATTTCAAACTTATTTGGGGTGGGTCTTTCCTTTTATAAACACATAAAGTAATTCCGATAATTTCCTGTAGATTTTTGTATGAATCGTAACATTTTTAAGTAGCCGTTTGTAAAGAAAGGAAACTTTTGCTTCTTAGAAACGAAATGTTGAAAAATAAGAACTGCAATGATCTATAGATAATTTCGTTACCTCTTTAACGGAACTACTTATTGCGTTGATACAATCTACGCCACGTTTAAAAGTCTTAGGAAGGGAGTGTCAGATCTCAGGTCTAAAACTGTCCTTAGAAATACGAAGCTAGCAGATCTGAGTAACTGAACTCAATAGGAAAGGTAAACAGAAAAATAAGTGAAACGGGAGAAGGGCTTTCCTTTCGAGGTTGATGCAATCTGTTCATTTCCTGCGAATTTATATTCGAATTTGAATGTTAAGAAGTGGAATTCTGTTAACCAAAATATAAATTTCTTCAGAAAACTGATACTATTTGCCGTTCTAATTTCAACAGCAACAATATTCGCACGAAATGTTGGTGCTCTTCTTTCAAATAAACGAATGGAGTTTCAGGGGGAAAGAAACTACTTTATGAACTTCGAAAGGCAGCCAAACTCATCTATGATTCTTTAAAAGCACATAAATAAGCGAAATCTCTCGTTTTCTGTTGGCATTTTGCTTCAGAAGTAACGGCAGATCCAATGCTTTGTAAGTCGATTTATGTTTACTGTGTACCCATGTCTCTTGGAATATTTAAGTGACACAGAATGTGAGTAGACTATGACCCCTTCGCCAAGGTAGACGAATGCCCATCTGAGCGAATAAAGAGCGTAAATGGAATCTCGTTGGGTGATATTAATGGCTCATCTTGCAGAAAATGTACGCTATAGGCTGACAGATTGAGTGGCTTTTCTTCACAAGGTTTTGGGAGTTCATATCCATTCCACCGAGATGCTTCTCCCCAATAATAACAAAAGCGTCTTTGCTGTTTAGAAAAGCTTCACGCAATACTACCGGTATCCCTCCGCTGCAGCTGCCAGTGGAATCATTTGTGATTTAAACAACGGATTGTTAATTTTGAGTTGGTGTGCTGAGTACACACACAGTTGAGGATATACAGAGCCTCAAAGTAGTATAAATATGCTGTTTGAGGTTAGCATAGAAAGGTAGACATCTGTCTACAGTCGGATTTTTTTCTTGGCACTTGACGATAATGAAATCGCCTGATTTTGGGGGTGCAGCAAGCACTTCCCGGGTCTAAACACCAGAGCCTGATTTCTGCACGTGCATAGGGCCTCAGAATTCGAAGGGGCCTCCAAACTACCTTAATAACAATATAAATTTTCAGAAGCAAAATATGTTTTCCGTTATAGCACGAAATTATTATACGGTTCGGTTTCAAAATTTTGGATTAGATTTTGGAAACCAAGTTATTATTATTTTGTAGAATAAAGCTCAAGCTTAGCCTTGATCGGTCAGTGCAACATCTTAAGCTCACCCTTATTCGTAACAATCAAAATGCAATCGGAACAGTCTATATTCGGAGCCATACGGTATATTATACATGAAAAGCATTTCAGAAAACATGTAGAATTTACTAAAAAATATTTTTATTATTAATATTAGTCTTGTGAGAAACAAAAATTGTGAAATAATATTCATAATTATGTTGGGTTTATTTTTACATAAATAAAAATACAAAAAAAAATTCAATTGACACTAATTTAAAGACTTGTAATAATTTACATGGCGTGTTGCAATAATTTATCCCACAATGCGTGTGGTCAGCTGTAAGACTTTGTGAGGGATTACTTCTTACAGCTTAAACTACCATGTCTTCGAATATAAACTACCATTAGTTCATCATTTCCATTAAATTTACGGTAAACTAGGTGCTTTAAATTATATCTCTGGGAGGACAGTTATTTGTTTCCGTAAATGATACAATAAAACAAAAAAGGAATTCCAGAGTAATTAATGTTACCGCTGTAAGCTGTGCGGGTGCAGGAAGTACAAGCGGTGTGAATGCTCATCTATTACAGGCCACATTGGCTACAAAGTTGACTAGCATGTGGGATATGTTTTAATGTTTTTACAGCTAGAAAAACTGCTTGCAAAAAAAATTTTAACTGTAAATATTCTTTTCTACTGTAAATTTTATTCAAGGGGGCCCCAGACATAGGATGTACACAGGGCCTCGATTGACCTAAGTCGGGCCCTGCAAAGCCTTCGCCTGCTCCCTTCCTGCTGATGTGATTTTCAGCAGGAAGGGAGCAGGCGAAGGGTACCGTAGTAATCTCACCATTGTGCGGAATTCTTGTGGAAAGCCTGGCGGTAAGCATTGCTTGATCTGAATGGGGGAAGAAGTCTTCTTTGTCTCTTAAGTGATCCTTCTTAATTGAACAGTGAGATCTCTCTGCCCAGCGATTATGTCCTCAGCAAGCAATGTTAGACAATGGGGGAGACAACAATGGAGTGGGTGGGTGATGAACCAAAAAGTGGGTCTGCCGTGGTAATGGGTCTTAAAATCTTAGCCCGTCTGGTAACAAGTAACTCACGGACAGGGTCATTGATGCTTTAGCTACATACGATCTTGATGATCAAGACGAGGTCATCTCGTCTGTTAGTTACCTCCAGGTAGCTCGACATATCAAAAAACTAAAGGTGAAAAAAAATCCCGAAAAAGATGGAGTTTCGGCAAGTGCTGGATTCTGGTACTGGTGGAGATTTTCGTCGGGTCTCTCCGGCTGAAGTGTTTCTCCAGGGACTAGAAAAAGGCAGTGGTAGTGGTGTTGCCCAAACCTGGAACCAATCATACCTTACCTGAGAACTACCATCCAATATCTCTCTTGCCCGTCCTGGGTAAGCTCCTGGAAAGGGTCATCCTCTCTAGGCTTCTAGAGTTCTGTGAAGCTAATGGTGTGATTCCTGACGAATAGGGTGGTTTCCGGGCCAAGCATGCTACGACCCACCAGTTGATCAGACTTACGGAATTCGTTTGTGAAGGACGAGATAAGGGCGAGTATTTCATTGCTGTCTTCCTGGACATCAGCAAGGCTTTTAACTACGTTTGGCACGATGGACTCCTACACAAGTTGCAGAAGCTTCGATGCCCTCGCCCACTTGTTCAGCTGATTGGCTCGTAGCTCAAAAACTGCAGTTTCACTGTTAAGATTAATAGTGAGCTTACTTCTCAAAAGAAGATTTGGGCTGGCGTTCCTCAGGGTTCGGTTCTTGGATCAACGCTGTTCTCCATTTATCTGCATTACTTACCCAAACCCAAACAAGGGCAGGTCATGATGTACGCAGATGATACAGCTGTTGTCATCAGGTCCCTGAACAAAAGCAGAGCAGAGTAGTGAAGCTCCTCCAGGACTTTCTCAGCTGGAAACCTACTACACTGACTGGCAGATCAAGATCAATCAGTCTAAGATCAGTGCGCTGTTGTTTTTGGATCTGTCCAAGGAGTACCGAAACTCGTTATGTTTCAAGAGACAATCCCCTGGGCTGCAACTCGATTGTCGACTTTCGTGGGTGACGAACACCAGTTACCACACGAATAAAGCTAGACCATGCCTTCGGCAGCTAGCTCCACTACTCCACCGGCGAAACTTCCTTACAACACGGAACAAAGTACTGCTGTATAAGACGGTCGTGAGGTCGGTTCTTACCTACGCCTCCTCCATCTGGATTGGTATTAGTAGGAATCAGCGAAAGAGAATCGAGAGGAATCAGCGAAAGAGAATCGAATGATCACAGGGGATCCACCTTGGACCCCACTTCGGAACCCGAGGAACAGACTTGGCATCGAGAAGGTACATGAGTTTTCCACCAGACTCGCCAAGAAGTTCTTCAAGAAAGCGGAAACCCACCCTAATGAACTTGTTATTGACGCGGTTGACTACAATCCCAGCGAATTCCGTAGGTATCCCAGAACTAAGGCGGCGATCGTTGACCCTCCTTGACGGAGAGAGTAAGAATGCGAACATTGGTGGGTGTTAGACAGACCACCACTCCCTTCTTTTTCATATCGGCATCGAGACGTTGAAAATGGATTCTGCTCGGGCATTTGGATTTGGTCTCGTTGAGTTGCATTGCCACCCTGGTGTGTCAGCGGCTCGGTGGTGCGGTGCTTGGTTCCCCTTTCCCCCGGACTGGTGTCACAGTTCACAGTCGAAAGATATATCACCCTCTCCTTTCACTTAATTTTTCTGTTTGTCTTTCCTATTGAGTTCACTTACTCAAACCTCCTAGCTTCCTATTTCTGAGGGTAATTTTAGACCTGGGGCCAGACACTTCCTTCTTAAAACTTCTTCAAATATCGTAAGTGACTGGGGAAGGTTTCGCCTGCTGTCTCTGAGCAATGGACATCTTCGACAGGTGTCAACGAAAAGGCTTGCACCCCGAAAAATAGGCGATTCCATTATCATCAAATGCCAAGTAAACAAAATCCGACTGTACCTTCCATCTAAAATCCATGAAGTTGATGTGCGAATGCTTTGAAACTGATTTCTGTTCTTCGCCAGTAAATTCGTACTACTGGTTAGTTATGCTGTTTCGAATATAGTTGGTGTACAATTCCTTTTTATAGAATAATATTGCCATCCTTTCGCTTCTCAACGCATGAAGTAGTTTCGTGCATTTCGTGAGAAATTTTATTTTAATTGGACGCTAATAATTACAAGCGTACAAATCAGCAAAAAATAAAATCCGCTTTGTAGGAATGAAATGTAGAATTATAAATAAAATATTACCTATTTCTAGTTTCTTTGCCGCGTTAATGGAACTACTTGATAGGTTGATTATTTTTGAACATATCGTGAAAATTTTTGTCTTAACTGGAAAACTAATAAGTCAAATTCTGTGAAGAACAAAATGTTTTGTAGAAATGTAATTTTGAATTATAAATAACATATTATTTATTTCTAGCTTCTTTACGCTGTTTACAGAACTACTTGATGAGTTAATAACGGGAAGAGTATCAGAGAATATCAGAAGAGAATTCGCAATATCAACACTTTTGCAATGAACCCGTCCAATCCAAACCAATGATAAGGCATTTAATCCATCGAAAAACACAAATGACTAACGCATCGACTCCGTATAATTAGCAGCAAATTTTAAAACTCGGTCCAACTGAGTATTAAAGGCAATCCAAATAAACGAAGAACATAAGTATAATTTAGAAAAGTCTATAATTATTATCATTCTACTCGTAAGTGTTCTTTTGGATTTCCTTGCAGAACTATTCTCATAGCGTAGTGGCAATCGGAGAGTCATATTGGCCAACGTAGACTAACTTGTCGAGCAGCAGCACTTTTGAAATTAAACCGAAAAGAGCATTTCAAATAAACTCCGCGCCGGTCCAACAAAATTAATCTGATGAAAACATTTGGTGATTTCTTGTGGCTAAACCAAATGGTGTCCCTGTGTCCAAATGGTCAGAGGTATCTGCTTCTGTCCAATCGCTAAACGATGTTCGGATGAGGCATGTTTAGTTCACCACTCCCACGGTGGAAAAATGGCAACAAATTTGTGTGGTTCACTAGTCCCTCAAGAAATATCCATTAGTGTTCACCTACCCTCAAGGCAAAATGGCGACGGATTTGGGATGGACGGCTTTTGTATTTCCCTATACGATGGCGGTAGTCATTATACCCGAAAGATACAAAACAACGGCTCGTGCTGCTGAAAATGCGTGTGTTAGGACTTACCTCTCGCCCTTTTCAGCAAAATCTTGGAATTGGGATTCAACGGGCGTTGCCGCACCATCGGCTGATAAAAAAAAATTAAAAAAGCAAAATTAAAGGTAACTCCAGATGTTTTCCATAAGTATATACAAATTTATAAGAACTATTAATAACTTCCCTCATCTTTTCCTCAACAGTAATCACCTTTTTACTGTTTGTGGTCAAAGTTGTAACATATTCGATAAAATATTAAGCCTAATATTTTGAAGAATAAAGGGGCTTATTTACTTGTGACGACCTGAGTTGCCGAGAAAACATATTAAACTGGGAATCATCTAAAAAAGTATTTATTTACTCAATTATTTTGAAAAAACGATTTTTATTTATTTCAGTATTTTTAATTTGGAAATATTTGTGGAGTGGCTTTGTTAACGTACAAGCAACCTTGTTGTTTTAAATGCACTACTCAAGAGCTTAAATATGATTTAATTATACATTAATTAACTAAATTACTCTACGTATTACGCCGTAAGGAGTTTACGAAATGGAAAAAAAGCATAAAAACTGGGTAAATGTGTAATTCAGCGTCTTAAATAATTTGGCTACACATTTCGAAAATATACGAAAAAATGAGATATAAATATGTTTAAATTATGTAGTTTGATGGCAAATGGTGAAAATTTTTCATGAAAGAAATACGGGATTAGGCCATATAATACAAATTTTGAAGATGACTATGCGATTTTTGGCGTAAATGTGACAAGGATAGCAAGTCAGTTAATATCCGGAAACTTGAAAATTTTAATCGTCCTGGAGCGGGACTCGAACCCGCGTCTCCCAGAAAACGCCCGGGTATGCTAACCACTACGATTGATCGGAAACTTGAGGCTTGGTCGTTGTGGGTGGTGTAGTGGTTAGCATACCCGGACGTTTGCTGGGAGACGCGAGTTCGAGTCCCGCTCCAGGACGATGAAAATTTTCAAGTTTTCGGATATTATCTGACTTGCTGTCCTTGTCACATTTACGCCAAAAATCGGATTGTCATCTTCAAAATTTGAAAATTTTCATTTTTATGCATTTTAAAAATGTTTGCCGTAAGACCAAGTACGACGACCTGAATCCCCAGTCCGGCAGGCCTAACAGATCTCCGCGACGACTACTCTGCTGAAATGATGGCCTAGTTACTGGTGTCACTTCGCTGGCGGAAGAATACAAGACTGGGTACCTTCTAGCCAAGAAATCATTCCATTCGGTAGTGCTACGCTACAGAAAATAAATCATGGTTTCTGTCTCAGTTTTTCGTTTCAAAACCTGACAATTTCTTGGTTTTTCCGCGCATGATTCTTTGATGCGGAATGTATGAACTTAATCTCCTTCGAGGTTCTTTTTTTTTTTTTTTTTTTTTTTGCCATCCAATTTGAATGACCTGCAAACCACACTGTCAATACCAGAAACAAAACTTTCACTTTGCGGTCATTTAACTTCCTTTGGAGGGAATGCGACATCTACTTTAACGCTTTTTTTATAAGAAACAAAGGCATCTGCATACTGTCAATTTCGTGCCAGGGAATCATATGCGTAAGAACGAAGCAATCCTCAGGATATGTTTCGAGAAACTTAGACAGAAATGAAGAACTCTTTTCTGTAGGGTAGTACTACAAAATGGAACGCTGTGCTGAGAAGAACGTATCCACTTCCTCTTGTAGTCTTCCGCCAATTAATTGACCGACAGGGAGAGACCTTCCTTTTTTGGATCCAATCTTCACGTGTTCGACGCGGCGTTCTGTTGGAATGCCGCACGCGGTGTTCAAGTGGTCGAACTTGGAGATAAGTCCAACGGTGAAATTTAAAATGCATTGTAAAGATAAAAATGTTTCACCCTTTGCCATTAAAGTTAAATACTTTAACATACGTATATCTAATTTTTCGAAATTTTAGCCAAACAACTTTGGACGCTAAACTACACATTTACCAATAATTGCACATGGATCAAGCTTCAATTTTAGACTTTAGACCCCCCCCCCATCCCCTCTAAGAAACATAAATACAAATGATTATAGTTAGGTTTCACTTTTACTGTTAACTGGGATTCTAGGTGTTTCACTTCAATTTTTCTTTGTAAAGTTCTTCAACAAAATGATTCTTTTAAAAAAAAATTTAGTGAATGAATTGCAGTCCCCATTCAAGAAATTCAAAGATTACGAAATTTTCACTACAAAGAACAGAAAACTAGAAGCGCAAAAAAGTATTTAACTGATTGATGGCGTAAATCTATGGACAGCACGGCAGCAATCAGATAAGCTTTCTTTCTGGTTTGGCCAACTACCGCATCCTGAAGGAATTGTGGGTAAATTTTGACCTGCTCACAATTCCAATAGGAGAAACAAATTGGAGCATGCTCAGAGAAGTTCAACACACTGCAAGCCTTTATGGATTGCTTGAGAACATCTAAGGGAATTGTGACGTAAGATGCGGTAGAAACCACACTGGACAAGCGTGCTGACCGACGAGTACCATGCAAGACCGGGCACGGCGATTTCAGTTCTTAATACGTTTTTAAGACCAGTTGACCAACAAGAGCTTTCTTTGACTACTGCCTGGATGAAAAAACGGTTATGTGCTGACAGCAACGAATAATTACACATGGTTAATGCATTTACTTTCGGCTAAAATAATTGAATTGGAATTCATATTGTTTTAAAATGAATACTAAGTCAAAAATTCATATCCAGCTACAGCAGTCGTCCAAGCATCAAATTTCTCTTGCTCACTGTCCCGCCCAATAAAGTCAAGATGTGCCATTTTCAATATGCTTCTTTACTTTTAATATAATCTGGGCTTTTCCAAGCAATTATGAGTCTCGCGTTTTTCGTCATGTTGCCTTTTGTTATATTCCCGTAGGAAGGGAGTTGTTCACTCTTTGTAGAAATGTTATCCATATTGTATCCGAATGCACATGAAAATTTAATTGTTCTCCACTCTGCTATATCCTTTGTATAAGCTTTTTTCATGTTAGTAAAGCCAGGGGTGAAATAATAGTAATGCATTGAGGGAAGTCATTACTAATTGCTGAGCTGTTTACTTGGGTTACTAATAAGGGGACTACAACACAGGAACTGGGGTCAAACTGCGCCCATAAACTACTTCGTGGTAGTGAGAGAAGGGGCGACGTGTATGACCATTGCTTTCGAAGATAGACTATTTGCAGTTTTTAAAGAATTCAGTAATTTATACAAAAATAAATATATAATAATTATCAATCAGTCCTAATTCCTCTTCCGTATTAATTTCATTTACGTAAAAGTAGCCAGTGAAGTACTGTGGGGCCACCGGTGCTAAGCTGAATGATGATAAGTCCAGTCTGGTGCTCTGGGGAAGATGCGATTGCACTGCCGTTCATGGGCTGGAGGTGACCGATGGACTCGTCAGGACACTGGGTATCCTTTTTCGATAGAGACGGTGTTCATAAGAAAACTTGGAGGGACATCCTCTCTAACGTGCGGAAAGAAAAGGATAGGTGGCAGAAGCTTCATATTTCAATGACTAATCGTGCTAAGTTGGCCAATGCCCTCTTGGTGTCAAAGTGTGCTTTTGCCGGAGAGCTTGAGTCACACCCTCGGAGTCTTTTGAGGTTATTGGAGAGGGAGATTTTTGCCTTCATCTGGGCAGGTAAGGCCGTTGAGGCGATAGCCAGAGCCGCCCTTTCTTGTCCTAGGGAGGAAGGCAGTTTAGAGGTTAAACACCTTTCCTCTTGGTTCAGAGCACTCCAGTTTCGTAGTACTAAAGGGGCTCTTAACTCCTCTCATCCGTGTACGAACTTTGTGTCTTTTTTGACTGGATTATCCGCGGACAAGTTCTTGCCTGGCTATCGTTTCTTCGGGCCCCGCAGGGAAACTACCCATAAGTGTTACAAGCTTGGTGGGCAACCGGAACGGGCATAACTTGAAGCAGATGTACTTTCATATCCTTCCTAGACCCAGGGAGAAGATCATTGAGTTCAATGTTGTTAACTTCGATAAGAGGGAGGCGTGGATGTGTGTCCATGCTGCTGGGGTTGATTGCAAAAAACGGGACTTTAAGTTACGTTTGGCGCATGATGTCCTTCCTACGAGGAAACGGCAGTGCAGGTGGGGTGGTGCTGTCACTGACAGGTGTCTTTCCTGCAATCTTATCGAAGATAGACACCACTTGTTTTTTAGTTGCCCTATGGCTGTGCAGGTTTGGCGGTTGGTCTGGGATTGGGCCGGCCGCCCTCAGCAGTTTATGCCTCAGCATGTTTTCTACCAGTATCCCGGTCCCAAAGCGGGAAGGGATGTCTGGAGACTCATCATTACGGAGACGACGTACAAAATCTGGAGAGAGAGGAACAGAGTTCTTTATTGTAATCACGGTAATGTGGGATTCAGCCCTATGAAAGTTGCCTGGCAGGTCAAGTGCGAGATCCGGAACAGGGTTGAACTTGACGCCCACACCCTTTCGGACCGTGCCTTCAGGTATCGGTGGGTCTTCTGGCCTCGGATTGTTACCGGTACTAGGGAAAAGTACTTCTTCCACTGGAGAACTAAACCCCTCCCACCCCCTTGTTTCGGCTTGCAATCCTGCATTACCGGATCCTTTTGAATTTTTGGTTGATGTTTTGTTTCGTTGATACATGGTTTGTGTGTTCTACTAACTTCTCGGATCGAGCGTGAGGGGCTCCGGAGACGCCGTTTTCCGGACCCCCGATCGGTCGATTCGGTGCTTTTTGTTTCGTTTCAGCCACTTCTGCTTTGCGGTTTGGATCCAGCTTCGGTTTCCGGACCCCCAGTTTCCGCGTTCAGTGTGCAGTGCTTCGGGGGTGTTGCTTGCGAGAGTGTTTTATTTATTTGTGTGTGTGTATGCGTGTTTTTTTTTTTTTTTTGTGGAGCGCATGCCTTGGGGAGTTTTTTTTGTTGTCTGGTGTGTGTCTGGCGTGTGCCGGTTCTGTGTGTGTGTCTTTAGGGGGAGGCTTCCTTGTTTTTGGAGATGCCTGTTGCTCTCCGCCGTTGCCTCCTCTGATGTTGTCACCCATTGGGTGACTATGTCACTGGGTCTCCTCCGAAGGAGGAACTTCCTACTACATGAACGTTTCGAAGGGCCTTGTCCCTTCGTCGTTCTAGGAGACTCCGCCGTCGGTATGTATGGTGCTGCGTCGGGGACTTAGGGGGGAGGCTTCCTCGTTTTTGGAGATGCCTGTTGCTCTCCGCCGTTGCCTCCTCTGATGTTGTCACCCATTGGGTGACTATGTCACTGGGTCTCCTCCGAAGGAGGAACTTCCTACTACATGAACGTTTCGAAGGGCCTTGTCCCTTCGTCGTTCTAGGAGACTCCGCCGTCGGTATGTATGGTGCTGCGTCGGGGACTTAGGGGAGGCTTCCTCGTTTTTGGAGATGCCTGTTGCTCTCCGCCGTTGCCTCCTCTGATGTTGTCACCCATTGGGTGACTATGTCACTGGGTCTCCTCCGAAGGAGGAACTTCCTACTACATGAACGTTTCGAAGGGCCTTGTCCCTTCGTCGTTCTAGGAGACTCCGCCGTCGGTATGTATGGTGCTGCGTCTGGGACTTAGGGGGAGGCTTCCTCGTTTTTGGAGATGCCTGTTGCTCTCCGCCGTTGCCTCCTCTGATGTTGTCATCCGTTGGGTGACTATGTCACGGGGTCTCCTCCGAAGGAGGAATTTCCTCCTACATGAACGTTTCGAAGGGCCTTGTCTCTCCGTCGTTCTAGGAGACTCCGCCGTCGGTTTGTATGGTGTTGCGTCGGGGGTGTGAGTGTCCTTGCTTGTGGAACCGTGGTGTGTGTATCGGGGCGTGTGTGAAACACCGGTGGAACCGATCCCATGTTCATACATGGGAGCGGGGAAACAAGCGTGTTGGTGTTGCTGGGCAACAAAAGTTCGTAATAGGAGAGAGGTCGTCGTGCTTCTGCACAATATGACGTCCCTTTCTTTCTGTTTCCAGTGAATGGTATTTGAAGACAAGGGCAACTGAGGCGTTCGTTCATTTTGCTAAAGCAGGAAGCGAAGCCAAAGTTTCCGTGGATTTTGGAAAGGCATGTAGTTACCGTTTTTATTCAACTTTATTTGCTCTTCGTCAAACGTCCGTTCGGGAGGAGGGACGCGTGTCTGACCGCCCACCCGGGTGCGTGTGCCGGCGCAAAGTGCGGTGCCTGGCGGTCTAGCAGGGCGCTCATGCCGGCCGTATTGGAGCTGTGGCAGATCACTGTGTCTTGTTTTCTGCAAGTTATATTCGGATCGTTTATCGATTGCCTTTTCGATTCCAAGATGGCGTTTTTTTGACATTGTTTGTTCGCTATCTTGGCAATTACCTGGTGGACTTCTAATAATTTTTTTTTCTCTCTCACTTCAAATTTCGGAGAACTTTGCTCCGCCACTAGTCAGGAAGTTCCGGAGTCGGTATTTTTGAATAACTCTGTACCGCTTTTGATTAACGACCACGTGCATTAGTTTTGCGGCCACGTGCATTTGTTTTTGCGACCACGTGCTAAGTGTTGTGTGTGTGCTTGTTCCTGTTCGTTTGGATTACCACGCTTAGGAGAATAGGTAAGTACTTTTTGCTTATTTTTCTTTAGCGAGGGTTTGTGTTTTATAAACTTTTTCTGTTGTGTGAGCTTCTGGAGGGGTCGGACTTTTGTCGTCTTCCACGATGGCTGCTAAGACTGAGCCCGATAGGGCTAACGCCATTGTTGTCACCCATAAGGGCATTTCTGCTACAGACGTTTGTTTAGCGCTGTATAAACATTTAGGGTCTCCTTCGACTCCAGTTTTTGCCCTGATCCAAGAGGCAAATAAAAACAAACTAGAAGTGGTGCTTAATAACAGGGAGCATTATTACAAGCTTCTTGATTGTGAGGTTGAGTGCAACAATACTTTGAAGAAGTACACAAACGTCCAGACAAATGTGAAATTAGTTTTTTGTAAATATCTGCATTGCGGCATCACCAATGCCGAGGTTGCTACTGCTTTTTCGAAATTTGGTAAGGTGAGGACCGTTAAGTTTGAAGTGAGGAAGGAGAATGCTCCCCACATGAAAGGGGCCTTGTCAGGTACCCATGTAATTTCCATTGATATGAAGGAGCCTATTCCTAACTTTATGCAAGTGAACGGTCAGCGTTGCATGAACATTTACAGGGGCCAGATTCCGGTGTGTAGACGCTGCAGCCACGCTGGACACATTGCTGTGGACTGTGAAAAGTTCACTTGTAGCAATTGCTATATTTTAGGGCACTCAGCTGAAGATTGCAAGGAGGTGTGTGGAAATTGCAAATCTCCGCACCACCAGAGGAAGGCCTGCAGTCAGAGGTCCTTTGCGCAGATGCTTGAAGGGGGCGAACAGTCCAAGCGTGATGACGAAATGGAGGCTTGCCACGCTGAGGAGGAGGGGGCTCAGGAAGTGTTGCCGAGGCTGAGATCTCGAGCAAAACAGAAGGGGCCCACCAAATTCTCAGCTCGGTGCAAGCACAAGGGGCTCTGGAGAAACAACAGGTAAGTGTTGTGCCTAAGAAAGGCAACAATACAGGTAAGGATACTAAAGAGAGTGTTTCTTTTACAGCGAAGAAAACAGAAACCGTTCCTATCGGTGAAGATGGGAAGCGGGGTCTGTCTTCTTCGAGTTCGGGATGAGGATGGTTTTACGAAGGTTATTAAAAAGTCAAGGAATTTGACTCCTGAACAGGTTCGGGTTCTTCAGTCTATCCCCGGAAGTGTGAGTATTGTGGAGGGTAGTGAGATGGCTGAAAATTGTGACGATACTGAGGATAAGAATATGGAGGTTGATATTCCTAGTGAAACCATTCCTAAGGGCCTTCAGACTCCCAGTAGTGCTCGAACCGAGTCTGGAGGTAGTGAGATGTCCAGCGAAGAAGGGAGACCTCCAGTGCTGATGGTACGGAGGGCAGTAAGTATGATTCTGATCTTAGTGAGAGTATTGAGGAGGGAATTGCTATTAGTGAAAGATCTCAAGATGATATAGAATGTAATGATGACAGTGATATTGATATTTCTAATGATTTAACTGATAATTGTAGTAATGTTGTTGATAATGATTGTGATAATAGTGTTATGAGTGTTTTGGTGCTGCCACGAACCGTGAAAAATCTGAAGTCCAATGTTTTGGTGCGAAGGAAGTGAATTTGGTTTCCACTGACCCTGTGCATGATTTATTTCCGGATCTTCCCAACGACACCGGTCAATGGGAAGAGACGGATTTGAGGGCACCTGCCCTCCTGGCCAACGCAAGGGGGCAGCGGTCTTCCTCCGCGGCTGTGGAGGGTCAGGGCATTCGTCTTCCCGAAAGGGATGCTGCATACCTTACTCCACCCTCCGATGGGCTTCTGATCACGTCGGGGGTCCCGGAGGCGCACTTGCGCTTGGACGCGCTACGACCACGAGCGGCAGCCACGTCGCCGCTGACTCGGAGGCGATGCCGGAGACTTCCGGGACAATCTGGGCTCCGCTCGATGGAGTCCGGGCTGTCGGTGTTGGTGGTGCGCAGGTTCCCCAGCACTCTGGTACTGAGGCAATAAGTGGCAAGTTCTGGGCTTCTACGGAGCCTGTGACGGGTGATGATGAAGATGTGGACCCTGTTCGGGCTAACTTACAGCACCAGTACCAGAGTAAGTTTAAAAACTCTGGCAAAGAATTCACGGCAGCTAATTTTAAGGCTGTCAACGAGCTTGCCGCGGCGTCCGTTGTGATGTTGCTCGGCACAGGTCACGTCGTTCCAACGGCAAACTGCCAGAGTTATACTGCTGAGAAAATGGATCGCGGTGCAGCAAAGAAGGTGAAATTTGACAAGTAATGTGGTTTCTTTTCCTCTCTCTCCGTTTCCAAGTTTTCATGACTCTTGTTTATTTTTGTCTTTGTTTAATCTCCACTTTCCCTTTTCAGCCCAAGGTAAGTATGCATACCAGTAGGGTCAATTTTCTCGGCACCAACATTAGGATTGGTACGTTGAATGTTCAAGGCCTTAACTCTGCGGAGAAGCATTGTTGGCTTGAAGGATTCTTCCGCCAGAGTAATCTGGACTTCCTTATGATTCAGGAGACGCATCATACGGACTTGGCCAAGTTGTTTGCCTTTCGAAGAAATTCCGGGCTCAGGCTTAAGTACTCTTTAGGCAGTACCGGCTACACGGGTGTTGCCATTATTTTTAAAGAGAAGTTTGAGAGATATATTTCACAATTTCAAACAGACGGGGAGGGTCGGCTGATTGCTCTGACCGTTCACAGTGGTAGTATGTCCATGAAGCTTGTTTGTGTTTACGCTCCGAACCAGGGAAACATGCAACGGTCGTTCTACAACCAGCTCCCGTTTTTCTTTAGGAGTTCGGAGGACGTCTTGATTATCGGCGGAGACTTTAATGCCGTCATCGATAGTCACCTTGATAGGGCGGGCAATGGTAGGTGGTCTGAAGCCTATGAGAACGTGATTAAAGCTATTCTGGACACTCAGGGTCTTTACGATGTCTGGAGAACTCTTAACCCTAGAGAGCCAGGCTACACTTGGCACAGAGGGACCAGTGCGTCCCGCATTGATATGTTTCTTGTCTCCAAGATTGATTGGATTGACAAAGTTGAAATTTTCAGCCCTAACTCCCCTCTGAGGTACATTTCTGACCACTCGGCCGTCATGATGAATGTCTGTGTCCCGGTTCCGAGAGAGAGGGGTGCTACCCCCTGGCGAATGAACGTCTCCATGTTAGAAGACGAAGAAACGCTGGTGCACCTTCGTTTTATTTTGAACGCTGGGATAGCCACGATTACGGACGATGAGTGCGGCGTGTGGGAGAATGTTAAAAATGAGATTAAGGATTACCTTATGAAAAAAGGTAGGCTGGCTGCCATGGAAAGGAGGAATCGTCACATGATTTTAATGAATATCCTGAATGCGGCGATTCGTGGAGAGGAAGGAGGTTGTAATTCCTCTCTGATTAATAACGTTAGAAGTAGGATCAGTTTTTTTTTAAGGAAGAGGGTTCGGCGGTCAAATCGACCGGCTCCCTCGAAGTGCTCCGGCAGGAGAGTGACATAAACTACATTTTCAGGAAGATGGAGGCTGAGAGAGTTAGGGAGAACCTCCAATGTCTTGATATCGACAACAGGGAAGTCAGGGATCTCCCCGTCATTCTGAAGGCCACCGCGGACTATTACGGTGAGTTGTTCAGCAAGGAAGCTGTGGCCTCTGAGGTTATGGATGCCTGGTTGGATGGCACGCCGGTTCTTGCGCAGGAGGATAGGAATCTCGTGGAAAGGGAGTTTACTGATAATGAGGTCAAGACTGCGATCCTGGATCTCAAGCTCAACAAGTCTCCTGGTATTGATGGCTTGCCGGCCGAGTTCTATAAGAAATTTTCCAATATTCTGGCTCCGTGGCTTTGTAGAATTTACAACCACATTGTGAATAGAGGAATCATGACTGAAACTATGAGAACAAGTATTGTTACTCTGCTTTGTAAGACCCCGGAGAATCCTGCCAGGGATCTTGGTGGGTGGAGACCAGTGTCTCTGTCTACAATTGATTACAAGATCATGGCAAAAATCATCAATGCTAGGCTATTGCGGGTTGCGGAGAAGCTGGTTGGTGTTGGTCTGACCTGCAGTATACGTGGGAGACAAATGTTTCACAACATCAGGTGCGTAAGAGACTTGGTCACTTACGTTACCGAAAGAGATCTTAAGCTGGGAATGTTTTCTGCGGATCAAAGCAAAGCCTTTCATCGGGTCTCCCACGATTTTATCAGGAAGTTGCTGGAAGCTCACGGCTTTGGTGAAATATTCCGAAGGGCTGTGGACTCGTTGTATAGAGACCTCAATGGGAGTGTTATTGTTTCTGGCCGTCTTTCTCCCCTCTTTGAGGTTGGAAGAGGAGTGAGACAAGGCTGCCCTCTCTCTCCATTGTTGTTTGTTTTGGTCATCGAGACCATGCTGAGGAAGGTTCTGGCGCACCCGAACATCAAAGGGGTTCCTGTGCCTGGTTGTGCGTACTCCATGAAGCACTTGGCGTATGCTGATGATGTCACCTTCTTTGTGGACTCAGAAGGAAGTCTGACTAAGATCCGTGAGGTCTTCGCGGGGTACTGTGGGGCCACCGGTGCTAAGCTGAATGATGATAAGTCCAGTCTGGTGCTCTGGGGAAGATGGGATTGCACTGCCGTTCATGGGCTGGAGGTGACCGATGGACCCGTCAGGATACTGGGTATCGTTTTCGATAGAGACAGTGTTCATAAGAAAACTTGGAGGGACATCCTCTCTAACGTGCGGAAAGAAAGGGATAGGTGGCAGAAGCTTAATATTTCAATGACTAATCGTGCTAAGTTGGCCAATGCCCTCTTGGTGTCAAAGTGTGCTTTTGCCGGAGAGCTTGAGTCACACCCTCGGAGTCTTTTGAGGTTATTGGAGAGGGAGATTTTTGCCTTCATCTGGGCAGGTAAGGCCGTTGAGGCGATAGCCAGAGCCGCCCTTTTTTGTCCTAGGGAGGAAGGCGGTTTAGAGGTTAAACACCTCTCTTCTTGGTTCAGCGCACTCCAGTTTCGTAGTACTAAAGGGGCTCTTAACTCCTCTCATCCGTGTAAGAACTTTGTGTCTTTTTTGACTGGATTATCAGCGGACAAGTTCTTGCCTGGCTATCGTTTTTTCGGGCCCCGCAGGGAAACTGCCCATAAGTGTTACAAGCTTGGTGGGCACCTTTAGACCCTTGCGGAGGCCAACCGGAACGGGAATAACTTGAAGCAGATGTACTTTCATATCCTTTCTAGACCCAGGGAGAAGATCATTGAGTTCAATGTTGTTAACTTCGATAAGAGGGAGGCGTGGATGTGTGTCCATGCTGCTGGGGTTGATTGCAAAAAACGGGACTTTAAGTTACGTTTGGCGCATGATGTCCTTCCTACGAGGAAACGGCAGTGCAGGTGGGGTGGTGCTGTCACTGACAGGTGTCTTTCCTGCAATCTTATCGAAGATAGACACCACTTGTTTTTTAGTTGCCCTATGGCTGTGCAGGTTTGGCGGTTGGTCTGGGATTGGGCCGGCCGCCCTCAGGAGTTTATGCCTCAGCATGTTTTCTACCAGTATCCCGGTCCCAAAGCGGGAAGGGATGTCTGGAGACTCATCATTACGGAGACGACGTACAATATCTGGAGAGAGAGGAACAGAGTTCTTTATTGTAATCACGGTAATGTGGGATTCAGCCCTATGAAAGTTGCCTGGCAGGTCAAGTGCGAGATCCGGAACAGGGTTGAACTTGACGCCCTCTCCCTTTCGGACCGTGCCTTCAGGTATCGGTGGGTCTTCTGGCCTCGGATTGTTACCGGTACTAGGGAAAAGTACTTCTTCCACTGGAGAACTTAACCCCCTCCCACCCCCTTGTTTCGGCTTCCAATCCCGCATTACCGGATCCTTTTGAATTTTTGGTTGATGTTTTGTTTCGTTGATACATGGTTTGTGTGTTCTACTAAGTTCTTGGATCGAGCGTGAGGGGCTCCGGAGACGCCGTTTTCCGGACCCCCGATCGGTCGATTCGGTGCTTTTGTTTCGTTTCAGCCACTTCTGCTTTTCGGTTTGGATCCAGCTTCGGTTTCCGGACCCTCGGTTTCCGCGTTCGGTGTGCTGTGCTTCGGGGGTGTTGCTTGCGAGAGTGTTTTATTTATTTGTGTGTGTATGCGTGTTTTTTTTTTTTTTTTTTTGTGGAGCGGATGCCTTGGGGAGTTTTTTGTTGTTGTCTGGTGTGTGTCTGGTGTGTGTCTGGTGTGTGTCTGGCGTGTGCCGGTTCTGTGTGTGTCTTTAGGGGAGGCTTCCTCGTTTTTGGAGATGCCTGTTGCTCTCCGCCGTTGCCTCCTTTGATGTTGTCATCCATTGGGTGACTATGTCACTGGGTCTCCTCCGAAGGAGGAACTTCCTACTACATGCACGTTTCGAAGGGCCTTGTCCCTTCGTCGTTCTAGGAGACTCCGCCGTCGGTATGTATAGTGTAGCGTCGGGGCTTTAGGGGGAGGCTTCCTCGTTTTAGGAGAAGCCTGTTGCTCTCCGCCGTTGCCTCATCTGATATTGTCATCCGTTGGGTGACTATGTCACGGGGTCTCCTCCGAAGGAGGAATTTCCTCCTACATGAACGTTTCGAAGGGCCTTGTCTCTCCGTCGTTCTAGGAGACTCCGCCGTCGGTTTGTATGGTGTTGCGTCGGGGGTGAGTGTCCTTTGCTTGTGGAACCGTGGTGTGTGTATCGGGGCGTGTGTGAAACACCGGTGGAACCGATCCCATGTTCATACATGGGAGCGGGGAAACAAGCGTGTTGGTGTTGCTGGGCAACAAAAGTTCGTAATGGGAGAGAGGTCGTCGTGCTTCTGCACAATATGACGTCCCTTTCTTTCTGTTTCCAGTGAATGGTATTTGAAGACAAAGGCGACGTATTCATGCCTTGGCCCTAAACACGTGCCAGCTACTGTTAGCTGTGATTAAATGCTGTAAACAACAATCATTAATGGTTTTAAGCAACTGTGATGGAAAATATTTTGAAGTACATTAGCTGCAAATTTAAACTTAAGGCTGTCTTTGAATGAGTGTAAGAGAAATTCTATCCTATATCTGCAATGCCAATTCTTTTGTACTCATTTTCTCGAAAACTATTACTTTGTAGAGCCTGAAATTTTGAGCACAAATAAAAACGACCCATAGCTAATACGTGATGCAGTTATTATTCCAAAAAATTTGTTAGAATTTTATTTAAAATTCAATTTATCTGACTCCAAAGTATTCCAATTTGGCGCTAGATGGCGTGATAAGTCAGCTTAGCTGTGTTTCTGTCTGGAAGAAACGAAATCTCTCATTTCTGTTTGATTTTCCTAATTATCTGAGACAAATAGGAATTAACGAATAGCCATAAAAGTGAAATTGGAATCTTTTCTTCCATAAATTATCTTAACTCTTATTGTATGTTCATTTTTTGAAGAGAAAATGTATACTTTTTCAGTGGACCCCTGAATTTGAGCTACAGAAACCCCTCCTCTTTACAAAGCTCCACCCCCAAATTACGTCATTAATTAAAACGTAACAGCGCCTATTTTGTCTTTTCATTCTTGCTGTGTTTGTGTTTCGACTTCGTAAGTTATTTTTAACTGAAAAGTTCTTATCAGAACTCACTCCTTGTCAAACTATTAATACTTTGCCATTATGCCACAAAATAATAGAAGAACAGCAAGGCATCCTGGACACAACAAGGCATCTAGAGCCCAGCGATTACGGCGTTATATAGAGCAACAAAATGAACTGGACATAAATCAGCAGGGCTCTGTAAGGTAAGTTATTTTATAAATCCATATCCTTATGTGTATTTTCGAAGTTCGTGTTGTTCTTTTTTGTATAACCTGTGTTACTGCAACATATGGGATTATTACCAGCCCGATGACTTAAGGCAAGTCCCTTTCCCGAAGGCTGCGAACTGCTAATACCAGTGTTTCTTTCAGGACTTTTTGACCGGCGGTGCAAATGGAACCTTAGAGGGGGAAAGTTTTCCATTATATAGTTACTTCAAACATTTCAACAAACTTTCTTATATATATATATAATTACTATACAGTATGTGTAGTACAGGGGCGCATTTAGAGGGAGGAAACCTTGGCCCCACGAAAGTCTTTGACCCTTTTTTTATTTTTGGTTAAAATGCGACTTACATTAGAAAAAAATACTATACATCAACTTACATTAGAAAAAAAATGCGTTAATTTTTCTTCTACTTTTCATTAACTTTAATTTTGTTCTGGTGGATTTCAAAAACTTCCGTTTTTTGCCCCCCCCCGAAAAAATATCTATATAAACCTCTGATAGAGTAATTACTTCTTCAAACATTTCAAGAACAAACTTTATTCAACTAAACGAGGGGGAGGGGTGGTCGGCAGCCTTGAAATTTAAATTTTTATCTATTAAAATGCATTCAACATATTCCTGATCCTAAACTGCGATATGATTAGTGTACTTATTATATTTCGAAGCATAGCATGCGTCTTGATACACTTTTCAGCGAAATAAACTACGTATAATACTTGAGCATATTAAAACAAATTATAATTGGAGAAATATTTGTAGTTTATCAAAAGATGTAAAAACACAAATTTTTCCCTGCCGGAGATCGAATCCGTTACCCCTCACTCCGGAGTAAGTTGCTCTCCCAACTAAGTTACATGGACGGAATGATTCGCTGCAGATTTGTCATCTTGACACGTGCTTTAATTACCTCTGTAGTAAGTCACAAAGAAACGAAACGTTCCTTTTCATTATAACCTGAATTTATTAACATTTGGCTCGGTAACATAAAATGTCCCCGGGGAGGGGCGAATGGTCGTTTCCGGGAGCCCCTCCCCCGATGTATTCCTGAAAGAAATACTGTATGATACACTGCTGTAAAGGTTGCGAGGGGCCAGAAATGAGAGATCGACATTTACGCCCCCCTCTCTCTCTCTCTCTCTCTCTCTCTCTCTCTCTCTCTCTCTCTTTTTTTTCTATTGTCTGTTTTAGGCAGTGCTAGGGAAACTGCTTTTGAAAAGTAGTTAGCTACAACTACAGTCACGAATTTGAAAAAGTAGTTCGCTACAAATGAAACTACTTTTCCGGAAAACTAGTTTAGCTACAACTACATCTTATAAAAGTAGTTTCACTACAACTATACAACTATTTTTTAAAAGTACTTTAAAAAAACTTTGTGAATAAAAACACACTTGAATGTATTTAAGAATCTGAGTTTTCAGATGCTGGTCGTAGTAAATAAGTACAGCTGTCGCAGTGTGATTAAACGTACATCAGTAGTATAAAAGGCCGGGTCCGGCGTCAAGGAGCAGCTCCTTCTAGAGAAGGAGCAAGGGGCGTGGCCCGACGCCGAAGGATGGGGGTGTGGCTTGCTGCAGAAGGATGGGGGCGTGGCGTGTGACCGAAGTATGTGGGGGCGTGGCAGATGACGCTAGTGCGTTGGGTCGATGTGCTGCCCCCTAGCGGTGCTTCTTGGAACTTTATTATTATGTTAGATCTTTGTTTTTGAGTGATGGCAACGACCGAGTCGGGAAAAGGAGATGTGCTGCCCCCTAGCGGTGCTTCTTGGAACTTTTAATGGATCTTTGAGGGATGGCAACTACCGAGTGGGGGAAAGGGTGTGTGTACGTTGCCCCCTAGCGGTGCTTTTTCGACCTTTTCTCGGGAGATTTATTGGACGTTGACAAATTTTGGGGAAGTCTTTCCAATATTTATTTTTTTAATTTTCTCGGGTGATTTACTGGACTTTGTCAAATTTTTGAAGGAAGTTTTTTTGTCGTTTCCAATTTCTTTTGTACTCGTATTTTGTTTGTCCAATTTTTTCTCTCTAATTTATTTTATTAAATTTATATTTTCAGGAATTCCCTGAGGTATTATAATTTTTATAGACGTTGCATTATTTTTTTAATTTTCTCGGGAGATTTATTAGACTTTGTCAAATTTTTGAAGGAAGTCTTTCCAATATGTTTTTTTATTAAATTTATATTTTCAGGACTTCCGTGAGGTGTTATAATTTTTATAGACGTTGCATTATTTTTTTAATTCGTATATTTGTCCTCCCTCCAATTTTAATTTAGGCGAGGAAAGGCTTTGTTTGAAAAGATTTCGTTCCCGTTGATTCATGTTCCGCCATTTTAGTTTCACCACGTTGTCATTTTGTGATCCATGTGTTTTGGGATGAGTCACAATTTTCTCTTTGACTCAGAAAATTTTGTATGACACGTGTTTTGGGATGAGTCATTATGATGAGTGACGCATTCGTGATAGCAGACATGACATCAGCCAACGTCGTTTTCTCCTCAGCGGGGTCGGCTTTATTTATTTTTTTTATTTTCTCGGGAGATTTACTGGACTTTGTCAAATTTTTGAAGGAAGTTTTTTCAATCGAAGCATTTCCTCAAATTTGTTTTATTAAATTTATATTTTTAGAACTCCGTGAGGTGTTATAATTTTTATAGACGTTGCATTATTTTTTTCATTCTTATATTTTTCTTCCCTACAATTTTAATTTAGACGAGGAAAGGCTTTGTTTGAAAAGATTTCGTTCCCGTTGATTCATGTTCCGCTATCTTTTGTGAGCCATGTGTTTTGGGATGAGTCATCATTTTCTCTTTGACTCAGAAAATTTTGTATGACACGTGTTTTGGGAAGAGTGACTATGCCGGATGACGCATGTCGTGATAGCAGACATGACATCAGCCAACGCCATTTCCTCCGCGGGGTCGGCGGTTGACGTTATTTGAGATTCTGTAGCCACATTAAGTTCCAAGACTGATTTTTTTCAATAACTTGTTCATTTTGCAACGAATTTATTCCTTATTTTTTCCTCATAATTTCCCATTTTATATTCATAATTTTTCAACGTAACGATTTTTTTATTTTCTTTGAGGAGACTTCACGCATTTTCAACGTACGTTCCAACATAAAAACGTTTTCCAAAGTTTTGTGCTGCAGACATAATCTTAAAACACGATTGTTTATTAACGTATTTACGTGTTCATGGCATTTTTTAACGTTGTACCTTTTTCCACCGTACAAAGCCACAATTTTTTAGGCATAGTTAAAATGTTTTTTTTATTTCTTCATGATTATTCAGTGAAATGTACCCTTTAATGCATTATCTTAATCTTTTTTTACTAAATGCTTGCATACTCGTTAAATTTCTCGATGTACCAACATTATTTTATTTTCTTACTTTTCAATCTAACAACTACTTTTATCGAGGCTTTATTTTTTCTGATTTAAACAAGCAAACGTTTCTTCATTATTATTTCTTTTTCCTACGCAAAGAACTTTTCTTACTTGTTTTTAATGTATGACTTAATCTGGTTTTTTATATAGATGTTTCATGTTTGCGCAAGAAATATACAGATCTATAGCAGATATACATAAAATTCGTTCCTAACAGTATCTTTTTTTTTTAGATTTAACCCAACATACGTTTCTTAAAGACTTGATATCTGTTCCACTAGGTGTTACAAAACTTCAGATTTTTAATTTTTCCCTCTGAAACTGTTTTTTTCTTACTTGCTTTTAATGTATGGTTTAATCTATTTTTCTATCTTATTACTTTTCTATATGTGTACAAGAAATATACGAATCTATAGTAGTTAAAATTTGATTGAAACAATATTTCTTCATTCTTACTATATTTTTCCATTTCTTTCATCTATAGTAGTTAAAATTCGATTGAAACAATATTTTCTCCATTCTTACTGTATTTTTACATTTTTTTCCAACAGACGTTTTTTCTTCTCAATTCCAGCTATCTAACTTAATCTATGTTTTGAATATCATTCTATGTTCGCGTATTCGCCCATTATTTTATTTCAAACTTTGCTAACTACCTCATACTTATATTCTGACTTTATATTTTTCATTTCAACCAACGTTTCTTAACGACTTGAATTTCCGGATGTGACAAAACTTCAGATTTATTTTTTCTCCTCTTAAACTATTTTTTTCTTACTTGCTTTAAATGTGACTTAATTTATTTTTTACATCGCTGTTTCGTGTATGTACGAGAAATATACAGATCTATAGCAGTTAAAAATTCGACTGAAACAGTATTTTCTTTATTTTTACATTTCTTTTTGACAAACATTTTTTTTTCACATTTTCCACATATTTAACTTAATTTTGTGTTTTTGAATATCATTCTATGTTCACGTATTCGTCCATTGTCTTTTTTTCTAACTTTACACTTCATTCTTACTGTATTTTTCCATTTCATTTCAACCAACGTTTTTTAACGACTTAATATCTGTTCTACAAGATGTGACGAAACTTCAGATTTTTAATTTTTCCCTCTGAAACCGATTTGTTTCTTACTTGCTTTTAATGTATGGTTTAATCTATTTTTCTATCTCACTTTTCTATGTGTGTACAAGAAATACACGGGTCTATAGTAGTTAAAATTCAATTGATTTCTTCATTCGTACTGTATTTTTCCATTTCTTTCATTTACAGTAGTTAAAATTCGATTGAAACAATATTTTCTGCATTTTTACTGTATTTATACATTTCTTTCTAACATACGTTTTTTCTTCTCAATTCCCGCAATCTAACTTAATCTATGTTTTGAATATCATTCTATGTTCGCGCATTCGTCCATTATATTTATTTCAAACTTTGCAAACTGCCTCATATTTATATTCTGACTTTATTTTTTTTCATTTCAACCTACGTTTCTTAACGACTTGAATTTCCGGATGTGACAAAACTTCAGATTTATTTTTTCTCCTCTTAAACTATTTTTTTTCTTACTTGCTTTAAATGTGACTTAATTTATTTTTTACATCGCTGTTTCGTGTATGTACAAGAAATATACAGATCTATAGCAGTTAAAAATTCGATTGAAACAGTGTTTTCTTTATTTTTACATTTCTTTCTGACAAACATTTTTTTTTCGTATTTTCCCCTATTTAACTTAATTTTGTGATTGTGGAATAACTTTTTTTACGGGTCTTTTAGAGGTTATTTTTAATGAAAGTTGGTTGTCAAATTTTCGAACTAAAGCCTAGTTCGTCATCAGGACTATGTCACTGGAGTAGTTGCTGCCACTCAATTGGAAGAGACCATCCGCAATTATCGTTAATTGTGGTACTTCTTCTTCTTGCTATTTCGATCCCTTCTTCTAGTTTTCTCTTTACTAAGTTTGACTGGTGGGCTTAGTAAAGAGAAAACTAGAAGAAGGGATCGAAATAGCAAGAAGAAGAAGTACCACAATTAACGATAATTGCGGATGGTCTCTTCCAATTGAGTGGCAGCAACTACTCCAGTGACATAGTCCTGATGACGAACTAGGCTTTAGTTCGAAAATTTGACAACCAACTTTCATTAAAAATAACCTCTAAAAGACCCGTAAAAAAGTTATTCCACAATCACTATGAATAGAGGTGCCATAAATGCATTTACAACTAGGATTAATTTTGTGTTTTGAATATCATTCTATGTTCACGATTCAGACTTTATTTTTTCATTTCATTTCAACCAACGTTTCTTAACGACTTGATATCACAAGATGTAGCAAAACTTCAGATATTTTTTTTGTTTCTTCATGTAACGTAATATTTTTTCAAAACTCACTTTTAAGTATTCCTGAAAGCTTACATTTATGAGAAATATACAGATCTGTAGTGGTAAAAATTGGACTGCAACAGTATTTTCTTTATTCCAACTTTACTTTTCTATTTCTTTTCAACAGGCGTTTCTTCATTATTATTTCTTTTTCATATGTAAGCAACTTTTCTTTCTTTCTTTTAATGTATAACTTAATAAATTTTTCTATCTTACCTTTTCGTGGGTATACGAGAAATATACAGATCTATGACAGTTAAAATTCGATTGTATTAGTATTTTCTTTACTATGACTTTATTTTTTCATTTCATTTGAGTAAACGTTTCTTAACAAATTGATATCACAAGATGTACCAAACACTTCAGAATTTTTGTGTCCCTCACTTTCCAACTCACTTAAGTATTACTAAAAACCTGCATGTATGTGAAATATTCATATTTTTTCATTCTATCCTAATTTGCTATACTTTTCTTTAACTGACCCAACAGGAAAAGCATTCATTGTCAAGACATTCATTCTAAAGCATTATTTCTTACGATAAAATTTATATCCTTTGCAATATATTTTCAGTATATTTTTTCTAAATCAACAGAAAAAACATTCATTCTGGAGACATAGCGACCAAGTCCGTACTTCCACTAAACATCGTATTCTTAGCAAACATTTTTTCCCCTACATAGCAATTTCCTAACTCACCAGAAAAGCAGCTATTCTCAACATGTAGCTAAAATATCGAATTTCTCCAAACAAATGTAATACATTTTTTAAGAAAGACTTAGTTCTTTTCTCTGTATAACGACTTAATCTATTTTTCGAAAAACTTTTCTACGTTTACGTATTTTGTTTAACTTTGCTTTACACTGTACTTCGATTTTTTTCTTTGTAGTACTTTTTTCCTGTTTCATTCCAACAAACTTGTTTCTTTTCGACTCGATCACTCTCACATTTCCATACAAACTTTCCTAATATCAGAAATGTAACAAAAACATCAGATATATTTTTTAACTTTAGAATAAGTCTCACCGACATTTATTATCATGACATAAACTAAAATTTCATACTTTTCCCAAAAATAGTTTTCTTAATGAGTTGTTTTACACTTTTTTCATAATTGGCAAAGACTATTTTTTTTATAAGGTTAGTTTCGAGAAAGTTAAATTTCGTCTAGTGTTAATCGAACAGAAGAAATATACATCAAGGAAAGAAAACTGAAATTATACATATGCAAAGAATTTGCTACGGCTGAAGGTCCCCCGAGTGAGTTATTCAACCAATGCTCGTATTACCCATTCAAAGATGGAGGTATCAGGATGACCAAATCCCTCGTTGTTGCCTTCTTGTAGCAAAAGAGGTGGTGAACTTCACCAAACATGGTTCTATAATATTGGAGAAACACATTAAGGTTTACGGAGCAATTAAGCCCACGCCAGTGACCTTCTTCGTTCACATACACTCACATTCAAACAGAAAAAAATATAAATGAATAACAAAAAATAATGAAATAAAAGTAGTCCTGAAAAGGACTGATGTTTAGTCGTAAAAAGGACTTTTTTTTATTCCTCAAAATAACTTTTTTTTTATTCCTCAAAAGGAACTTTTTTATTCCTCAAAATAACTTTTTTTATTCCTCAAAAGAACTTTTTTTTTATTCCTCAAAAGAACTTTTTTCTCTCATCTGGACTATAAATTGCTCCAACGTATTCCACATTCTTGAGCTTCCACAAGAATTTTCTTCACATTAATGTTCTCGAAGAAAAAGTGAGTAATGGTGGGACGTATCAGCGATTGAAGGCGCTCACCAAAGTACTTCCCCAAAGTTTTGGGTTCAACAAGAGCAAATGCTTCGTCAAAGCATAGAGTCCATTTGTCTTCTTCTGTTTCGTTAAAGCACCTATGCCCCAGCTGATTGTTTGGCATGAGATTAGGATGCAAATGACATTCTCTACAGTAATACACTTTTGCAATGTTTTTTCCAACCGCATCGACCAGAGCAAGTTTAAGAGCATTGGTATCTTGATCAGATATCGTATGTTCGAGTCCGAATTTACTGCATACCAATCTCACTGCATCACGAAAAACTGTTCCAAACTGTAATTGCAGAATACCGTCCCACAGCTTTTCAGAAGCATCACGAAGCGTGTTGAATTGTTCCCAGGTTAGGGACACAGAAGCACAATTCAATTGCAAGACATCATTGGAGCACGTGAACAGTTGTTGAAAGGTGTACACAGGCCCATCAGATGAAGGTGAACAGTTCATCAACAGTTCTTTATTGATCACTTTGATTTTGTTGAGAGCGTCATAACAATGCGAGCGGTCCATGAACTTCTTGAATGTTCTAGCAGACATTGTCACGCCATATTTGGTAGGAAACAGTTTTTCTCCTTTGGTAGTGTAGCTGCGAATGTGCACTCTCACAGTTCCAGAAAAATCAGTCACTTTAGCAAATTTGTTTCCCCCGAGGGACACATGATGAAGAGGCATGCTTTCTAATGAAATACCGTAAGGAGGAGGTTCGGCAAACGGATCAGGACATCCATAGTTTAAAAGCTTCCATCGTGCTTCCATTAAGCGCGGATCATCACTCACTTTTTTCTTGGCATCAGAAACATCTGAAGACGAAGAAGTTCGCTTCATGTTTAACGCAGATCGACGAGGAGGTAGGTAACACAACGTGCACAGAATTCGAAGGCAGAGAACAGAATGAGTGAGCTGGTCTGTCCTCGGCCAAAACTGATAACAAATTGTTGTTGACGCATGCGCGTTGTTCACTGTGTGATGACGTGATTGTATAGCCACGTGATAAAGGAGCCTCTGTTATCATCTTTCTATAGGTCAGATTTAATCGAACATCAGGTGCATTTTCGCAACGTGGAAGGTCGTGAAACCATGACTCATTCGTCTTGTTCACGCATGTGTGTTGTTCGCTTCTTGATGACGTGATTGCATAGTCACGTGATAAGGGTGACCCTGTTATCATCTTTCTAAATGTGAGATTTAGACGAATATTGGGAGCATTCTTGCAACGTGACAGTCCATGATACCATGACTCATTCGTGGGGGGTAGCATTTGTAAAAGGGATCCACATTCCAAAGCTATGACGACAGGCTGAAAACCATCTCTTTTAAAAACAAAGTCCCTTGTTTGGCCTAGAGAAACTGAGGCAATGCATGAATTTTTTACAATTTCACATTCGTCATCTCTGTGAAAACCAATACAGGGATTTCCATTTTTATACTTATTAATGAAAACAAAATTGAATATTTCTCCACATACATTCTCAACAGCATCCTTGATTTCACGAAGTACTGGTATCCAAGGTTTAGCCAGCACACTCAATCCACTGAATGAGTAATGGAGATGATTATCACCGTAGACCACATGTTGTCTAGGAATTTTATATGTTTTTCTATAAATCTTAATTTTGCTGAGATCATCACCGATATATTCTACTTCATTTTCGAGGTGGTTAAGATAATCTGTAGCTTCAGAATAAAAAAATAATTTCTCATAGGAAAAAGGGAGGTCATCCTTATGATACATCTTAGAAGAATACATTTCTTCAGACGAAAGAAAATGTAGCAGTAATTGAAAAAAGCAGTATCTTCACACCGAGCAACGAAGCGAGAATGAAACAGACAGACTTGAGATAAGACATACGATTAACGAGTGCGTGAGTCATCGGCGATGCAAGCACGAGCACGTTACGGACATGTGTAAATGATCAAGAATTTAGCATGTTCGTTTAAAACCAGTGTCAAATAATCAGGCAAAAAGTACAATTTCCGAAGGCGTGAAAATGAAATTGACTACATGTGAGAAAACAAAATGGTGGTGATCGTGAAATGTCGACCCCACCCCTCCCCCCAAAAAAAGAAAATGGCGACGACAGCTAGTAGGATGGCAACTCAGCCACACACGTGGCGTACAAATCACATCTCAAAGAAGTAGATATTAAACTTCTATCTTCTTATATTGCCACCATTCACAAAAATTTGTAAAATCAGTGTTACTATCTCCATTGTTCCACCCTCAGATTTCATTTTTCCTATGCGAACAGAAACGAACGTGAACCATTGTCATAGAAGACGACTCGTCCGCATTTTCCCCCTCGACTCACACAAGACTAATGTCGTCGCCTAACCCCAGCAGTATGCTCTTTATTAATAGGTCATGACCTATTAATAAAGAGCACTACTGCTGGGGTTAGGCGACGACATTAGTCTTGTGTGAGTCGAGGGGGAAAATGCGGACGAGTCGTCTTCTATGACAATGGTTCACGTTCGTTTCTGTTCGCATAGGAAAAATGAAATCTGAGGGTGGAACAATGGAGATAGTAACACTGAGTTTACAAATTTTTGTGAATGGTGGCAATATAAGAAGATAGAAGTTTAATATCTACTTCTTTGAGATGTGATTTGTACGCCACGTGTGTGGCTGAGTTGCCATCCTACTAGCTGTCGTCGCCATTTTCTTTTTTGGGGGGAGGGGGTCGACATTTCACGATCACCACCATTTTGTTTTCTCACATGTAGTCAATTTCATTTTCACGCCTTCGGAAATTGTACTTTTTGCCTGATTATTTGACACTGGTTT
Organism: Macrothele yani; assembly: GCA_039090855.1. Classification (NCBI taxonomy): domain Eukaryota; kingdom Metazoa; phylum Arthropoda; class Arachnida; order Araneae; family Macrothelidae; genus Macrothele; species Macrothele yani. Next base: position 37,292,149 of record CM077031.1, on the reverse strand, counting down.
TAAACGAACATGCTAAATTCTTGATCATTTACACATGTCCGTAACGTGCTCGTGCTTGCATCGCCGATGACTCACGCACTCGTTAATCGTATGTCTTATCTCAAGTCTGTCTGTTTCATTCTCGCTTCGTTGCTCGGTGTGAAGATACTGCTTTCTTCAATTACTGCTACATTTTCTTTCGTCTGAAGAAATGTATTCTTCTAAGATGTATCATAAGGATGACCTCCCTTTTTCCTATGAGAAATTATTTTTTTATTCTGAAGCTACAGATTATCTTAACCACCTCGAAAATGAAGTAGAATATATCGGTGATGATCTCAGCAAAATTAAGATTTATAGAAAAACATATAAAATTCCTAGACAACATGTGGTCTACGGTGATAATCATCTCCATTACTCATTCGGTGGATTGAGTGTGCTGGCTAAACCTTGGATACCAGTACTTCGTGAAATCAAGGATGCTGTTGAGAATGTATGTGGAGAAATATTCAATTTTGTTTTCATTAATAAGTATAAAAATGGAAATCCCTGTATTGGTTTTCACAGAGATGACGAATGTGAAATTGTAAAAAATTCATGCATTGCCTCAGTTTCTCTAGGCCAAACAAGGGACTTTGTTTTTAAAAGAGATGGTTTTCAGCCTGTCGTCATAGCTTTGGAATGTGGATCCCTTTTACAAATGCTACCCCCACGAATGAGTCATGGTATCATGGACTGTCACGTTGCAAGAATGCTCCCAATATTCGTCTAAATCTCACATTTAGAAAGATGATAACAGGGTCACCCTTATCACGTGACTATGCAATCACGTCATCAAGAAGCGAACAACACACATGCGTGAACAAGACGAATGAGTCATGGTTTCACGACCTTCCACGTTGCGAAAATGCACCTGATGTTCGATTAAATCTGACCTATAGAAAGATGATAACAGAGGCTCCTTTATCACGTGGCTATACAATCACGTCATCACACAGTGAACAACGCGCATGCGTCAACAACAATTTGTTATCAGTTTTGGCCGAGGACAGACCAGCTCACTCATTCTGTTCTCTGCCTTCGAATTCTGTGCACGTTGTGTTACCTACCTCCTCGTCGATCTGCGTTAAACATGAAGCGAACTTCTTCGTCTTCAGATGTTTCTGATGCCAAGAAAAAGTGAGTGATGATCCGCGCTTAATGGAAGCACGATGGAAGCTTTTAAACTATGGATGTCCTGATCCGTTTGCCGAACCTCCTCCTTACGGTATTTCATTAGAAAGCATGCCTCTTCATCATGTGTCCCTCGGGGGAAACAAATTTGCTAAAGTGACTGATTTTTCTGGAACTGTGAGAGTGCACATTCGCAGCTACACTACCAAAGGAGAAAAACTGTTTCCTACCAAATATGGCGTGACAATGTCTGCTAGAACATTCAAGAAGTTCATGGACCGCTCGCATTGTTATGACGCTCTCAACAAAATCAAAGTGATCAATAAAGAACTGTTGATGAACTGTTCACCTTCATCTGATGGGCCTGTGTACACCTTTCAACAACTGTTCACGTGCTCCAATGATGTCTTGCAATTGAATTGTGCTTCTGTGTCCCTAACCTGGGAACAATTCAACACGCTTCGTGATGCTTCTGAAAAGCTGTGGGACGGTATTCTGCAATTACAGTTTGGAACAGTTTTTCGTGATGCAGTGAGATTGGTATGCAGTAAATTCGGACTCGAACATACGATATCTGATCAAGATACCAATGCTCTTAAACTTGCTCTGGTCGATGCGGTTGGAAAAAACATTGCAAAAGTGTATTACTGTAGAGAATGTCATTTTGCATCCTAATCTCATGCCAAACAATCAGCTGGGGCATAGGTGCTTTAACGAAACAGAAGAAGACAAATGGACTCTATGCTTTGACGAAGCATTTGCTCTTGTTGAACCCAAAACTTTGGGGAAGTACTTTGGTGAGCGCCTTCAATCGCTGATACGTCCCACCATTACTCACTTTTTCTTCGAGAACATTAATGTGAAGAAAATTCTTGTGGAAGCTCAAGAATGTGGAATACGTTGGAGCAATTTATAGTCCAGATGAGAGAAAAAGTTCTTTTGAGGAATAAAAAAAGTTCTTTTGAGGAATAAAAAAAAAAGTTCTTTTGAGGAATAAAAAAGTTATTTTGAGGAATAAAAAAAAAGTTCTTTTGAGGAATAAAAAAAGTTATTTTGAGGAATAAAAAAAAAGTCCTTTTTACGACTAAACATCAGTCCTTTTCAGGACTACTTTTATTTCATTATTTTTTGTTATTCATTTATATTTTTTTCTGTTTGAATGTGAGTGTATGTGAACGAAGAAGGTCACTGGCGTGGGCTTAATTGCTCCGTAAACCTTAATGTGTTTCTCCAATATTATAGAACCATGTTTGGTGAAGTTCACCACCTCTTTTGCTACAAGAAGGCAACAACGAGGGATTTGGTCATCCTGATACCTCCATCTTTGAATGGGTAATACGAGCATTGGTTGAATAACTCACTCGGGGGACCTTCAGCCGTAGCAAATTCTTTGCATATGTATAATTTCAGTTTTCTTTCCTTGATGTATATTTCTTCTGTTCGATTAACACTAGACGAAATTTAACTTTCTCGAAACTAACCTTATAAAAAAAATAGTCTTTGCCAATTATGAAAAAAGTGTAAAACAACTCATTAAGAAAACTATTTTTGGGAAAAGTATGAAATTTTAGTTTATGTCATGATAATAAATGTCGGTGAGACTTATTCTAAAGTTAAAAAATATATCTGATGTTTTTGTTACATTTCTGATATTAGGAAAGTTTGTATGGAAATGTGAGAGTGATCGAGTCGAAAAGAAACAAGTTTGTTGGAATGAAACAGGAAAAAAGTACTACAAAGAAAAAAATCGAAGTACAGTGTAAAGCAAAGTTAAACAAAATACGTAAACGTAGAAAAGTTTTTCGAAAAATAGATTAAGTCGTTATACAGAGAAAAGAACTAAGTCTTTCTTAAAAAAATGTATTACATTTGTTTGGAGAAATTCGATATTTTAGCTACATGTTGAGAATAGCTGCTTTTCTGGTGAGTTAGGAAATTGCTATGTAGGGGAAAAAATGTTTGCTAAGAATACGATGTTTAGTGGAAGTACGGACTTGGTCGCTATGTCTCCAGAATGAATGTTTTTTCTGTTGATTTAGAAAAATATACTGAAAATATATTGCAAAGGATATAAATTTTATCGTAAGAAATAATGCTTTAGAATGAATGTCTTGACAATGAATGCTTTTCCTGTTGGGTCAGTTAAAGAAAAGTATAGCAAATTAGGATAGAATGAAAAAATATGAATATTTCACATACATGCAGGTTTTTAGTAATACTTAAGTGAGTTGGAAAGTGAGGGACACAAAAATTCTGAAGTGTTTGGTACATCTTGTGATATCAATTTGTTAAGAAACGTTTACTCAAATGAAATGAAAAAATAAAGTCATAGTAAAGAAAATACTAATACAATCGAATTTTAACTGTCATAGATCTGTATATTTCTCGTATACCCACGAAAAGGTAAGATAGAAAAATTTATTAAGTTATACATTAAAAGAAAGAAAGAAAAGTTGCTTACATATGAAAAAGAAATAATAATGAAGAAACGCCTGTTGAAAAGAAATAGAAAAGTAAAGTTGGAATAAAGAAAATACTGTTGCAGTCCAATTTTTACCACTACAGATCTGTATATTTCTCATAAATGTAAGCTTTCAGGAATACTTAAAAGTGAGTTTTGAAAAATATTACGTTACATGAAGAAACAAAAAAAAATATCTGAAGTTTTGCTACATCTTGTGATATCAAGTCGTTAAGAAACGTTGGTTGAAATGAAATGAAAAAATAAAGTCTGAATCGTGAACATAGAATGATATTCAAAACACAAAATTAAGTTAAATAGGGGAAAATACGAAAAAAAAATGTTTGTCAGAAAGAAATGTAAAAATAAAGAAAATACTGTTTCAATCGAATTTTTAACTGCTATAGATCTGTATATTTCTTGTACATACACGAAACAGCGATGTAAAAAATAAATTAAGTCACATTTAAAGCAAGTAAGAAAAAAATAGTTTAAGAGGAGAAAAAATAATTCTGAAGTTTTGTCACATCCGGAAATTCAAGTCGTTAAGAAACGTAGGTTGAAATGAAAAAAAATAAAGTCAGAATATAAATATGAGGCAGTTTGCAAAGTTTGAAATAAAATAATGGACGAATGCGCGAACATAGAATGATATTCAAAACATAGATTAAGTTAGATTGCGGGAATTGAGAAGAAAAAACGTATGTTAGAAAGAAATGTATAAATACAGTAAAAATGCAGAAAATATTGTTTCAATCGAATTTTAACTACTGTAAATGAAAGAAATGGAAAAATACAGTACGAATGAAGAAATCAATTGAATTTTAACTACTATAGACCCGTGTATTTCTTGTACACACATAGAAAAGTGAGATATAAAAATAGATTAAACCATACATTAAAAGCAAGTAAGAAAAAATCGGTTTCAGAGGGAAAAATTAAAAATCTGAAGTTTCGTCACATCTTGTAGAACAGATATCAAGTCGTTAAAAAACGTTGGTTGAAATGAAATGGAAAAATACAGTAAGAATGAAGTGTAAAGTTAGAAAAAAGACAATGGACGAATACGTGAACATAGAATGATATTCAAAAACACAAAATTAAGTTAAATATGTGGAAAATGTGAAAAAAAAATGTTTGTCAAAAAGAAATGTAAAAATAAAGAAAATACTGTTTCAGTCGAATTTTTAACTGCTATAGATCTGTATATTTCTCGTACATACACGAAACAGCGATGTAAAAAATAAATTAAGTCACATTTAAAGCAAGTAAGAAAAAATAGTTTAAGAGGAGAAAAATAAATCTGAAGTTTTGTCACATCCGGAAATTCAAGTCGTTAAGAAACGTTGGTTGAAATGAAAACTATAAAGTCAGAATATAAGTATGAGGTAGTTAGCAAAGTTTGAAATAAAATAATGGGCGAATACGCGAACATAGAATGATATTCAAAACATAGATTAAGTTAGATAGCTGGAATTGAGAAGAAAAAACGTCTGTTGGAAAAAAATGTAAAAATACAGTAAGAATGGAGAAAATATTGTTTCAATCGAATTTTAACTACTATAGATGAAAGAAATGGAAAAATATAGTAAGAATGAAGAAATATTGTTTCAATCAAATTTTAACTACTATAGATTCGTATATTTCTTGTACACATATAGAAAAGTAATAAGATAGAAAAATAGATTAAACCATACATTAAAAGCAAGTAAGAAAAAACAGTTTCAGAGGGAAAAAATTAAAAATCTGAAGTTTTGTAACACCTAGTGGAACAGATATCAAGTCTTTAAGAAACGTATGTTGGGTTAAATCTAAAAAAAGATACTGTTAGGAACGAATTTTATGTATATCTGCTATAGATCTGTATATTTCTTGCGCAAACATGAAACATCTATATAAAAAACCAGATTAAGTCATACATTAAAAACAAGTAAGAAAAGTTCTTTGCGTAGGAAAAAGAAATAATAATGAAGAAACGTTTGCTTGTTTAAATCAGAAAAAATAAAGCCTCGATAAAAGTAGTTGTTAGATTGAAAAGTAAGAAAATAAAATAATGTTGGTACATCGAGAAATTTAACGAGTATGCAAGCATTTAGTAAAAAAAGATTAAGATAATGCATTAAAGGGTACATTTCACTGAATAATCATGAAGAAATAAAAAAACATTTTAACTATGCCTAAAAAATTGTGGCTTTGTACGGTGGAAAAAGGTACAACGTTAAAAAATGCCATGAACACGTAAATACGTTAATAAACAATCGTGTTTTAAGATTATGTCTGCAGCACAAAACTTTGGAAAACGTTTTTATGTTGGAACGTACGTTGAAAATGCGTGAAGTCTCCTCAAAGAAAATAAAAAAATCGTTACGTTGAAAAATTATGAATATAAAATGGGAAATTATGAGGAAAAAATAAGGAATAAATTCGTTGCAAAATGAACAAGTTATTGAAAAAATCAGTCTTGGAACTTAATGTGGCTACAGAATCTCAAATAACGTCAACCGCCGACCCCGCGGAGGAAATGGCGTTGGCTGATGTCATGTCTGCTATCACGACATGCGTCATCCGGCATAGTCACTCTTCCCAAAACATGTGTCATACAAAATTTTCTGAGTCAAAGAGAAAATGATGACTCATCCCAAAACACATGGCTCACAAAAGATAGCGGAACATGAATCAACGGGAACGAAATCTTTTCAAACAAAGCCTTTCCTCGTCTAAATTAAAATTGTAGGGAAGAAAAATATAAGAATGAAAAAAATAATGCAACGTCTATAAAAATTATAACACCTCACGGAGTTCTAAAAATATAAATTTAATAAAACAAATTTGAGGAAATGCTTCGATTGAAAAAACTTCCTTCAAAAATTTGACAAAGTCCAGTAAATCTCCCGAGAAAATAAAAAAAATAAATAAAGCCGACCCCGCTGAGGAGAAAACGACGTTGGCTGATGTCATGTCTGCTATCACGAATGCGTCACTCATCATAATGACTCATCCCAAAACACGTGTCATACAAAATTTTCTGAGTCAAAGAGAAAATTGTGACTCATCCCAAAACACATGGATCACAAAATGACAACGTGGTGAAACTAAAATGGCGGAACATGAATCAACGGGAACGAAATCTTTTCAAACAAAGCCTTTCCTCGCCTAAATTAAAATTGGAGGGAGGACAAATATACGAATTAAAAAAATAATGCAACGTCTATAAAAATTATAACACCTCACGGAAGTCCTGAAAATATAAATTTAATAAAAAAAAAACATATTGGAAAGACTTCCTTCAAAAATTTGACAAAGTCTAATAAATCTCCCGAGAAAATTAAAAAAATAATGCAACGTCTATAAAAATTATAATACCTCAGGGAATTCCTGAAAATATAAATTTAATAAAATAAATTAGAGAGAAAAAATTGGACAAACAAAATACGAGTACAAAAGAAATTGGAAACGACAAAAAAACTTCCTTCAAAAATTTGACAAAGTCCAGTAAATCTCCCGAGAAAATTAAAAAATAAATATTGGAAAGACTTCCCCAAAATTTGTCAACGTCCAATAAATCTCCCGAGAAAAGTTCGAAAAAGCACCGCTAGGGGGCAACGTACACACACCCTTTCCCCCACTCGGTCGTTGCCATCCCTCAAAGATCCATTAAAAGTTCCAAGAAGCACCGCTAGGGGGCAGCACATCTCCTTTCCCGACTCGGTCGTTGCCATCACTCAAAAACAAAGATCTAACATAATAATAAAGTTCCAAGAAGCACCGCTAGGGGCGGCACATCTCCTTTCCCCCACTCGGTCGTTGCCATCTCTCAAAAACAAAGATCTAACATAATAATAAAGTTCCAAGAAGCACCGCTAGTGGGCAGCACATCGACCCAACGCACTAGCGTCATCTGCCACGCCCCCACATCCTTCGGTCACACGCCACGCCCCCATCCTTCTGCAGCAAGCCACACCCCCATCCTTCGGCGTCAGGCCACGCCCCTTGCTCCTTCTCTAGAAGGAGCTGCTCCTTGACGCTGGACCCGGCCTTTTATACTACTTACATCCCAATGCTCATATTCAGCAGTTTTAGTAATTGCGGTTCAGTTTATCATTGTCAAGATATGCTAGTAAAAATTTATACGACGTGTAGTACTTACATTTATACAGTGACGTGACGCGACGTATGCACAGGAAGATGAGCAAAATGAGAAGATATACTGCAATATGTTAATATTGCAATAGGTTAATACGAGTCCAACAATTGCGTTTTATAACGTTTATCGATGAGGAATGATCTCATAAGAATATCTAAAGCGTTACAAAACAGGCGTTCTACTGAAGCACTACTGTTTGTTTTCGATGTAAATCAGTTGAATTTAAGGGCTTTTAGTCTTTGAACTAACTGATTTATGTGAGCCTGTAAGATTTCTCGTGAACGGAATTTTGTGAAATAAAGGAAATCAAAAGCTTTGATGAACACAAATTTGGAGCAACATTAATGTTATATAGGTGGATTCAGTTTCGGCAGCTTTGCTGAGACGTAGGAAAAATTGTCGATGCAATAAGTATGTTATTTGCATTAAAAAAAGAAAAGAAAAAAGTCGTTACAGAAAGCTGGAAGTTAGGAGGAACTTGAAAAACCTTCGAGACTAGTGCTACTAAATGAAAATAAAAAAACAGCAAAAAAAGAAACACTTTTGAACCTGATACTAGAACGGATACAAATAGAATATATTGTCTTTTAGGGAGGCACATTAACCTCGCAAGCAGGGAAACTTTTGAAAAATAGCATGGATCTTATACGACAGTTCAAAAGAAAATGAAAAAAAAAAAGGAAGAAAGATTTGGCCTGCTGATGCATTGGTATTGCGCTTGTACCCCAACAAATGGATAGACGGGAGGAAAAACTCACACTTGTTGTACGTCATCTATCCACTTGGGAAATGGGTGGATGAAATAAAAGAATGCCGGAGTGGCATAAAAGAAAATGGCTAAGGGCAGAAAGTTCTGCAGGGGACTTGGGAAGACCTTCCCCAGCAAGGAACTGAAAATGGTCCATGCTGATTACATATGTATATACTGTATAATGCATACTTTTATTACATTAAGCTTTTTTTTTTTTTTTACTTTTAAGAATGTTACTTAAAACTGTATTTTCAATTAAATGAATTTTCTAAATCTAAAGTTTGGCTTTATACCAATAAAGTGTTCATGAAGGAAGCATGAGAAGCAGAAACATTTGGATGACACTACATTTCAGTATGAGTTCTAAGTCTGTTGAGTGATTTTTTTATAGGAGGTTTAACGACCACCGTGAGCAAACTCAGTGAGCTATAAGCAGTCACCCGTCCCTAATTTAGGGCCACTGATTCCAGGGAAGAGAGAGAGCCAAGACCGTAAGACAAACACAACATCCATGCCTCACCAGGATTCGAACCCACACCCCTTTCGGACGAATGATCAGAAGCCATCGTTTAGACCATTTCCGCCCCCTTGGCTGCGTATTGAACGTGATGGTAAACGGCAAGAGTGCCCCCGGACAAAATACCCCTGAAAACTAAAAAGCTGTAAAAACACCCCCAGAACAAACGATGTGTGACAATACCCCCAGAACAACTGAAGAACAACGATGTGTGGCAGAGCAACTGAAGTGTGGCAATTTACCGGCAACCCTGCCACACATCTTTCAGCAACTTGGCCACAAAAGTTCAGGAGGGGGGGGGGCTATTAAGATGGCCGTTTCTGCGCCTATATTGAGAACTGAATTGATAAATCCGAATGATTTTCGAGAAAACGTTCTATGTAAGCCAAGCGAGAATTTTAGGCTACTTTAATTTGAAGAAATAAATTGCCGAGGTACACTTGGTTTAGGAGCATCCCTACCCCCAACTTCCGTAATGTTATATTCTGGGCCGGTGGAGTCTGTCAGTGTATCCAGGGTGTTCTCCTTGAAGCGTTCGCGAAGTCCGAGTGTCTGACCCCAGGTCTTAAACAACTCTATTTCTAAGAGTTGTTTAAGACCTGGGGTCAGACACTTCCTTCTTAAAATCCTGTACTCAAGATCAGACCAGAATATAAAATTACGGAAGTTGGGGGTAGAGCCCTCCAAATCAAGTACCTCGTATCCCTTTTACAGACTTCACCTAATCTGGGGAGGGGGAAGGGCATACATAGTCTGCCACTAAACACAACATGAAGCATAGAAATTGCGAGCAAATCCCTTACCTTGAACACTTGTCTGCGCTCTTAGAAACTTGGGGGAGGGTGAATTCACCCCACCCTCCTGAAAATTCGTGGTCGTGTACAGATTCATTATATAAAGCATAGTTCTAATGTTTACAGCTGTACGTCCATTTTAACATTTTAGGGGACCCCCCCCCCCCCAACTTCCCTGACGCTTCAAGGGGGAACATCCTGGGTACACAGAGGCTCCAGCGGACCAGAATGTAAAATTAGGGAAGTTGGGGTTAGAGGCCCCCTAAACCAAGTGTACCTCGGATCCTCGGCAATTTATTACTTCAAATTTAAGTAGGCCTTTAATGATTGCCTACGGCAATCTTTATAGCCCCCCCCTCCCACACACACACCCTTGAACTTTTGTGGACCGGGTTACCAGTAAATTGCCACACCGGAACACTGCCACACATCAGTGTTCCTGTGTGGCAGTTTACAGTGAGCCGTTTGTTCTGGGGGTATTTCCTGCGGGGGTATTTTTACCGCTTTTTAGTTTTCAGGGGTATTTTCGCCGGGGGTATATTTACCTACCTCCATTGAATGATAGCTATATTGAAAAGCGCTAATATAAGTAGTTACATTTGCTAGCAGATACGAAGAATCGTGTTGTGAAATTAATAACATCAAGTGTAGTCAGTGTTGTATCAATGTGTAGTGACTGCTGTAATACGTAGTAAATTAAGAACACATAGGTTCCTGTGGTAGTGAATAATAAATGCTCAGATATGTTTTTAAGGACCCCAAGTAAATTATTAAACAAAGAAATTAAAAGTAAAAGCTCATGCACGCATGAAAATGAATAATATGTGCATACACATACTAGAAAGAAAAATTGTGAAGCAGTAGCTTGGAAATGAAGTTTTAAAGTTCGATGTCATGATTTTGAAGCCGAAAGGCTTTTTGCCTCCTTTACCATAAGCGTGCACAGTAATACAATTTCCTTTCGCTTTTTCGCTTTTTAATTTACAACAATTATAAGAAACTGTCCAAAGAAGTTACGTTTCAGCATTTATTCTTAGCTAAAGCATCGTGAAAAATTTAACTTGAAGGTAAGTTCAAAGATGGTAAGCCAAAAAGATTGCGCCAACTTTTGCAACTGAAATGCAAATGGAACATTTACGCATTCTCTGAAAGAATGGCCTTACAACAGGGTCGAACATTCACATTGATTGCTTACTGAGGGTTCCCTGTTTTATGACTGTTCCTAATCCTACCCCTCGGAGATGTCTCTCAGCCCTGGTCACCTCTTTTTATGCTCCACTTACGATCGTGACCTATGACTTGGCATTGTAAAGGTCATGCATCCTGTTGGACAACATTCGTCTTCCGAAGGTCAAGCTGAATTCGTCAAACAATTCCTTCTGTCAGTAAAATTTGTTCCTCGTAAAAGTAGGGAAAGAATGTGGTGCGAAATTTCGTTACAACTACTTGATTTTTGTAGAGCGTTACAAAAAAACTACTTTTTTATTTTTGTAGTCACGCTACACTACAAACTACAATAAATGTATCGCACTGCTGTAACGTTGCTAATAGTAGCTCGCTACTTCCCAGCACTGGCTTTAGGATAGTTGCAATTAGGCCACTTTGGCCAAATTGTAACTGCCTATGAACCTTTATGTTACTTCGGACCCAATTATTCACTTCGCTATTCCCACGCGTACATTTGAAATTTTTTTGAAGAGGTCTTTTATATTTGTACATCGTTCTAGGTATGTTTCATGCAGGGCTTTGGTATGATATTATTAACTCTTGCTCTTTTTTTTTTTTTTTAATAAGAACTACTGTAGCTTATTTTCGCTATAGGGTACACGCAAATATTTTGGAAACCCACTTTTTTTTTTTGCCATTTAGTTCGTATGTCATTGATAGGGGATACACGTTCCGTATATTCAGATTAATTGTGATTCAGCGTTTTTCAGTTTTCAGACGTATATTAAAATAGCCGAACCTTTGCAGTTGCATTTCCATTTCCATAGATGTTATTAATGATGCTAATGTAAGCATCTTCAATACCGGAAGATTTCAATGCCATTGTAACTGCTGATGGTTTCACGGAATCAAAGGCCTTTTCATAATCTATAAAAACGATGCATAATGGGAATTCAGATTCCTTCATTCTTTCAATTAGTTCTCTCAGTAAATGGATATGATCTTAGGGTGACCATATTTCCTTGAGACAAAAATGGGACATTGGGATGACAAAAACGGGACAAAAAAAGTAAGACGATAAAAAATTTTTTATTACTTAAACATATTGAGCTTACCATTATTCTTCAGTTAACAATAACAGAACCCATACAAAAATTTAGGTACACTTAGCGGGGGACTATATTTCACCACGATCGTACCATGAATATTTCTCCGATGAAGTAATATTACGCAGCATATTTCGGTATTTCAACACCTTCTCATAAATCTTCTCACACTCCATGACACAATTTTGTCTTACAACTAATATAGCTCTCATTGTCTAATCACTTACCCTAGATTTCTCCTTTGATCACATACTGTTCATAACAGAAAATATTCTCTCAACAGGTGCTGTATTTCCTGGATGAAAAAGAATAAACTCTACAATATTACAAAAGTCCTGAAAGTCTAGGCGTTTTTCGCTCATTTCAGAAAAAAAGTGTATCCATCTATCAGATACAGAATGTTTTCTAGGCGTTTATGCTCATTTCAGAAAAAATATGCTTGACCAATATACAAGTATATTTATAGTTTTTATTATAAACGGGACAAAATTTACATTTTTCTTAAAACGACGGGACGGCCGGGAAATGTGAAATAAACGGTACTGTCCCGTTCAAAACGGTACGTATGGTGTCCCAAAAAAATTTTTTTTTAAATATTTTGACTCTCACCCCCTAAAAAGTTTTGTTTGGTGTACTTAAGATCTCCTGTAAAATTTCAGCTTAAAAAAATATTTAGAGGTCCCTCAAGGTCGCGAAAAAGTTTAAAAAATAGTTTTAATTCGATAATTTTTTACATTTACTTACGAAATTATTATTTTTTAAATATATTTTTTATTTAAAATGTTACATGCTTTTAATATGTCGTTTCTAAAAAAATGTACTCTATTGGTAATATTCAGTGTAGAAAATATAAGAAAAATTATTAAGAAAATGACAAAAAACGAACTTTATTCAATATTGCAAAATGGAATGTAAAAATAATGTTTTACAGCAAAATTCACCTGTCAAGTTTAACAAGATAATAAAGAGGAAAATATTGCATAACATTCTATAAATAACATAATTAATAATGTTTACATATCTTGAAGATCTTTACGGTTGCACTTCGCGAAGTTCTTTCTATGCATTTCAACTACTTGCAATAAATATTGCTTTTGTTCTTCATCTTTTGTTGCATCATTAAAACTTTCGATTAATGCTATGCCTCGCTCAGCACAGTCATTAACACATGGCAAATGTTTAACAATTTCTTCAGCTTCTTTAAAAGATAGTGTTTCTGGCCATTTCTCAACAGGCACGCTTAGGAAGCTGTCGTCTATTTGTGCGGTGTGAAAGAAGCTGCGAGAGATATTTAAGTCATCAAATTTTAAAGGAAGTTTCTTTAACAGGTGCAAATTATTTTTTTCACTGATTTTACTAACTAACATATATTTCTCCTTGGCACTAAGAAGTGTTGAAAACAAACAAAGAATGGCAAGCTCTTCACTTAAATACCAGGAGTGACGTAAAATCATCTTTAATCCTGTTCTGCGTAGTTGTTTATCATCATATTCATGCAATCTTTGTATCAGTAAAACGTCGTTCACTGGTGCATCTACAATAGACTGACATGTGTACCATGATTGAATGTATACGCATACAACAAACCGATTGAACATTTGAAGGCCTTGAAATTGTTGAGGTGTCAATTGTATGATAGATTCATTTCCATCAAACAGTAGTTCAATTTTTAATGAATAAATGGCTTTTGTTATCCATCTAGCTCTGTGGAGAGCACATGGTTTCCGAATAATAATATTCGCATCTATTCCAATCATAAGAGAGGAAAGATTTAATAGTTCTCTGTAATCATCTCTAGGAAAGTGTTTAGCAGCTGTCTGAATTTGATTAGTAATAAAAAATTTCAAAGTGTCGGATGCTGCTATCAATGGCGTTGTTTGACATTTTGGGTTGCGGTGGTTACGTTCAATCCCTTTTTCTCGAAATCTTTTAAACATAATAATTTCGGGTCCTCTCGACGGTCCAAGACATACATGAAATATATCTGAAAGTAACACTTCAAACTTGTGGTGTCTACAGGCTAACCACAGAAGGCTGCTTCCTATTTTATTTTCAAGAAGAACACGTGTTCCTTTGAACTTTCCAGTATTTGAGGAGGTTGTGTCGAAGCACATACCAATAACCTGAGAATCACATTTCCATGGCTGTAAAAGTTCAAAAACCGCATTAGCTGCTGCTTCCCCTGTACCAGATAACAGCTTAGGAATTCCAAGAAGTTTTGTACTATTATCTTTTAGAGAGGAAACTAACACTGGTAAACGGTCTACCTTTCTTGTTTCATTTAATGATAAATCAGGTAATAACTTTCCGTCCCAATGAACTACTGATTTTGAGGCATTAAACTCCATTTTTATCTGTTGCGCAGTTTCACTACGTAAGCGTTGACGTTCACGATGAACAGTACTTTTTGAAATAATTACAGATTTTAAAGTTTCATTACTCTTTGAACAGTCTGCTTCACCATCACCAGCCAGTTTTAAGACAGTTGCAAGTAACATTGTTGACTTTCTTACACTTATATTATTTCTATCAAAAGCAGCAGCAACTTTTGGTGTTATGACAGACCTTCGACTTCATTCATCTTTACCTGTGTGCTTCTCACGTAGTAACTTTTTTTGTGGTGTAATTTCTGCAGCATATTCATCATCAGAGTCTTCTTTAGAGTTTTCACTTTCAGTCTCAGTCTCATCCATTGTTGACGTAGAAGATGCAGTTGATAAAGCAAAGGAGTTCTGAGATGAAGCAGCTTCTTTTAATCGCTTTGCAAATTTTTTCTGTCGTTCAGCTGATCTTTTCTCACGTGTACAAAGCTTTCTGTCCAGAGATCCAATACAACCTGTCCTAGATTGTCTTTGTAATATGAGAAACTGACGATCCTCTTCATTTTTAATAAGCTGTTCCGAATTAGCGTGACTTATGTCCAATAACATATCCAGATTTTCACTATACATTATTTGATTCTCTTGGTCTTTTGCATTATTCCTTTTTTGATTTCTCATTAAGCCTACTTGTTTGCCATATAAATCTTTAATCTTTTTTAAGATATGCTGCTTATGTCTTATTGGCAACCTTGATTTTTCCCAAAATGGTACAATGTTATTGTTTACAAGAACAGCACTATCACTGATCGAAAGCTTCTTAGTACGATGAAAGTACATAAAATTGGTCATAACATCTCTTCCAGATGGCAGACGTGAACCTGTTATTGATTCAGTAGGATATCCAATAAGCCATACATAATTACTACTCCTAGTTTGTTTTGCTATTATATTAAAAAGAAACACTAAAACAAATTTCTCTTCTGGACAAAACAGCAAAAAGGCAACACTATATAGAAATATCTCAACAAACAGCAAAAATACCCATCTCAACAAACAGCAAAAGGCAACACATACAATAGAACAAACAACAACACAAGTGCAATAAGTGATGTTAGTGGTTACGGTTAAAGTTACAGTTAAGGTGCAATAAGTGATGCTAGTGGTTACAGTTAAGGTTCAGAAATCATATATAGATATATATTTGCACTACAGAAGCAGGCGCAGCTTTTAATTATGTTTTTTATTTTATTTTTTGTTATATAGATACTAAAAATTTATTAATAATGAAAATAAAATATATAATTGATCATCACTTATGCTTTTGATTAAAATTCCCGATTTTCACATAAATCAGTGTAGCTTGTGTGACCTTGAGGGACCTCTTAATCTTTTCCAAATAAGCTCTAACTTCATATATTTTAATAATAGGAGTAGAAGAAACTTTTTAGAGGGTGAAACCCACCTTTTTTAAGAATTTTTTTTTTACATTGAATTTTGGGACACCCTAATGGTCAGCCTATACGATCTATAATGTTAAAGCCACTCCTGAATCCATTGCGTTCTGTCGGTTGCGCCATGTCCAGTGTTACCTTCAAGCGATGTGAAAGAACCTTAGTGAATGTTTTGTAAACCACTGATAGGAAGCTGATAAGCCTGTAGTTTCTGCGATCACGCACTCTCTCTCTCTCTCTCTCTCTCTCTCACACACACACATATATGTATATTTAAAATAGCGGCATATGTAGGAGTTGTGCCCGTCTATTTGTCTGGGATCCTGGCATCACAATCAAACTACTGAACGGATTATGGTAACAACTGGTGTATGAAGGCTAATTGCATCAAAAACATTTTTAAATGTCGCTGTCGGACAGCATCGGACAACTTGCATTGATGTTAATTTTCATTGGCCTACACTGGTTGCCCGAGGATGCAGTAGTTTGCCGAACTACTGCATCCATATGTTGAACAATTTGTGTGTAATTAAATTAAAAAAATATATCGAACTTATTTTTGGATTATATATGGAAGCCAAGTGTTCAGTGACTTTTAAAACCGTAATGAAAATTAAAAGAAAAAAGCAATATTCATATATGCGTGCATATAAAGGTTATGTCACTAATTTGTCAGTTACTCCACCTTGCGTCAAGCATCCATCACTAAAGCATGTTTCAGGGGGAAAAACTTATTTAAAGAATCTATTTTAGAGGGATTCTTGTTATTCCCTATTCAAAAATATTCGTTACGCAGGTTAGTTGAAGTTACCTTTCTTTACAATTTCAGGTAGTTCTTACAAATAAACAAAACACTTCGTTGAGATAATCACTTTTTCTTTATGATAGTTTTCCTTTGTGTTCTTTACGGACGATATTTTAAGATGTATAATATTTCCAAGGCGAGATTTATTTTCTAAGGCGCGCAGTGAGATTTTTCTCATGGTCCCGCTGTGAAATTTCGCCCTGGACCTCGCAAAAGTTCCATTCGGTCCTGGTTCTTGTTCGTCGAATGTGTTGGAGGTGTAGAGGGCTGGGAGGTGTAGGGCAAAATAACTCTCCCTGGCGCTGAAACAAACTGCAAGGAGAGGGGATGGTTTGTTAATCCTCTCGCAACAATAGTCCGCCAACTCTCCCTGATGTGCAAAAAACAACAAGCGCCGGCGGGAGTCACACGATAGCATGAGTATGATTCTCTACCCCCACATTCTTTGAATTTGCACGGCGTTTGGGGGCGGTCTGAGGGATTAGTAGAAGTAACCCTCAGTCGTGGTCATCCCTGCATGGTCATTGCCGCTAAACAAAGAAGTGAAGCAGGGGTTGATTTGTCCCAGGGCAATGTCATTCATCTTCCTGACATCACTCTGCAGAATACTTCAAGGAGAATACTTGCTTTGTTGATACGTGCTTCGTTATTAAACTAACATCAACTGGCTGCAAAAGTGTTGACAGATACCACTACAAGTGTACTGTTAGTTTCCTTTGCCTTTTTTTTAAACATCTTCAGTTTTATGTGTTCTGAAGGCATTTTCCTCAAAAGCCAAGTGATATATCCGATGTCTGACTCGTTGCGTGTCCGGTTCTACAGGAGAGATGACGCAGCAATATGTCCCACAGGGGAAATTAATAAGGGCATTACTTCTCGTTTGGAAGCCGCTTTACCGGCAAAAAAAGAAATTCAAGAAATTCCATGGTCTCAATTTAAAACAGGAATAGGTATTGCACTGGTTATATTAGCAGCACCGATTCCCGTAGGAATCCTTCTCTTCGTACAAAAATATTCCATAATTTTTAATCATTTTTAGTGACCCGCATATAAGCCGTCCAAAGTACATAAAATGCATAAGGGTTTTAGGTCAAAAAATTATGCTTTTTGAAGTCCATTTTATTTTTTCTTTCATATTGGCTTCATTGTCATAGCGCTGGCCACACATTGCATGAATGCTGAAATCTTCAAGATTTAAAAAAAAAATTAGGAAAAGAATTGTTAGTCCTTTGCCCGCGGTACCCGTTACTGAACAAAACAATAAAAGTTATTCTGTGACGCGTCCCTGTCATACATTTAGTACTTATGCACACTTAAACTACCTTCCTAACGATAGTTAAGATCACCCTACAAAGTTTTACATTCTTTAATTTCCGTTTTGAAGAACAGATAACGATTTTTACTAACAAGGAAACAGTTTTTCAATGTTTGAACAATAAAATAATCTGATTTAAAATAAATGATATGGAAATCTGGTTTCAAACAATGCAGTCAAAACTAAAGGGATTTAATTTTTCACAATCGTTTATCCTTATCTCCTGCTACCTGCTATCGTGTCGTATGATCCCCAAATGTACCACATGGCACACGGATTAGGCGAATTTCTAAATTTCATTCCTCTTCTGACACCTTTAAATTCTGGCAAGTACGAAATATTTTCCAACTAGAAAGATTTAAAATAAAAATTTCTGCATCGGATAGAACTCCCGATGGGAAATGTATTTCATATAATTTCTTATTTTGGGTAAAGAATGGTTTGGCCACAAATAGTTGGCACCAACAATTAAATAAAACTGTTTATTTATTTAGTTTATTTATTTTTTATGTATTTAGTAGCTCCACTGCTAAATAAATAAAACTGTTCTGCATGACATGATTATGCAAAATTCTTAAGGATACCTGTAATCAATACAAAAAAGTTTTAATTTCAAATTGAAATAAGATATTTAATGTGGAAGGCATTTCTTAAAATATTTATGCATTATTACCCCCATTTCTAGGTCTGTTCGAGATACTTGTTCAGTGACTGACAGTGAAACACCAATGACAGTGGATCCAATGCCACTCCCAATAGATGAAGGACTTGACAGCCCAAGAATTGAATGTTCAGCATTGGGTGAAAAAAATGCTATTGCACCTGGATCACATGTACAAGAAGAACGTTCAGTTTCCCTATTGTGTCAGGAATATTCAGAGAACTATGCAGGAAACAATTTTTCTCCAGGGAGATTTGTATGTCAACTTGAATTGGTTATTAAACAGGCGAGAGATTTGGAAAAGCACATATACGAATGTAATTACGGGGGCCGGTTTGTATTTGAAAAAAATGTCTCGTAATGGTCTTCTTGCAACATTTGACTATGTTTGCAGTAAACCCATGTGTACAAAAGTTGCCAAGCTCAAGATAGATGCTGATGGAGATTGTCTTAATCAGCTTGCGGTTTTAGGTGCTCTTTCAACAGGCAGTGGTTTTTCACAAGAAGAAAAGTTCAGTACAATGGATGAACAGTACATGAGCAACTACAAATTTTCAGCATGCGAAAAGATAACTGGCAAGGCTATGGAAGCTTGTGCCAGAGATGCTCTAAACGAGGCCATAGAACAAGAAAAAAATTAGCAGAACAAAGAGGTGATATCGATGAGGATGGCTTCTGTTGTATCACAGCTATTGTTGACGGCGGTTGGTGCAAAAGAACTTATGGACATGGATATATATCTTCAAGTGGTGTTGCAGTTATTATAGGAAGTTTGACCCAAAAAATATTGTTTATCGGCATTCGCAATAAATTATGTCTGATATGTAGGGCAATGGAAAGTGGAAAAGTTCCAAGTAAGGACCATGTCTGTTGGAAAAATTGGAGTGGCCCCTCTACTGCCATGAAGAGTGACATTGTTGTGGAGGGATTGAATTACCTGCAGAATGTCCATAATGTCCGACGTACTCGTCTGGTGGGGGATGGAGATTCAAACACAATGTTTAGAGTCAAAGAAAAAGTTTCCTATGGTGGCAGAGTTCTGAAAGTGGAGTGTGCAAACCATGCAGTCAGGAGGTATCACAGAGCCCTTCAGCGAATGTAGTTGTCAACCGCAAAGTTTTCTGGTGCCAGAAGAATAAAGGCCAGAAAACTATTAAAACCCTATATACCTCTACTTACCATTGGTGCGAGGACTGCAATAAAAGACAACGCCATTTTAAAATACACTTAGTCTAAAACGGAAACTGTCGCAGGACTGATGAAAGAATTAAGAAACGGGCCCAGTCACATTTTTGGGGAAAACGGCGATTGCGGAAGTTTCTGCAGCAGGAAAGAAAGTGAAATGGATCATTCCATTTACAATGAAATGAAGAACACAGGAATGCTGCAGTCAATTCAGGGGAAATTGAAAAAATTCTAATTTCCTGTTGTGGAGCGTTAATATGGAATGCCACAAATAATCCGTGCGAAACGTTTATGAGCGTGTTATGCAAAACATATGGTGGAAAGCGTGTAGATTTTTCCAAGGATGGTGGAGTGAACAGACGAGCCAGCATTGCTGTAATATCATATCAAACACCTGCCCAAGGATGGCATTCTAAGGCTCACACGTTTGTCACTGGGAGAAGTCCCAATACTCCTGTTCGTCGGTCGTTTCTACACGACAAAATATGTATGTCAATCGACTAAAGCGCAATGCACTCTTTCCTACCAGCAGAACAAAGCGGAAAGTAGTCCATGTTCCACAAGGTGGGGACAACAGTTATGGCGACCATGCACAACAACCGGATATGATCCAGGACTTGTTTTCCTCCACCTGCGAGACTTTCATGTCAAAACTGAAAGTTGACAGAAATGACCAACTGGAACCTGAAACTCGTGATTAGTCACTCTCGGATAGGTGGCGCCAAGAAAGAGCAAAACGCATTTCCTCAAGCCACTTTAAGGATGTAGTTGACAGGCGAACAACAACACATAGTGCTAATCTGGTTAAAAGAATGATTTGCGGAAATGTGACACACACTGCAGCTATGAGATATGGGATGGCCAGCGAATCAACTGCATTGGAGCAATATGAACGAGAAACCTCAAATAAAGTTCAGCGCTGTGGTTTGTTCATAGACGTTAAAAACCCATTTCTGTGCACAAGTCCGGATGGCCTAATAGGTGAAAATAGTCTAATAGAAATAAAGTGCCCGTATTCCGCTAAAGATGCTGAATGTTTTGCAGAGGTTTGTAAGAAACACTCCATTGGGATTAAAATGATATCGGATGGGTCTGCGTTTCTCCTCAGAACCCATAAATATTTTTATCAAATTCAAAGGCAGCTTGCAATTAAAAATAGGAACTATTGTTACCTATTTATGTGGAGCCCAGCAGCCCAAAATTATTCGAATTGAAAGAGATTTTCCCTTCTGGGACAGAATAGTTCCCAAGTTGCGTGCATTTTACATAGAATGCATTCTTCCTGAATTAGTAGACCCAAGGGCGCCGAGGAATCTTCCTTTGCGCGAGCCAAAACACATAATCGATGCCCTTTCTAAAACAGAGGTCGGAGGTAAAAATAATAAAGCAGCAGTAGAAATTGAACCTCATGCACGGGATTTTCTGTCACAAGTACATCCTTCGGTAACCTCAACTGATTTTGCAGTTTCGTTTCCTTAATCCAGCAAAGATGAAATTTCTTCTATGTCACCTAGGGCGAAGCGAAAACGTGTGCCTAAAGTTATTTTCGATCTTTAGCTTCGTGATTTTGTTTCTGATAATTTGACGACCACCGTGAGCAAATCGATGTGTTGTGATAGGTCGATGAACCCCGACCCATCTCGGACGAATGGTCTGAAGCTAGGCCACTGTGCCATTGGGATGCTCATGTGAATTAATTTATTACTATCTTTATTTGTTTCTTGTTCGTATTGCTCTAATGAAGTTGATTCGATTGATTTGACAGCAATAATTTTCCTGGAAAATTACTTTTTCAAAATAGTTTGATTCTTATTTGCATTCATTTTCGTTTGGGAAATCAGAAAAAAGTATCTTTTTTTATTCCTTTCTGATTTAAAAAATTGGCTGAATTCCACAAGAGGGCCAACCGATTGTCTTGAAAAGCGAAAAGCACGCGGGGGGGGGGGGGGGAGACACCAGCTGAATTTTTTTTTATTAAAGCCAGGATAAGAAGGAAAACACGTATAGCAGGCAGGAACATTTCGGTATGTAAGAGACAATCACAATATACTCATCACTAGGTTGCTGATGCATGAACTCTGGACCCAAAAAATTCTCTTCCTCGATGCTGGCGATGCGTAGCTCGGGAAGGGATCTAGGGAGGGGGAATCACGAGCTGCTACGTGTTGTCCCACAGCATCGGAGGCATGTTCTATAAAGTTGAGGTCCGGAGACCTGGATGAACTAGTGGTCAGCGTTCGTGACTGCAATGGAGAAGGCCTCAGGTTCGATCCCAGGCATGTACGAACGTTCGAGCCACTAAATTTCCGCCGTGAGTCGGATGGACACGTTAAGTCGTCGGACCCCGGGTACTTAACCCCCGGTAATAAATAAGGGCGTTTTTCTCCCCTTTCTACCTCGCTTTCGTGTGACTTTCTTATCGGGCACTCTAGCCCAAATCTCCTACCTTCCTATTTCTAACGGTTGTTTAAGACCTTGGGTCAGACACTCCCTTCCTAAAAATCCTCTGCCCATGATTTGGATGAGCGGTCCGCATGCCGAATATCCTCGCTCTGCAGAAAATCGTCGACAAGTTGAGCAGTGGGCAGGCAAGCTTTATCTATTACCGTATCTGTCAGTCGCTTTCAGAGGAAATTACGGAACGTATGGACTAGAAAATTTGTATGGTCGCGTGGGGTTAGCCGTGAAAGGTGATACTGTCTGTCGCGGAGCCACCCACCCCTTCTCTTTGAAACTCCAATTTGATGATTTTAAATCAATTTATTTACTTTTTAAAACACTGATCTTCCCGTTTGCTGACCCAAACTTTCACACACATACGGGTGGCTTTATCGAGGCAGTCTAATAACTGTAAACCTATACTGGAGGGCACCTACGGGAGAATATTAGCGGCGATCGTAATAGGTTACGCCGAAGCACTTTGGGATGCACTTCTAAAGTCAACGTGAATCCTTTTGCAGCTATAGCAGGCGGGTATGTTAACGTTTTAGAACGCGGCTCTGCGTGTGGTACCAGGCACTATAAATAGTTCCATGATATCTTTACGGGAAGATTGTAACTACGTTTCTTCAACCATTGCTTCGAATTTGAAACAGCGGGCGCGATTCTGTTTACTACGTTATATTTCCAAAGCAGGTCCTACCACCCCAGTTGCTCCAAGATTTGTTTACGTTTCATATCGCGGCACCCATTGTGTTACTACACAATATATATGGGTAAAAACTATCTTTACAGAAAGACTTTGACTAGGTTTCTTCAATTAGTGCTTCGAATTTGACATAACGTACGGGGTTTAAAATGTGATTTTGCTGTTCACCGTGTTACACTTCCGAAATGTTGCGTTTATACTTTGGCTGCTGTTGAAGGCGGCTGTGCATTTTGCTTAATAGTATGGAAGGTTTTTTCAGCGTGTTTTCTATCTCAGATGCAATTGCAGTTTTTTTCTCTTTTTTATATTTGCTTTCTCCATCCGACAGTTGTATTATCTCCTATAAACTGTCGTATTTATTGTGCTATGCCATCCAATATCTGCAGATATTGTAGTATTTGCATGGAATTATTAGCTGTCCGCATCCTTTTTGTTGTATTATCGTCTTCTCGTACGCTCTTGTATTTATTGTACTGTGCCATCCTATATTTATTATGTTTTCGTCCGTTCGGCATTGGTATTGTAGAGTTTGCATCCAATTATTAGTTGTCCGCATTCTTCTTGTTGTATTATCGCCTTCCCGTACGCTCTTGTATTTATTGTACTGTGCCATCCTATATTTATAATGTTTTCGTCCATTCTCTACTGATATTGTAGTATTTGTACTGAATTATTAGCTCTCTGCATGCTTCTTGATATAGTGTGCCATCCAATATATGTCCACATAGATGTCATTCTTTCTCAACTGATTTTGCAGATTTTGTATTGAATTATCAGCTGTCTGTATCCTTCCTGTTTCATATGAGATGCTTGTTCCACTGATTTATGTATGTGTGCTAATAAAGAATTTGAACTTTGTTTTTTTCAATTTGTGTATGTTGAATGCTCACAATGTACGAAGTAAAAATGTGTTTGTGTGAAAGGAGATTAATAAAATTTCTAAAGAGATCTGATTTTTAACAAATTTTTCTTTTTTACTAATAATATCATCCGCCTAACCGTAAAATCCAAAGGATCAATGCCTGGCTTGTCCCCAGATCCTGACGGAGAACATACTTCATACGTTGGTTACTTTTTGGTGTTCCCAAATTACATTGCAGTACCAAATAAATCCATATGACATGCAATATTTGTTTTGTAAATTTCCATATTTCGATAGTGTCAAATTTGTTTGCCATTGTCATTTATTGACCAAGAGAGTTGTTTTACTACTCATAGTACCAATACTGCTAATAATTTACCAAGAAATTGGAAGGTTGAACTCAAAACTTTCTGTTTTTATTCAATTTTGAAATGCAATTACTCTGGGGTTAACGCCCTGAGTTACAGAACTTCAAAATTGCCCTCAAGTGATTTGTCGCGCCAAAAATCTGTACACAACTTTTTATGACTTGCAGTTCAATGTGTTACCAAATTTGATCTTTGTACTTATCGACTTGACTTGAGACAAACTTAGGTGCCACCTTTGATTATTGTACCAGTGTTTTTTATTTTCAGAAAGGAAGCTATAGCGTAAAGTTATTTTACATTTCCCAGATTTTGAAATGAAAAATGTTCCCACGAAATATTGTGCCGAAACGCTGAATTTGGTGGTACAGTGGAGTGCATACGGGAAAGAATATGCATAAAATTTTCAGGAAAGTGATAATCAAGGCCTGGTATAAGAAGTTGTACCCGGAATTTATCAGATTTAAGAATTTAATTTTTCAAATCAAAAATTTTTAGTACAAACGTTAGTATTTGGTGGTAAATTACACCAGCAACAAAGAATCTATATTATTTTATTGGAAAATCTGTAGAATACCATGGCTCAGCATGATGTTAAAACTCGATATAAAATATCAAACAGAAGTCATCGCTCTTTCCACGTTTATAAGTGAGTCACGGAAAAATTCTCATCGGCCGCCACCGAGAATCGAACAAAGGTCTCTTAGTTACCCGCCGGACATGCTACCACGGCACCACAGTGGCCTCCAATTCCTCCAGACTCACATGCGACTAACTGCCAAGCCATCTGGCAGTTAGTCGTATGTGAGTCTGGAGGAATTCGAAATCGTTGTGGTGCAGTGCAAGCATATCCGACGTGTAACTGGAAGACCCTGGGTTCAATTCCAGGTGGCGGCCAATGAGAATTTTTCCGTGACTCACTTATAAACGGGGAAAAAGCGATGACCTCTGTTTAATGTTCCTGGTCCACGTCAAATGTCTGTATTAATTATTCATTCGCCTTCTAATTATTTTTTCAGTTGCTGCTTACCACCTTTGGTGAATTCCCAGTATTGTGCGGGGCTCCAAGAAGCAACCTGCCAAATTGGCTTGGCACTTAGGGTGTGTGAGTCTGGAGAAATTCGAGGCTGCGGTGGTGCACTGGTAGCATATCCGGCGCGTAACTGGAAGATCTGGGATCGATTCCCGGTGGCGGACGATGAGAATTTTTCCGTGACTCACTTATAAATGTGGAAAGAGCGATGTCTTCTGTTTGATGTTCCTAATCCACGTCACTTGTCTGTGTTAATTATTGATTCGCGATATAATATAATTTTCTCACTTGAGATAAGCACAAATGAAAATTTTGAAGATACTTTGAAGTACAAATGAAATGATCATGGCACCTAAGCTTGCTTCAAGTCGGGTTGAAGCCCCGACTTGAAGCAAACTTAGGTGTCACTGCAGGTTGTCCCCGGATTGTCCAATATCATTACTTCTAAACATCTGATTGCAAAAACTCTTCCGATACTATTTGTAACGAATTAATACTGACATTTGACGTGGACCAGAAACATCAAACAGAGGTTATTGCTCTTTCCACGTTTATAAGTGAGTCACGGAAAAATTCTCATTAGTCGCCAACGGGAATCGAACCCAGGGATTTCCACTTACGCGCCGGATATGCTTCCACTGCACCACAGCGGCCTCGAATTCCTCCAGACACACACACACTAACTGCCAAGCCAATTTGGCAGGTTGCTTCTTGGAGCCCCGCACAATACTGGAGATTCACCAAAGGTGGTAAGCAGCAACTGAAAAATAATCAAATGTCTGTATTAATTATTCATTCGCCTAGGCGAATGAATAATTAATACGGACATTTGACGTGGACCAGGAACATCAAACAGAGGTCATCACTCTTTCCCCGTTTATAAATGAGTCACGGAAAAATTCTCATTGGCCGCCACCGGGAATTGAACCCAGGGTCTTCTACTTACGCGCCGGATATGCTTCCACTGCACCACAGCTGCCTCGAATTCCTCCCGACTCGCACACGACTAACTGCCAAGCCAGAAGCAATCTGCCAAGTGGCTTGGCAGTTAGTCGTATGTAAGTCAGGAGGAATTCGAGGCCGCTGTGGGGCAGTGGTAGCATGTGCGGCGCGTAACTGAAAGATCTTGGGTTCGTTTCTTAATGGCGGCCGATGAGAATTTTTCCGTGACTCACTTATAAACGTGGAAAGAGCGATAACTTCTGTTTGACATTTTATATTGAGTTTTAACATCGTGCTGAGCCTTGGTATTCCACAAATTTTCCGATAAAATAACATAGATTCTTTGTCGCTCTTGTAATTTACCACCAAATACCAACGTTTGTACTAAAAATTTCCTTTTGGAAAAATCAAATTCTTAAAACTGATAAAAAAAATTCCAGAGAGGGGGTGATTGAAGGGCATCTACCTCTCTCCCGAGCTCTGACACAAGAAAACACTAGTACAAGTTCACAAAGAAAATCCGGGCTGGGGAGAGAGGTAGATGGTAATTTTATTACAAATAATATGCTGAAAATTCAGATTTAGTTCCGCACATAACCGTTCGTTTCAGGGCCTCTTCTTTACAGTGGGCTATGAGGAAGACCTGTTGAGTTTTACGAACGACCGTAAATTGTTATTTGGCAGTGGCCAAATAACAAGTTTTCGGTTGCTGTGTGTTACCAAACCGTGGAAAGAGCGATGTCTTTGTTTATTTATAGCAATTGGATTGACACTTTTTTTGTTTAAAAATGTAAAACTTAGTTTAAACACCCACCAACAGGGTGTTAAAACTAAGTTTTATTATTTTTAAACTTTAATTTCCTAAGGTAATGCTACTACTTATGGCACACTGTTGGGCCAAAAAAATAAACAAAAAGATAAACCACTTTTCGCATGTAATATATTCAGAAAAATTTCGATTAACTTGAATACCCTAGATATTGTGTTGCTACTTTGCAGCTAGGGTAAATAATAGAGATTGTAATAAAACAGTATTTGTGAATGTGAAACAACTAAAACTGAATATTATAAATATGTCAAATAAAAACTAAAACGTATTCGACTTATACTAGTATTTTATTGGAAAAAAGAATTAATAATTAAAAAATTCATTTTATATATATTTTACAAGATTCTAATAATTTACTAAGTAATATCGTGATGTAGTCAGTGAAATATTTAATCATTGCGGAGCATCAGAAATTAAAAACAAATCACTTGGCACTAATAAAATAAAAAATTTGAATTAATTTATGGTTTTTCATCTTTTCGTATTTCCTGTACTATCGTGTTGCACTACTTTTTCATAATTTAAAAAGTTATTTTGTGTAGTCTAATTTTTTCATTTTAAATACCTTTATCATGAACCTCTTACTAAGTATATGTAAAGTGTTCTAAAAGGTGATTTCTAAATAAATTGTATGCTTCCTGTTGCAAGCGGAAACTCTTGTATAGGCTTCCGCCCTACTAGTCGGTTATATGATCTGCGTGGAAGGAACTGAAAATGGCATTTTTAGAGGATCCTTACTTGAAGTTAAACAAAATTTAAAAAGTTAAAAGAAAGAATCTATTAAAAATCTTAGTTTACTAAAAGAATAAATGAATGAGTTTCTGAATGGAAAAATAAGGTAAAAGATTAATAGATTCCTTAACAGTCCCTCATGCGTCGGCCTTTTTTTAGAGTCGGACATGAGGTATAAATTAAAGAAAGAGAAGAAAAACGTATTTCTGCTGAATAAATGGAACAAGATCTGTAAACTCAATGCAACGAGGTTGTCTTATTTATTAACTTTGGGGGAGGGGGTCTTTCCAGTGCAAGTGACAAACGTGTCTTTCCAGTGCAAGTGGTCTTATTTATGAACTTTTTCGGGGAGTGGGTGTCTTGCCAGTGCAAGTGAAAAAATTAAAACGGAATTTCCGTTTTTATTTAGCCATCAAAATAGCTTAAAATCGAGTTGCTAAACAAACTCCCCAAGTTTCACTGCATTTGTCTTTCACTAATAGAGTCAAGGAATTGAATCACTTGCCCTCGAAAAACACTCCCCCCCCCCCCCGCAAAAAAAATAATAAATAAAAAAAACATAACATTGAGTTTACAGATCTCGTTCTATTTACTCAGTAAAAATACCTTTTTTTACCATCGGAAATAGCAAAGTTTCAACTGTTATAGTTTCGTAAGCATCTAAGTACGGGAGATCACCGTCCCGTTAGAGAGCACCAGTCCACTGGGTAGAGTCTCTTATTTCCTAATTCCATGGTCTAAGGTCTAAAGCCCGAAAAATTTGCTCTACGATGAAATCTCCGATCGATGAATTCCTCTGAAGCCAATGGGAGACCGCTCCTATTTGGATTGCAGTGTTTCGCTGACGCCAACTCCTGAGGCAGTCACTCAAAGCGTATAAGCCACGCCCAAGGAGTGATGTTTTGCGCCATCTATCGCAGAAGATGAAGCTTAACACTCATTCAAAGACACCCTTATTAAAGGCGGGAGAGCTTTATCTCAAATCGTCGGGGAACGCAAGAACGGTATCCATCCGCGTTGATGTGCTCTTCTATGGTTTCCTTTCTTATCCCAACACACATCTCACAAGCAGTGGGGGGTCTAGTGAAGGCCGAACTGCTTCCACTACTGCCTGTTTAAGTAACCAACCCTTCGAGTTTCCCCGATTATCAATTTGTTGTATCTATGTCGTTAATGTTGGGAGAGGTCTTCCACCCCTTCCTCCTGTCCGAGTTGTATCCCAAGTTGAATCATGTGTCGTATTAGTGAATCCCACCCATCACACTTCTCACAAGGAGTGGGGATTTTGAGTGTGGGTCTGGTGGAGGCCAAACTGCTTCCCCTACTGCCTGTTTAAACAGCCAAGTCTTCGTGTTTCCCCGATTGTCAGTTGATTGCCTCTGTATTGTTAATGTTGAGAGAGGACTTCCACCCCTTCTCCCTGTCCCAGTTGCATCATGTGTTGTATTAGTTGTATCCCACCCACTCACACATCTCACAGGCAGTGGGGATTGTGAGTGGGGTGTCTGGTGGAGGCCGAACTGCTACCCCTACCGCCTGTTTAAGTAACCAACATTTCGGGTTTAACCGATTGTTAATTTATTTATTGTCTATGTGTTGTTTATATTGGGAGTCTTTTTCCACCCCTTCCACCTGTCCAAGTTGTATCCCAAGTTGGCAGAAACAGCCGAAAGTGCGAAGCTCCTGATTCTACAACTTCTCATTAAAAATTTACTATGAGACGTTATGGGAAAAAACATCTTTTGTTATGGGACAAAAACATTTATGTACTATTTTTGCCTCGCTGAACAAGTTTGTAATTAACTTTTTTGCCCTATCTTCAAAGGAGGGTGCGATAGCCCCCTCAACCCAACCAAAAAAGGAAGCGAGGGGATCCCTCATGGTTTTATTGTGTGTGCCATGAGGGGTTTCCTATACAACTGCACAAGAAGTAAATCTCTAACTGCCATAGTTCGTGAGTTATTGACCTGATCAAGGACTTTTCTTGTAACCCTGTATATAGGGCTTTCAAAAAGTCTCCCCGCTGGGCTTTCAAAAACTATTGACCTGATCAAGTCCTTGTTCTTGTAACCCTGTATATAGGGCTTTTTTCAAAAAATATTGACCTGATCAAGGACTTTTCTTGTAACCCTGTATATAGGGCTTTCAAAAAGTCTCCCCGTAGGGCTTCCAAAATGTATTAACCTGATCAAGGACTTTTCTTGTGACCCTGTATATAGGGCTTTCAAAAGTCTCCCCGCTGGGCTTTCAAAAAGTATTGACCTGGTCAAGGACTTTTCTTGTAACCCTGTATATAGGGCTTTCAAAAAGTATTGACCTCATCAAGGAATTTTCTTGTAACCCTATATATAGGCCTTTCGAAAAGTCTCCGCGCAGGGCTTTCAAAAAGTATTGACCTGATCAAGGACTTTTCTTGTAACTCTGTATATAGGGCTTTCAAAAAGTATTGATCTGATCAAGTCCTTGTTCTTGTAACCCTGTATATAGGGCTTTCAAAAAGTCTCCCCGCAGGGCTTTCAAAAAGTATTGACCTGATCAAGGACTTTTCTTGTAACCCTGTATATAGGGCTTTCAAAAAGTATTGACCTGATCAAGTCCTTGTTCTTGTAACCCTGTATATAGGGCTTTCAAAAAGTCTCCCCGCAGGGCTTTCAAAAAATACTGACCTGATCAAGGACTTTTCTTGTAACCCTGTATATAGGGCTTTCAAAAAGTCTCCCCGAGGGGCTTTCAAAAAGTATTGACCTGATCAAGGACTTTTCTTGTAACCATGTATATAGGCTTTTCAAAAAGTGTCCCCGCAGGGCTTTTAAAAAGTATTGACCTGATCAAGGACTTTTCTTGTAACCCTGTATATAGGGCTTTCAAAAGTCTCCCCGCAGGGCTTTCAAAAACTATTGACCTGATCAAGTCCTTGTTCTTGTAACCCTGTATAAAGGGCTTTCAAAAGTCTCCCCGCAGGGCTTCCAAAAAGTATTAACCTGATCAAGGACTTTTCTTGTGACCCTGTATATAGGGCTTTCAAAAAGTCTCCCCGCTGGGCTTTCAAAAAGTATTGACCTGGTCAAGGACTTTTCCTGTGACCCTGTATATAGGGCTTTCAAAAAGTCTCCCCGCAGGTGTTTCAAAAAGTATTTACCTGATCAAAGACTTTTCTTGTGACCCTGTATATAGGGCTTTCAAAAAGTCTCCCCGCAGGGCTTTCAAAAAGTATTGACCTGATCAAGGACTTTTCTTGTAACCCTGTATATAGGGCTTTCAAAAATTATTGACCTCATAAAGGAATTTTCTTGTAACCCTATATATAGGCCTTTCGAAAAGTCTCCGCGCAGGGCTTTCAAAAAGTATTGACCTGATCAAGGACTTTTCTTGTAACCCTGTATATAGGGCTTTTATATTGCATGACAAATTCTTTTTATTCTGCGCGCACCAGTATGGAGCACAAAATTATTCACTGCGTATCTGTCTCCGATTTTTTTTTCTTTTTTTTTGCTTTTCGAAAATGAAACGGAAATAAAACCGGGTAAGGAACATTTTGACCCGATCCATTTGACCCACTAAAAATTGTCGGCCCGTTGACCCGTGTGCTGTTTTCATCTCTGGCGGGAATACCTTCAAGGTGA
Source organism: Macrothele yani (assembly GCA_039090855.1). Lineage (NCBI taxonomy): Eukaryota > Metazoa > Arthropoda > Arachnida > Araneae > Macrothelidae > Macrothele > Macrothele yani. Next base: position 37,260,785 of record CM077031.1, on the reverse strand, counting down.
AGGTGTTGCGGTCATGGAGTAGCCAGCAAGCTCTCCGGACCTTCATCCTACAGAACACCTGTGAGGTGATTTAGCGAGACGGCTCTGTGATCCTTTCCAATAAACGTACATTAACTGCGAAGTGCTCCTGTACAGGGGTACGACAGACTGCTCACGGAATTTATTGGCTTTCTTTTGTACAACATCCCACAACGCAGTATGTCACAGGTCACCATGAGAGGCCATCACACACCACATTAAGTCACATTTAGGCATGTCCTTCTGGTATAAGGAATAAAGTTGGGTAGTTTACACCAGTAATCCAAAAAGAATTAGAGAGTAGAAATCAGATCATATGTAGAGGGTTTTAGGAAGGGAGTGTCTAACCTCAGGTTTTAAACAACCCTTAGGAATAAGAAGCTAGAAGATTTGACTAGAGTGCCCAATCAGAAAGGGACACGAAAGCGTGGTAGAAAGAGGGAGAGAGACTCCCTTATAAAATTAATAATTCATTTTTTTTATTTGTAATAATTAATTACCGGTACTGGCCGTTCTGGCAATAAATTATTACTTGGGCGGCCAGTACCCGGAGTGCGACGGCTTAACGTGCCCATCCGACGCACAGCGAATATTTAGTGGTTCGAGCTTTCATACCAACCAGGCATCGAACCTGAGGTTCCTCCATGGTAGTCACGAACGTTGACCACTAGGCCATCCGCGGACCATGAGTGCGTAGAAATCCGTTTATTTGGTGCAACGAATATTTATACAACTAGGCAAAAAAAATGCTAGCTTTCACCATGACGGATAGCTCCGTCAGGCCGAAGTAACGTCTAAGATAAAATAGGTTCTAAAAACATTAAATACAAATATGGTACTCTGAAAGTTGGCATATGGTTCGCTCTAAGCATGCGTCTAAAAACAAATCATTATCGGTTGTCACGGAGTAGTGCGCGCCACGCATGAGGAAGTTCTGCTGAAACATCCTCATTGTAGGTGTTATTGTTGGCCCATATCTCAGGAAACGGTTTTAGAGTCTACGTATATTTAGCGGTTCGAGCGTTCGTCCTACTGGGATGGAACCTGAGGCTTCCCCGTGGAAGTCGCGAAAGCTGACCACTAGGCCATCCGTGGCCCATCTCACCTTTTAGTGTACCGTGTTTAAATTTAATGTTTTTTGAATTTAGTTTATCTTAGACGTTACTTCCGCCGGACAAAACCATCCGTGATGGTGAAAGCTAGCACTTTTTTGTCTAGCTGTATAAATATTCGTACATACATACATACATACATAGCACTAAGCTATCTGAGATTCAGAGGTTAGCTCCAAAAAGAAATACAAACTACCAGATATTTTTACTTACTGTTGTCATATCAAACTTCTCCATTTACAGCGATTATGACATACAACTCGGCCTTCACTGATATCCATTTCACGCCATACACAAGATCTTTTATACTTCATACTCATAATCTTTTTCTCATGCAGACACTCCTGATACTGATTCACCCATGTCTTTCTTGGCCTTACTCTGCCTTTCCTTCCTGCCACTTGGGCTAAAATGGTTTCCTTAGTAAGCATCTCATCACTCATTCTTTCAACATGTCCAAATCGCCGAAGCATATTGGTCTCCACCTTGCTAACAACATTTTGATTTACATCACACAACTGCAACACATCTTCATTCCTCACACAATCAGACCGAGTCTTGCCACAAACCCCCGTAAGTAACGCATTTCTTCAGCACACAAACGACTCCTACGTTTCTTCTGCAGTACCCAGGTTTCACGGCCATACATCAGAGTATTAACAATTACACTTTCATACACAGCCATGCGGGACTCTCTAGAGAACCCATCATTCCTGTGAAAACCTCGCAGAACAGCAGTAACTTTCAATGAAGAATTCACTCACCTACTAATTTCACCATCCAATTTGTTCTCTCTGTCAAACATGCTTCCTAAATACACAAACTCACTCACCTGGTCAATCGCAGTGCCGTTTATTCTTACATTATATTCAGTGCTACCAGTTCCTCTCTCAAACACCATAACTGTGGGTTTTCCCTTATTTATACTCAGCTGGAATTTCATGCAAACTTCGTACATCCGAGACAACATACTCTGCAAATCACTTTTGCTCTCTGCCAACAGGACAGTGTCAGCAGCATACAGCAATCTGCACGCACGGATATCACCAAGACATAAACCACTATCATCTATTTTGGCATCACGCCTGCACGTGTCCATAAATATATTAAACAGCCATGGTGACATTACGCAACCTTGTCTAACTCCTGCACCAATAGAAAACCATTTTGATAAAACACCATTCACTCGTACACAAGCTCCACTACCAGCATACATGGCTTTTACACTATTAAGTAGATTCCCAGTAACACAATATTCATTCAATACCTTCCACAAAAGTGTCCTATTTACTCGGTTGTAAGCTTTCTCTAAATCTATGAAGGCAACAAAAACTTTCTTACCAACAGCCAGATACTTTTCAATCATCGAATAAACGGGTTTCTACTCTGTAATCCGTCTGACATGTTTATTACTTTGTTTATTTGTAATGCATTCACTTCTTACCTTCATTTTGGAGTACATTACGTGCAGTTGTCCATTTATTTTGTGCTCCGTTTATGTATTACATCTCCAATGGTTTTCTCACAGTGTTGTCATTAGTGTTTGGAACAACCTTTACACAATGTATAAATTGTGGAGGGAGTGCACAAAAAACTTCCCAGAATACTTAAAGTTTTTCATTACAGTGGAGCAAGTTAAGTTAAAAGAGGGAATGTTTTTGAGCTACGGGGAAGCTATAGAAAGTCTGTGCGCGGGGCAGGGGTCAGAGAAACAACGAATATCTTACACAATAATAATGTTGACTTCATCGCACTTAGGGAACACGTTTAAATTTGAAATCTAATTGGCATTGGGGAAAATATCGGACTGCTAGTTGCGAGTGTAACGTTAGACCTAAGCAAGACATCTCGGTAGTGCAACAAGTTGCAGTGAAAGACATTCTGTTATGAGGAACTAAGGCCACGCCACCTTTTTCGTTGTGCGAGCAGTACCGCTGCACACGGCACCAAGCTTAGAGGCACCAAGATTATTTTCTTTCATTCTTTTGAAATGATGGTGTATATGAAAAAAAAAAGGGGGAAAGGAAATGAACGAAAAATGTAATTCGAGAGGATCACCAATGAAGATTAGGGGTGACGGAACAATCCAAATCATCACAAAAAATTAAAAATATATATTGCTACTATGAAACGCCACCAAAAGGAGTGTCCCTATTCATTTTTTTACCTTGGGATCAACGCGCGCTTTTGCCACTCCTTCAGGAACCAACCAATAGAACGCTAGCTGGCTTCTGTTTTCGAATGGGCGTGACCTTTTCTAAAAGTGAAACTTTCACCTGCGGCTAAAGTCCGGTACAACGTCGCCCGGCGGTGCAATGCTACCTGCGCTGGCTGTGCACCGTTCGTCCGAGATGGGTCTGAGTTCGAATCCCATGTGAGGCACAGGTGGTGTGTTTGTCTTTCGGCACTGGCTCTCTTCGCTCCCCGGAAACAATAGCCCTAAGTTTGGAACTGGCAACGGTTTACTAAGTCCGTTCATTTGCTCACGGTGGTCGTTAAACCACAAATTGAAAAAAAAAGCATTCAATCCAAAACACACATACACACACACACACACGCAAATACTTGTGACGGGTATTACCAAATATTGTCGCACAGGACTAATGGGGTAACCAGAAATTTCTTAAAGGGGGTCCATGGATTTCATTCGTCGTTTAAAGCCTCTCGGAAAAAGAAATACTACAAGGGAGAATCAGGACAAAACCTTCAAAAGTCACTGAAAATGAACTTTTTAAAAAAGATATATATACATATATATATTGCTTTAAATTTGTACTCAATGCTCCTGAGTTCGTACTGAAACGCGGACACCCCTTGGTTACTCAATCCCGTAGCTAAGGGGTGTCCTCAGTGTTCGCCCCCTCCATTGGCTACGACTCTGCACAGGGCGCGAAAAACTCAAAAATAGTCCCTGTGAGAACCAATGCAAAGAAGGTGGGCTGTCAGGGGCGTATTCACACGGAGCCAGGAAGCCTTGTCTCCCCAAAAGTGTTTCATTTTTAAAAAAATTGCCAAAATGCAACTGACATTAGGAAAAAACGCATTATTTTTTCCTTCTATTTTTTATTAAATTTAATTTTATTCTGCTGCATTTCAAAACTGTCCACATATTTCGTAAGCCACCCCCACTCACACACACACACACACACCACCACCACCACCACCCGGAAAAAAACTCTATATACTCTCCATGTGGCGGTTGTTTAAAAAAAACAGTTGCTACGCTTCATTTCAGCTATGCAAGAAGTTAAAAAGTGAAATCTATACCATTTCTGTTGCAACGATTCCGTTCCATATGTGGTCGAGATTACGGACACCAGTCCTACGCTTTCTCTTTCCCCTACTAGAAACACGTTGAATCTGATTCCGTATTCCGACTTCAAATCTTCCGTTCCAGGATGATGTATTTTCAAGTTATTTGAGGCATGTCTACTTGCATAAGCTTTAGGTAGTCGATCTACATGAAAATGGTAGTGAGGGCTTCGATAACTTCGTAAAGTTCTTCCTCTGGCCCGCCAAAAAAGCTATCCTATTCTTCGGTTCTATTGTATAACCGTAGCCCTAATAATGATTAGTTATCAATTAACTAAAAGAGAATATGATTAAAAAAAAAAAAAAAAAGAATAGCATGAATTTCAGTATGAACCGGAACGTCAGAAACTACTCCTGGTGTTCAGTGTTAGTTATTTTGAAAAATTGTAATTGCAGATGCGGCTGGATACTAAATGACGAAAATTTGTGTGTAATCAACACACACGACCAGTATTACTGCTCCTGCAAACTCATCCAATAAGCATGGTTATAAGATTTCAAGCACCCAGCGATTAAGCTTTTTTGTCTTACCGGCTTATGTGGTGGGGAGCGCTATATTTGTAGTTTGTCCCGGGCGCAGAAATGCTTAGTTACGCCTCTGAATTGGGAACCAACGATACGAACTTCCATGGCACACGTTACAATTTCTTTCACTACAATTTTAGCTTACTTACTTTTTTTTGCGTTAAACTTCTTTACAGTATTTGCTGTCATATGACTGTTTATGAATTTTACTTTGTAATCTCACAGGGAATATTTCTCTCTCATATCATTTTTTAACTATAATTACAAAATGGTGTCTTTCTACTACTCTGTTAGACCTTCGCTCTGAGGAATGCCTCCATTAACCAGAAGTACAAACACTATATTTAACGAAAATATTTTTCATGTAACAAAACTTTTGTGAATTCAAAAAATCCACGTAATTTTATCCGAGTATCGTAAAATCTTCTATGGCTGCACTCGCTATGTGTTCTAACTGCTTAAATATTTGGGTAGCAGGGCTAAAGGATGGAATCGAAGAAAAGTTCGGTAGGTTGAAGCAGACCTGTAACTCCACTCTTGCTCTCAACTGATTTTGTAAAAACAAAAAAAGAAAAGAAAAAATCTTGTGTACGTTAAAATGATAGAAAAACAGTCGTAACAAAGGAAATGTCTTCAAGATCGTCTCAAAGCTGAGAGATTGTTGACAACTATATTATTTACTGTATCATTAATTTAGTACTTTCAATTTGAAGAGCGTTTTCATAGAATGAAAAATTAGGAGTATTAGATTTAAAACATATTTAATTTTCCAGAAATAAATTTAGACATTTTACTCGTCGGAATTTCCTTTTCTATATTTTCTTTTTTTTCAGGTTTGTGAGATCGCTATTACTTTTAGACTGAATATTGCCCGACTTTCTTCTTCATAAAAGTTCCTATTGGAAGGAGGCTGACCTCTCGGCTCGGGACCTTAAAGGTCCTGCGGTATCACTAATGAACAGCCGAGATTCGGAAGTGTCGTTAATCCATTGGTACCGGGTAGACACCTAGATCTAAACATGTCTAACCCAACTCCTCGGTGTAGCATAAGTAGTGCCCACTGGATCCACAAACCAACCAACTGAAATTGAACCGTATCACACGGAATTGCCAATTCCATTTTGAAACAAAGGAGTGTTTCATCCAAGATATCTTTTTTCTCTTACTTTTCCGGTTTCAGAGATTTTCTGGGGAAGGTATTTTTTCTGGATGATTTTCAACTAAATTTGAGCACACTGGCACTCCCTCAAATTTCCATTTCCAGCTCTGGTTGCAAACCATAGATACAAAGTACTAAGCCTATACCTCTGAGCGAGAATAATCTTCAAAGCATTCACCATTAAAAGCTTTGATGATAAAACGCCGTCCGACGCCATTAATACCCAAAACTTTAATATGTTTAAGACTTCACATTCATCAGATCATAGTTTTGTGCCGAAGTATACGCTTAGTCAATATCAGCCGTTTCAGCACGGCAGAATTCCCTTTAATAAGAAGTTTAAAAGCACTTTACATTGAAAAGCAACATTAAAATCCCCACAAGAACTTTCAGGACCCCAATGGGTCACTTTCATCAGGTGGTATGTGCACTGCAAATCGTGATGTGCATACCCCAGGTCTTAAGTTGCTGGTAAGATCACTGAGTGAATCTTGCACAGATAACGTTTCTATTGTTATCTTGCTTTAAATTGTGGTTATAGCCACTCCATCACAGGGAAAGGAACGAAATACAAATCAATAATTTCTCATGGAAATTTTGCTAAATATTGCCTCAGCTGAACTTATCGCTCAGTGTAGAATACTTCTTAATCCCTGAAAAGTTGCACATATCCTTTATATTAACAATACGAAGTGCATATGAAAAGCAGATAGATAATGGGAAATTCCAAATCAGCGAAAAATTGCGGAAATTTACAAGGTTTATTTTACTGCAAGTTCTACAGCTTTAGGACAAAGTAATGCTCGCAATCATGAAAATTATTGCTCAGCATTCAACTCTTAGTGTAAAATTGTTCAGATTATGTGATAAAGGAAATCTGATATATTTGTATTTACGTTTTTGTTGGAAAAAAGAAAAATATTAATAAATAAATAACATATTTCTTAATTCCAGGACTTTTCCAGGTTAAATAATTAAAAAAGGGCTGACTCGAATGGGTGAGTCTTTTAAATTGATGAATACGGTGTTTCGTAGAGATTCTCCGAAGTATGTTTAGTCTGTACAACCAACGACCCTTGAAATATGAGACGTTGGCACGATTACCCTACGCATTTCTTTCCTTGTGGATGTGGGCGGAGGAAGCATTGGTGTTCCTGTTGACCCAGTGTCGTCTCTGACAGTTTCCCGTCTGGGTCGCTGTCATTTGGTCCGGGTGTACCTACGGGTTACACCCACCTTTCTAAGTGACCTAGCTGCCAATTTGTGTGAGGGGCCTTTCGAGTTCTTAGGAGGATCTGAATGAATCGGGAGTTTGTCCGGTAGACCGTGGTGGGAGTGTGTGTAAGCATCAGTGAACCATGTCCAGGTTTTTACCTGTGGCGTATTGAACAGTGGGAAGATGTTGCGCTGCCACAAAGTTCGTATATGGGGAGGGGACGTCGTTCGACAGCACATTGGGGCGCTCCCTCTCCCAGTCCCCATGATTTGGGGGTCCTTTACGAAGACAATAAATTTGGGCTACAGTGCCACAGAGAGGGGAAAGAAGACTATCTTATTTATTACCGGAGGCCAAATGGCTTCCTCAATAATCTTTGGAACTTAAAGCAGTAGAATTGCTAACTAAAATTCCAGAAGTTAGAGCACCTTTAGAAATAAATTTTATATGAAAAGTTCCGCAAGCAAGAACTTCGCAGTTATTTATAAGAAAGGACCAACAGTTCTTAATAAAATTATAGAGCAACTTATTTTAATTTTAAATATTTGAAGCTAAGATGTTAAACGATATAAACTGTAAAGATTTTTAAAACATATTATTTCGGCTCCCGATATAGTGTTAGTATTATGTTCAAAAAATTTTAATATAATAATTAATTCAATTTTAATTTTATTTATAGGGTTTTTACAATTTACTAAAAAATAGTAAAATATACAAAGTATATACATAAAAGATGAAAATAATTGTCACTAATAATAGTAATGTAAAGGATCCATTGATGTTTTTTCAATATTATCTTTCATATTTCCTGTGCTATTGTTTTACATCACTTTCCTGTCCTATCTTGTTTTAAACAATTATTTTGCTTACTCTACTTTTTTTCAGGTTTTTTTCCTGAAATGCCTTCGACAGGAACCTCGTACGTTTTGTAGAGTGTTCTTCAAGGGGATTCCTAGATAAATTGTATACTTCCTGTTGCATGCGGTCACTCTTGCACAGTCTCCCACCTAATCAGTTGGTTGTCTGCTCTGAATGGAAGTATGAGGAAATGTTCGTTATTACAGGATTCACTCATGAATATTTCATATTTCAAAATTTAAAAAGTATACATCAAAGTGCGAATAAATGTTAAAATAAGGTAAAAGATTAATAGTTTCTTGAAACAGTCCTTTAACAGTCCCCCATGTGCCGGACTTTTGTAAGTCTCGGATATGAGATGATGTATACTCCAATTGATTTGCTTGAAAACAAACAGAACACGTTTTCAAGCAAATCAATTGGAGCATACATGACATTGATGAGGTTCCCCTGCCCTCCCTCCGTCGGAATGAGTAAATGTTTCTAAAGATCAGTTTTTCGAGCAAATTATGATTATTTTCTTTGATGGAAGGTTTAACGACCCCCGTGAGCAACTCAGTGGGCTGTAAGCAGTCACCCGTCCTTAATTTAGGGTCACTGGTTCCAGGGAACGGAGAGAGCCAGGGCCGTAAGACAAACACAACATCCATTCCTCACCGGGATTCGAACCTGGGCACCTTTCGGACGAATGATCAGAGGCCATCGCTTAGACCCATAATATGCGCCACCGGAGCGTCGCAAATTATTTTAAGCATACATCGCATTGGTTAAACTTTTCACCCGTTTAAATGAGTTAATGCTTCGAAAGATCACTTTTCGAGCAAATCGTTTGGAGCATACATCCCATTGGTGATGATTTTTCCTGGTGTGAATGAGTAAATGCTCAGAAAGATAAGTTTTTCGAGTAAATTGCTTAGAATATACATCGCATTGGTAAGGCTTTTTACCTGTGGGCATAAGCATATGTTCCCAAAGATGACCCGAGTTTCTATTAGAATTTTTATCTATGTTAGCACAACAAAATGTCATACTGTTCAGTGCCATTCTGTCAATCAAAATGGGAAATTAAGTTGGTCATATCTAAATAGACTTCATATACGCGCTTTACTACAAAATGCTCTTCGGAAATTAAAAGATTTCATATTAAATGTTTCTCCTTTGCTTGCCTGTGAAAAGTAACTGCAGGATGTTGTCGCTCGGAATTGTCACATCCGTAAGCGCAACAACACATGACTTCTGAAAAAGATAACTTCAAATTTCGAAATTCAAACTTCTCAGGTACGTAACCCAATGGCTTAAAACCACCATCAGAGGCTTAAGATGGCCGCCACACCGTCAGCGTCGTCTGCTAAGAAAATTCATGTTTGTGACGTTATACTTTCGCCCCTTATTCCTACCTTCATGTTTTTCATCTCAGAAAACAAATTGTGTCTCAAGAAACTTTGCCAACAAACTATGAATAGTGCTATCGATTGTTATTTTTGACTGTCGAAAACTATCGATAGTTCTGCATAGAAAGGAACATTTGCTGCGGCTGCTTGTAATATTTAATGCGCGGACGACTACAAGTTCAAGAGCGTACCTTCTTGCCAGAAGAGCGAACCATGTTGTACTCATACGCTACAGAATATAATTTGTACATGTTTTGTCATTGTTTTTAATGCAGATGTTGAGAGTTTTTCGTTCTTTCGCATATCATTCCCTGATTCGAAATACAAAATACAAATATGCTTTTTTGTGTAGTACAGAACACGGGAGAAGTGTAACTTTCGGTTCTGCTTAGAACGGCTTCCATTAGTATCTGATTTGCTGCGTCACTGCATTTTTGGTTTTCCTGTTAACAGCTTCTTCGCAGGTCTGTTTCCAGCTTATTCGTATCTTTTGCAAATCAAAGAGGGTTTTGTCCGGTTTTTTCTGCCAACAACGTACAAGACACATTAAAATAAAGGGTGGATTATGTGGACCTATTTCCTGTAAAGATCACTACAACATTTATCGCTCTCCTAACAACGACGTCATCTTTTTCTCTTGTATTCTTCTACCCGTCATTTCGGCACAGCAACGAACCGTCCTTTTAACGGACCAAAGCTTCACATCTTCGCCGGAGCGAAGTGTTAGGCCTACCGATGCTTCTCTTCACAACGTCTGACACGCAGGTCAATATTACAATAAAAATCTTTAAAACACGTTTAAATTATGAAATTTCTGCACCGTTTGCCAAAAATGTCCCTACTCTAAACTCTGTACGTCGCACTTTTTACAGGTACTAACATTTTCCCGACGAAATAATTTAGGACGCTAATCTACACACAATCATTTCCCATGTGGATCGTGTATCCCTCCGCCGGGTTTCTGAGAAATTTTTTAATGTTTGAGATAGAAACTTTTGAGATTAAAACCACTGATTCTTAATTTTGACATGAGTCATTTAGTCCAACTTGTCGCTTCTTCACCCAGGGGAGGCGGTACAGCTGAAGATCCCACGAAATACACTCTCAGCTAACACAACTTCTTGCAAATCGAAGTCCTGAAACTGGGCATTACAGATTAGCTAAACAAACTAAGAACCCTGTGTTACTTTGTAAAAGTAAATTATTATTTAATATCGCAGCACCCACGTGGAAATTTGCATTTTGTTGTGATAGTTTTTATAACGCATAGTGGAAACATGGAAAGTCAGATCGTGTAACGTAAATTAGCGGGACGACACTTCTCACTTCAAAAGTAGAGCTTACATCTTTTATTTAAACATTTCCGCGTTAGAGAGTCTAAATATCAATTACTCAAAAAAAAAAACATTTTTCGTAAGAAATCTTTGTAGCTTGTTTCTATGACTTGTAAGGGTGGCTTGGCGCAAGCGATTTATGTAAACAATATTGGGTGATACATGAAACTTCTTGAAGCATGAGTAGAAATTGAAACGAAAGTATTGGTTGAGTTATACAAACAGTGGGCCCTCATTTTATTAAGTTTTACTAATTAGTCTTCCTATTATCAGCACGTCAAATGGTTCCTTTAACGGGTGGAAGTAATCTGGAATAAATAGATGTATTATTTCTCTTTAAACATTGCATTTATAGGAAACAAATAATTTAACAAATTTCTTTTCATTAAATTATGTTTTTTCCTTATTAAAAGTACGAAATAAAAAGCACCAAATAAAAAAAACAGCAAACCATTTTGATTTATGTTTTCATTAAAATCAACCAGAAATCAAGAACTATGCGCGTAGCAATACCTTCAAAGTATCAAATCGGCAGATGATTGGTTGTGAGGAAAGCAATCAGCAATGAATAAGACTTTTGTCAAGAAATATCTTTCTGTAATACGAACACTGGCCCTTATTTATTAAGTTTTACTAATTCATTTTCCTATTATCAGCACGTCAAATATCAACAGAGGGCAGCACGATAGTGCTCAAATTTCATCTACAGCAGTTTTTAGCAACCACCGTTTCACTGACAGCTGTCCGTCTGCGAGAAACGAGTAATTTTATTTAGAAAACAGTATAACAACAGTAGTAATCCGAATTTATTGGCATAAAATAAAAATCAGGTTTCATGTTATCAGGTTTTCGCACATCAACCAGAAGGCATTCGTAAGTAAGATAGATAGAAACTAGAAAACCGAAGATAGGCAAAAGCTTTTTCAAGGAACATAGACAGAAACTAGTTTCCTTTTCCCTTGGATAAAGGCATCTGGTTATGTGTGAAAGTATGGAAAATTGATTGGCTACTTCTTCCGATTAAGGGCCATTCCTTACCGCGAAGGTACCGCCATCTATTGGATAAATAAACAGTTCACCGGTAACACTTTTTATGGAATGTTTGTTTTTTCGAACTGTGACCGAAACGATTTGTTCAGTGACAGATTAACTTCATCTTTTGCATAACGTCTGCTCGTTAATTTTGTAAACATCACAGTAATTTTACTTTTCCTCTGAATAGTAAGTTCCTAGTAATGAGAAATTCACAGTATTTCGCATATGCCGTGTAACTGAACTCCATAAGTATTGTCCTTAATTTAATAAGGACAATACTTATGGAGTTCTGTAACACGAACTCCATAAGTATTGTCTAATTAGGTGTACAATTCGTCATCTCCGCCCAAAGGCCCTTGATCGGAAGAACGCTATAAAAGTTCCGCAAAATGTCATAGAACTCTATAAATATTATTTACAATTTAATGCTACGGGATTCCACTCCAAAACGACGTCCTAGCACCAGTTTTCGTAAAGCATTCGTTTTTGTTAGCGTAAGACTTATGCTCTGACAGACGTCCAAAAGCAAAAGAAAAACTCAAATGTAAACATCATTTATTTTTGTACGTCAAGAGATGGCGCTCCGATGCAACTAGCTCTCTCGGGCTTGGACAGAAACATCAGAGCACTCTCTCTCTCTACAAGGTAAAAGCTACACAGAAGTGAAAGAAGTTCCTGGCCTGAAGAGTCGTGTGATTATGCATATTTTTAGAAGTATTTGTGTTTATTCTTTATCTTCTCAGCAAACAATGGAACTCTCAAGTTTACAGAAGTTATGTTCCAGGTGTGAATATTCCCTTCCATTTTCAAGAAGTAGCCTTTTTTTTTTACTCCTTTAAATGACTGAGAGTGAATGTTATACGTTCGCTTCCTCACACAGAGAACCAGATGTTCCATGGAATGTCTTCTTTTGTTCACAAAGTGAATTATCATTCTTAATATTACCTACAATCATTCTTCTCATATTCAGCAATTACGTTCTTTCAAGTGTTTTTTGTTTATGTCCATTAAAAGAAGTCATCTTTATTGCAAAGGTATGTTCTTTTCTTTAAGCCCTATTCTATTTATTTAAATCAAGACATCAGATATTTGAACAACATGAATACGATATTGACTATGCTAGGCAAGAGTTTTACTGCAGATATCAGTAATAAAGGCGTTGATTCAATTTGAGATGCGATTGAAGAAAACTGAATCTCGTTAAAAAAACCATCCGGGATTTGAAGATTAAATCTTTTTACTATCTGTTGAATGCAAAAACATTTGAAAGTGAATAATCATAATGAGTGCATGGTAAACAAACAGAAGTACATATTACAACAGTAATATGCTATCACGGAAGTCAGACCAACAAAAGGATCTACGAATTGTATTAACCTTTTTGTTTTCACAAACTTCTGTAAAAACTCCTCAAAGTATTAAAAATGCCAATTTCTCCATCGCCGGCTCGAGGAACATTAATTTAGTCAGCTGACTTACGTGCTTTTAATGTCAGTTATACATATATGATAATAATGGAAGACATCATGATCCAAGTAAAACGCCTGAAGTGGCAATGGGCTGGACTTTTTGCCAAAAGGACGGACCAACGATGGACAACCGAAATTATAGACTGATTCCGAGGGACAGCATAAGACCCAAAACAACACCTCGTTTGAGATGGGTGGACGAAATTCGAAAGCACGCGGGAGCGACATGGAGACTGGCGCAGGACAGACCGTTCTGGAAGAAACTTAGGGAGACTTTCATCCAGCAGTGGATTGATAACTGTTGACGATCTATTATATATATGTTCTTCTGTTGGCTATTTAGTATTCTTTCGTTCAGTTTTTTATTTTGTTTTTCAAAAGTTCCATGTGCGTTCCTCGGGTATTTCTCAGGATAGCCCGAGGAATCCCAAGCTACGCCCTGCCCCTACTTCGTAAACTTGATTGAGTTTAGAACGAGACACAACTTTACCCAGTAGCAATTTTCGTTTTTCTGGATTGGTTTATTCCTCGAGAATTTATATTTTAGGTTCCCTCGTTATATATCTTGAGCTGTGTTGTTCCCTCTCCGCACTGATGGAACGCCACAACTGAAGATAAAACTTATTTCAGAATTGAAAATCCGTGTTTGAAATCGAAGAAGCCACTACCTTATCCGAACCGAACATGTCGGCAGATGACGCCGAGTGATACCCGCTTCACTTCAGAATTAGGAAACACTGCCGTTACATCCAGGAAAAAATACAAATAAACAAAAGAATCTTATTGAAGAGGTCGAACGTGTGTTGGAAGTTCAGTGTTAAATTTCAAACGTTAATTTTATGAATGCTAACTTTTTAGCATATAATTTCTGCCTTAGCTGATGTAGAAATATATTGTAATGTCAAGTAGCCCAAAAGCTGGGTATCTCTTACTTCAGAAGTAAAACATTCACTATGTGTTAATAGAAACTGATGATGGTGTGCACGCGTTTAACTTTAGTTTTACTTAGGAATTAGCTGACCCCCTAATTTTCCCTAGAAAGGGTGTTGTTTACTTCTCCTTAGAGAGGTTTACAAAATAGCATCCGAAGGGCCATGGAAATTTAATTGTTCTTCACTCTTCCATATTTTTAGTATAAACCTTTTTCACGTAAGTACGGCCTTTGGCGGAATAATAATCCATTGTGGAAAGTGATTACTAATTACTCTCAGCTATTTACTTGTGTTACTAATAAGGGTTAACAACATGAAAGTGGACTTTAACAGGATCTTTAACCCTCCCCACTCTCGGGTAATTGATGCGCTGGTCTTGTACGAACTTTCATTAGAAGAGGGTTTGGTACTTTGGTAAATTTCAGTATACTATTGCAGAAATGATTTATATAAAAAACAATTAAGTGGAATTTGAAAGCGTCATCATTCTATTAAGTTTGTACATTAATCTGGCAACCAAGGGATCCACTGGTTCTCTGGGTACCGTTGAGATGAAGATATTTCTTGTCATATTTAATGATAATTAACACTGCAATCAGACGTCGCTGAATTGATTGTAATTCCTGTTTCCCTCGTGAATTCAATCACAGAAAATTTCATCGCCGCTGAGCGAAAATCGAACCCTCGTCTCCCGATGATAGCTGGAGCATGCTATCTGTTGCACCACCCACGACTCTGTTCGGGCGCCTTATTTTTTATTGTTACTTTCTGCCAAACCCCACAAGGTTTTACTGTTCATTTTTCAAGTTTGGAAACCTAACGCAGGCTGCAGAAGACGAGTAAAATGGTAAGTCAGCTGATTCATCTCTGAAACAACCGTTGGAATTTCGAGAGTACGTGTCTGGCGGCCCTCCCGGGTGCGTGTGACGGTTTTGGCGGTCTTTGTGACGTGCTCGTGCAGGCCGTGCGAGGGTGTCTAGGCTTACCAGTGCCGGAAAAGTGCAAGTCGTCATGGTCACGCTATCGATTCAAGATGGCGGTAGGTCTCCCTTCTTTGGTGATCTCTAGTGAACCCAATATTTGATTTTCGGCGGATTTTTTTTTTTTCTGCATTTCCTTCTATTTTTATAGAACGACTTCGCTCCGCCGATAATCCGGAGGTTTTGACTGCGGTATTTTTGGACGTAGCCATTACCGCTATTGTTTAGCGAGCACGTGGTCTTCATTGTTAGTATTGTGTTTTGTGTACCTTTTACTTTGGATTACTCAAGAAAGAAGTGTAACTACTTTTTACATTATTTTGATTTAGTAGAACCTGTCGTGCTTTTTCTACATTTTTTTTTTGAAGGACAGACCTTGGTCCTTAAACAATGGCTTTAAGCAAGGCCTCTACCAAGAAGGAAAACTATATCCTTGTTACCCATCCGGGTCTTACTACTTCCCAAGTCGGTAAAGCGATCTGGGAACACTTGGGTTCACCTGCTGAACCGCTTTTTCATTTTGTGCGGGTAGTGAATTCGCGAAAATTTGAGATTGTTTTGAAGCGTACTGACTATTATTTGCAGCTCGAGGGCAAAACTCTCCACCACGAGTCGTCCAAAATTCACTGTTCTAAAGGGGACACAAACATTAAAGTTGCCTTCTGCAAGTACCACCCATGCCAGGTAACAAATGAAGCGGTTAAAGCCGTTTTCAATGATTTTGGAAGGGTGCTTAATGTAAATTATGAGGTTAGAAAGGAGACCGAAATATACATGAAAGAAGCCTTCTCCCGTACGAGAATTGTCACTCTTGACATGGACAAAGCCGTTTCTAATTTCATGTATGTTTCCCAATTTAGATGCATGAATGGGTGCAATTGGCAGGTCCGTGTGTGCCGGCGATGTGGACACGGGGGGCACATCGCTGTTGACTGTGCTAAATTATCTTGCGAGAATTGCAGAGCTCTCGGTCATAATATCAAAGACTGTAAAGATCCTTGCGGGAACTGTAAGTCTCCACAACACAAGATACCAGAATGTGGTGTCCGTACTTTTGCCCAGATGGCCGGAGCCGGACAATCCCAGGTAAACCAAGATGATTTTTTAGAGGCGCTTGACGCTACGTAGAAGGCGGTGGAAGCTCCTGAAGCCGGGGAAGTTCCTCGAGTGGCGAAGTAGTGGAAACCCACCAACTTCGTGGCTCGGGGAGTGCCCTGGAGGAAGCCGAAGGTATTTCGAATGTGGAGCAGGTAAGTGAAAGAAATGGCGAGGCGGAGAAAATTTCTCCAAATAATAATACTTTTTCTAGAGGTCAACTCACAGTGGACAAAAGGGGGCTAACCTTCCGAAAGTGGCACGATCCGATAGATGGCGCTCTGGCTACGCACATTACACAGTCAACCACTCCCTCAACTTCTTTGATCCCATCAAAGGGGCGCATACACAAGGAGTAGAGAGGAATTGGCGTCCCCTTAAGCATAAGTTAACACAGGGCAACGACAAAATGTACTTGGCAGACCATAATATGGAATATTTATTCCGACGGAATTGCCGAATTTCCTCAGAACATTGCTTTGAAGTCCTGATTCGTGCGATCAGGCAGTTCTTCCCTGGCAGATAAAGCTTTTCTGGCTTTTATTCTGCTAGGTAGACAGTTTCAGATTCGTGAGGAAAACTCACTCTTCCGTCGTAATAAATATTTTACACATATGCAAGAATGTACATTCATAAAAGCCCTTTTAAGGGCCACCTAACATCCATATTATTCACTTCCTTTGCCCATTTCACAACGTTACGCTACGCTTCACGATTTAGCGATAACGGGTCGCCATCTATCGTCGCTTCAGAAACTACTTTTGGGCCACTTCCGGAAGGTTTACCCAAAAGGATTCGTTCACCAGAGGCTGGAGACGGCTACACTACTGTTACCAAAAAGTCAAGAAAATTCTCTAATGAGTCTATTAAGCAAATTGGCAAACCAGTTAAATGGAGTCAGTATTTACGTAAAGTGACGGCCCCCAGGCTGGACCCACTGGTAAAATGGGTATCCTTTCCTATGTCCCCCCTGAAATTCTCTCACCCATCTATGTGCAATATCGTACTTGTACGGTGGCGCCATCTACTGTACTCTAATCTCACTACAAACTGTTCTGTCAAAGTCGCTAGACTTGCTCTCATTCCTTCCGTTTCTGTGTCCTGCCCAAAAGGCGATCTCGCTGTAGGTGGCTGGGACCTAAACTCTACTCCCTGTGGACGGAAGTCCTACATAAAAATGACAAATCCTGCATCCTCACTGTGTCTGACTGTATATTGACGAGGAGGTGAAAGCGTGGGCAAATTTAGTGAGGAATTGAAGGTTTGATCAGGTGAAAAGGAAGGAGAAATTTTTCGAAGGTAATGGTTTCCAAGTTGATGTCACTAGTGTATGTAAAGTTAGTGATGATTATGTTTGTATTGTCGAGGAGATCTGCACTCCCATCTCCTCAAAAAATGACGAAGTTGAGAGTTTTGGTGCAGTCGACACGACTGAAATTGATGAAATCCTGAGTTTTGATCAGCGACGGATCCAGTGCAGGATATGTTCCCGGGGCAATCCGACGACTCCGGTGGTTGGATTGAATCGGAAATGAGTGCACGGGCTCTTCTGCAAGTTCGCAAGGAGCTTGCATCCCATAGCCGAGCTGTGGAGAGTCAGCAGCTGCCCTGGACTCCCGAGGGGGAATCTGGGACGGCTTCTCCACCTGTCCTGCGGACGCCAACGGAGTCCGATGAGGGTCCCCGCAGTGAAGCGGTGCTTGTGACCGAGTCTTCTGCGAACGGCGTCCACTGTGGTAACGACGCGGAAGTGCCACGGGAGGCCGCCGGGACAGGTTGGCACTCTGTCGAAGAGTGCGCGCCTGCCGGCGACGGGAGTTCGGGGGACAAGCAGCACTTCGATACTATGGGTAATAGTAGGTTTTTATTGCAGGGAATCCGAGCTTTCTACGGATTCTGCCGAATAACAGTTGGCTGAGAAGATGACCGAAGATTTGAGGGCCAGTTTCAAGAGTCAGGGAAGGGGAAAGAACCTTGCCAAGTTGGCAAAGTCGGGATTCGACGGAATCGGTACACGTCGTTCCGACAGCTGCCGGGCATAAAAGCCGGCGATAAAGATCTTGAAGAGGAGTTGCTTTTCTGGTTTGGTTCCTCTCCCTCGGTTTTTGAACATGAGTGTTTGTTTTATGTGGTGTTTTTTGTTAACATACAACTTCCTTTTTCAGATTAAGGTAAGTATGGCACCTAATTATTAAGGCATCGATCTACGTATTGGCACGTTGAACGTTTACGGTCTCCGCACCGTCGAAAAACAGAAGTGACTCGCGGGCTACTTCAGGGAGTCGGGAGTTGATTTTTTGCTGATGCAGGAAGCTCACCAAAAGAAGCCCGAGCACGTTTTTGCGTTCCGTAGGAACACCGGGATGAAGTGTAGGTATTCGCTTGGAGCGAATGGATTCTCCGGGGTGGCCATAGTTTACAAGCCGCAGTACGAGGGTAGCATCACGCAGATGCAGGTTGATGGGGACGGTCACGTGGTGGCTATGTCGGTTAATAGCGGATTGATGTCCATTAAGATGTGTGTTTTTGTAACGGTGGAGGGTCCTCTCCGGAGGGGTTTCTATGACGAGCTGCCTATTCTTCCTTAGGGGAAGCTAGTATTTTCTGGTAGTAAGTGGAGATTTTAACTCGGTTATGGATAACCATAGCGACCGGTTGAGTACTCAGAGATAAAGGTGGTCAGAGCCGTACAGAAGGGGTCTTACGGATCTGATTAAGAACCAGCAACTTAAGGACGTGTGGAGGCAGCTGTTCCCGTAGGAGCCGGGGTTCACCTGGCACAGGAATCATTTGGCTTCAAAGATCAACATGCTGTTGGTCTCGAAGATAAACTGGGTTATGGCGGCTGAGGTCTTTAACCCTTATTTATAGCCGTTGTTTGTCTCTGATCACAGCGTTGTCGTGATGGACGTCTGTGTCGTTGTGCCGAGGGAGAGGAAAGCGACACCCTGGCGCCTAAACGTTTCAATGTTAGACGACGTTGAAGTGCTGTCGCGTATCCGTTCGATCTTGGAGGCCGGTGCAGAGACAACCACCGATGACGAGATCGGCGATTGGGAGAGGGCGAAGGACGAGGTCCGGAGCACCTTGGTTGCTCGGGGTTAGGAGTTGGCGAAAGCTAAGCGGGGGACTCTGGTTTTTCTAATGAACTTCCTGAACGCGGCTCTAAACTGTCAGAAGGGTAATGAAAACGGGTGTAACTTTGTGATCATTACCCAGATCAGGAAGGAGATTTCCGACTTCTATAGAGGCATCGGCTATGAAGTTCAACTTCAATGTGCTATTAGGAGTTTTGAGCAGGAGCTGGATATTAATCACATTTAACGCAAGCTCGAGGCGGAGAGGAAGAGGGAGAACCTGGCAGTTCTCGATATTGATGGTACTGAGGTGAGGGACAATAAGCAGATCCTGCAGGAAACTGCTAGGTATTACGGCGATCTCTTTTCCAGCGAGGAAATTACCGTAATTGATATGTGGTTGGACGGTACGCCGAGGATCCCAGACGAAGACTTGGATAGCCTCGAAGAGGAGTTCTCGGTGTCCGAGGTAAGGGTGGCGATTCAGGCCCTTTCGCCAGGTAAGCCTCCGGGTTGTGATGGTCTCCCGTCGGAGTTTTACAAGAAGTTTGTTAATGTGTTAGCGCCCTGTCTTACCAGGGTGTACAACGAGATTGTGCAGGTGGGTCGTATGCCGGGGACCGTGTGGAGGAACAAGGTCACTTTGCTGTGCAAGACCCCGACGCCCCGTCGAGGCAGTTAAGTGGTTGGAAACCGGTATCTCTCTCCTCAGTGGACTATAAGATGCGAGGGTCATCAATAGCAGGCTTGCTTAGGTGGCAGTTCAACTCATTGGTGCTAACCAGACGTGTGGTATCGGGGGCGCCGGATGCAATGGAATACTAGGTGCATCAGAGACGCTATCACTTATCTGGGCGAGAAGGGCATTAAGATGGGGCTCTTCTTGGCAGACCAGAGCAAGGCTTTCGATAGGGTATCGCACGAGTTTGTCGGAAGTTTGTTAGAAGCCCACGGCTAGGAAGTATTTGTCCGTAGTGCGATTGGGGCATTGTGAAGAGACCTCTCCGGGAGAGTCATTATTGCCGGTCGTCTCCCCCCCTCATTGAGGTTCAAAGAGGAGTGAGGCAGTGATGCCCTCTCTCTGCCCTTTTGTTGTTTGTTTTGGTCTTGGAGACCCTTTTGAGAAGAGTTGCAAAGAAGGATAGCGTTAGGGGTTTTCCGGTCTCGGGGAGGGGGAGTCGGTGAAGTACCTTGCGTACGCCGATGATGTCTACTTCTTCATCGACTCGGAAAGGAGCTTGAACGGGATACGGGATGCTTTCGCTGACCGGTGCCCGTCTCAATGAGAAGTCGAGTATCATGATCTGGGGCAAGTGGGAGAGGTCAGCGGTTATAGGTTTAGCTGTGACCGATGTGCCCGTTCGGATACTCGGTATCCAGTTTTCTAAGGAACGGATCCACGTGAGCACCTGGGGTAAAACTCTGGCGGAGATGAAGAAGGAGCAGGAGGTGGGCATTTCGGGAGTTCATCTGGCCAAGTTAGCTAATGCGCTTCTGATTTCGAAATGCTCTGTTGCTAGGGAAATGGAATCCATACCCGGAAGTCTCGTGAAGCAGATGGAGAGAGCGGTCTTTGGCTTCATTTGGGCCGGGAAGAAGACCGAGGAGGTGGCTTGGGTGGTCCTGTACTGTCCCAGGTCGGAGGGGGTTTGGAAGTCAAGCACCTTCCGACATGGTTCCGACTTGGTTCAGTGCACTCCAATTTAATAGTGTGAAGGGCACCCTGTTCGCCGAGCACCCTTGTGGAGCCTTGGCCACCTATTTCACAGAGTGGGACTCTTCCAAATACGTGCCCGGCCACAGATTTGTTAGCCTTCGGCGCGAGAGGATGCATGGGTCTTACCAGCTTGGAGGTCGCCTGCAGGACTTTGCGGAAGCTGACCGCCCCGGGAAGAATACGCAGCAGATGTACATTGACCTGCTCCCTAGGCTTAGGGAACACTTCGTCAAAGATTTCAACGTTCCTAGGAACTTCTTTATGAGAGAAGTTTGGATGAGCATTCACTCGACGGCTGTGCACTGCAAGAAGAGATACTTTAGGTGGCGGGTGACCTACAATGTCCTTCCAACCAGGAGTAGGCAGTTTCGGTGGGGTGGCATCTCTTCCGATACGTGCCTTTCGTGTGCGGTCATTGAGGACAGTTTCCATCTCTTTTGAGCCTGCCCCATGACGCACCAGGTTTGGCAGGGAATATGGAACTGGGCTTGGCACAAAAGGACTGACGCCCTCCAGTATCACCCGGCTAATGTGTTTTATCTACATCCTGCACCTGCGGCGGGTAGGGAGGTCTGGAGGATGATTATCACCGAGGTCTGTTATAAGATGTGGAGGGAGAGGAACAGGATTCTGCATATCCGGACAGTTAACTCGGGTTTCTCTCCGTCAAGGGTTATCCTTCAAGTCAAGTGTGATCTCCGAGACAGGGCGAGAGTGGACGCCCGCACTTTGACCGACCGAGCCTTTAGGTATTGGTGGGGGACTTGGCCTCTGATTGTTACCGGGACCAAGAACAACTACACCTTTCATTGGGATAACTTACCCCCTTAATTTCGGCCCTTGAAACCCGAGGGATCTCTCTGGGAGTGTTAAGCTTTTTCTAGTGTTATGTTTTTGTGACTTGTGTTTGCTGCTTTGATGGAGGGTGTGGAGGTTAGCCTTCGACCCTTTCATCGGTACTTTAATCTGTTTCCTCTGGAAGAGGTTGGCGGTGCTGGCCACTGACCGAGACGGCAGGAGGCTGTGTGAATCATAGGGAATGACTGTTCTGGTTTTGTCTCTGCTCTTTCTCTTATGGTGTGGTGTGAATGGATGGTATCTGAGGGGATGGTGTTGTGTATTTGCTCTTTGTTTCCGATTCCGTGTTGATGTGGGCAGGGGAGGCACCTGCCATGGGTCATGTGAGTACCTTGGGCACCTGTCGGCCCGGTGTCCTCTCTGACAGTCTCTCGTCCGGGTCGCTGTCACCTGGTCACCTCTGAAGGGGACTTTTGTCCGCCTACGTAGACGTTCCGGGTGTACTTTCGGGTTGCACCCGCCGTTCTAGGTTACCTCGCCTCCAATTTGTGTGCTGGTCCTTTCGAGTTCTTCGGAGGATCTGTATGACTGGGGGGTTGTCTGGTGTTGCTTTTTGGGCCGTGGTGGGAGTGTGTGTAAAGATCAGTGAACCATGTCCAGGTGTTTACCTGGGGCTTGGTGAAGAGTGTGAAGATGTTGTGTTGCAACAAAGTTCATGTATGGGGAGGGGACGTCGTGCGAGAAGACATTAGGGCGCTCCCTCTCCCAAACCCTATGATTTGGGGGTCTTATACGAAGACAAAATATAGATTTAAGTTTTTTGCCTGTCCTTGGGCTAAAATTAAAGTATCTCTAAATGAGAAGAAGTTAAAGATCGACGAGACGTAACTGGCGCCGCCATATCTTAAAAGTGAAAATGTGGGGCACGAAAGCCAACATACAGGCTGATGCCGGAACAGACTGCGCATGCGTGTTCATGTTGACTTCCATTCTTTGGGTAAAGAACACTCAGCCGAGTTACACACAGTACGCGCTTGTTACCTTCTCGTGTAGCATAATCACTTCACAAATCGGATATGTTAGTTTTGTTACGCCAATCGGGTTAGTTAAGGCTTTTGTTTGTTTTTCAGTTTTTCAGAAGCATTTTCAGCAATGCCGAATACTAGGGAATGTCTGCTTTTTGAACGGATCCTTAGGCCTAACTATAATATTTGCTAAAATTTAATTTAAATAGTAATACTAATGTTATTGCATATTTTTCTCACCAAAATAAGGGATGGGCCCATCAAAATACAGCAACAACAACAAAAAAAAAAACTGCTCTAAGAAAATAATTATCAGATCGAAGGAAACCATCGTGGATCAAAGAAAAGCTTCACTGCCCTAGTCACCCTAACGCGTTTTGCTCCGGAGTGTTAACTTTCCTGCCGAGCATATTACCTCTTAAGACATGGTTTCGCTGTTATCGCCTGTTTTACGTTATCCCTATGTGAGTTAGCGTTCTTCACGCAAAGCTTTATATTCTTTGTCCCAGGTTGGCAAATCAGATCAGATCATATGTAAAGGATTTTAGGAAGGGAGTATCTGACCCCAGGTCTTAAACAACTCTTAGAAATAGGAAGCTAGGAGATGTGGGCTGGAGTGTCCGATAGGAAAGTGACACGCAAACGAGGTAGAAAGGGGAAGGAAGACGCCCTTATTTATTACCGAGGGGCCAGTACCCGGGGTCCGACGGTTTAACGTGCCAATCTCCGGACGCACGGCGGGTATTTAGTGGATCGAACCTGAGGTTATCTCCATGGCAGTGGTTGGCAACTCTCTCCACGGTGCTCCTTATATAGCCTCTGGTACCGTATCACGTGACAGAAGCTATCGTAGTATCATGCACGACCACCGGGGCGCTGTTCAAGAAACCAGAGTTGAGCCTCTGTACTTTTCCTCTGGGGCATATAGTATGGAAAAGTACGAAAGACGACGAAAAGGAAAAATATATCATTCTGTGCAGCACAGCAACCGTGCACCGCCAGAGAAAAATCTCCCGAAGTTTCAGCTAGACCTATGCCTTGAGATATTTTTTTCTTTCTAATGATCGATTGAGTTATCACTGCGGTTATGTGAGGCATGTGACACAAGATAAAAAAAGGGCAAAGAAATTACATAATTGTCCTACCATGCTGTCTGATTTCATTTGTCCGTCTTTTTTTATGAAATTTTTGGGTCTTTTGATTTCCAGTTACTTTTACTCCTATGTATTGAGAGTGCAACAAAAACTGTTAGATAACAGGAAGACAGTGGAAATTTGTATGTGGTGTTATTTGTGTTTGTTATTCGAAGTTATAATTTCTGTTTGACCCCACATAAAAACTAAGCTAGGGGCGCCCTTGTCGTAGAGGTCACCCACTGAACATCTTTACTTCGAAAGCAATCCCTACCGTTAGGAAACGGGTCAGCCGCCCCGGTGGCGCAGTGGTCTCAGCGATGGCCTCTGATCATTCGTCCGAACGGGGTCCGGGTTCGAATCCCGGTCAGGCATGGATGTTGTGTTTGTCTTACGGCACTGGCTCTCTCCCTTCCCTGGAACCAGTGACCCTAAATTAGGGACGGGCGACTGCTTATAGCCCATTGAGTTGCTCACGGTGGTCGTTAAACCTCCAATCAAAAAAAAAACGGGTCAAATATTTGGACTCGAACCTGACCCGGACAAATATTTGAACTACACTGTTAAAAATTTCAGCTCAACGTTGCACCACAATATCGTGCAGCATTCGACACTTACACCACGATCTGGTGCGATTATCACACTTGCACCACTTTTTTGTGCATAAAAAGCGTTTGACTTGCGCCAGTTTTCCGTGCAAGTTACGAAATGCAGCCAAAGTGGCGTTACCTTGCACCACATTTTTGTGCAATGAAGGAACTGGCGCATGCGTCTGCGTCATCAAGTCATCCGATGGGAAACTGTCGCCGCCATGTTTATAGGAGTGATTGCGAGTTTCAAAATATTTACAGCGGTGTTCACTCAAGTTAATAAGGTAAGTGATGAAAATAATTTTTGTACTACATTTATATCTAGTGTTTCTGACGTAATTATTTTCACGTTGAAGTTTTCTGGTGTTATATGTCCATAACCCTAACCACGTGTAGTCAAGTTACTTATAGCCCATCCAGTGACCCTAACGAGAAGAAGTTAACGCTCAGCGAGACGTAACTAGCGCAGCCGTATCTTTAGGAAAAACATGCAGTGCACAGAAGCCAACATACAGGCTGATGCCGGAGCAGACTGAGTTGGACTGAGCATGCGCGTTTGTGTTTGTTGACTTTCTTCAATTCTCTCTTCTAGCTCTGCGATATATGCTATAGTCGTTTCAGTGATCTGTAATTGTTCAAGTGGACTTACAATTTTATTTTGGTAGTCTGTATCAAGCAAGACATGTCTTTGATGGAAGAAAATGATAAATCTACTAGGTGAGTAATTACGGGTTTTTTTCCTATTCCTTTTTAAGTGTTATTAAAGAAAACATTTTGAGCCTTACATTGTTCTATTGTATGCATGTTGACATGGAGGTTAATCATTTTTCCCGCCTTTACGTAGAATCATTCTCAGTATTATGTTTTCTTGGGATTCACAGCCATTAAGTAAAGAATATAACTAAGGTTACATACCTAACGTGTACGTTTTGTGGAAACCCATTCATGTGCTTCTGAGAATTCCACGAAAACAATTTTTAATACTTCAGGGTAACACGAACAAAACCCATTGAAATTCAAAAATGACCTCAGCACATTTGACATTTAAGGCATATTGTTAATATGAAATTCGTGGCAAGCAACCGGGTATTACTATAAAGTAGTTATCTGTAGGTATTTCTGTGCAAATTGCACATGTGCATGATTACCCCTGATCATGTGGCCATGCTGATGCACCTGCAATGCAAAATAATATTTATAATGGTTCCATATAAACCAAACACCCCTAAAATAGGGTTAAATAAAAATTAGGTATAGTATATTTTAGTTAATACTAAAAATTGGAAATTTGTATCAGCTGTTTAATGAAATAGAACTTCCTCTTCATACCTCCCAAATCTAGCAGGGCATTTTTCTTTTTTACTTTTAGGTACTTTTCTACAATCGCCATGTTGGTGTTGTGGTGGAAACTAAGCAAAGTGTAAGAATGTATATGCCGCCCCGGTGGCGCAGTGGTCTAGGCGATGGCCTCTGATCATTCGTCCGAACGGGGTCCGGGTTCGAATTCCGGTGAGGCATGGATGTTGTTTTTGTCTTACGGCACTGGCTCTATCCCTTCCCTGGAACCAGTGACCCTAAATTAGGGACGGGCGACTGCTTATAGCCCATTGAGTTGCTCACGGCGGTCGTTAAACCTTCAATAAAAAAGAATATATTTAATGTGTTCACAGCTTATTAAATTTTTTCTTGTTTGTGGTTTTGTTTGTTGCTGCACACACTTGCACCTGGTAGTACTTAAAGTATTTGTGTTACATGTGTAACTTATGTGTTACACAATATTTATTTTACCTGTGTATTAGTTCTGTGGCCAATATAGATCAATAGCAGGACAAAATGGTTATACAATATGTATTTTCCCAGGTTCCCAAATTCTTAGACCAAAGCCACAGTCAGAGCTGTGACATGCTATGTTCCGAAATGTGTCACAAGTGTTTAGTCAGAGTAATGTGTTGGAAAATGCATAATTTACCTACCAGCAGCTGATTTTTTTTTTATTTCACTTTACGTATCTATTATCTGTACTTATAATTGACGCCATGTATACTTTATTTGTACGGGAAAAAGAAGTGCATGTGTCACAAGTGTTTAGTCAGAGTAATCATAAATTATTTCATGGTTTTGCATTACTAGTTGTGTTGAAAGATGCATAATTTAACACCAGCTGATTCTCGAAAAATGTTATTTTGCTGTGTATCTATTATCGATACTTATTGTTGACGCCCTGTATTCTTTATTGGTGTGTAAAATTGCAGCACATGTAACATCTATGATCAATGAAGTAATAAAATTATTTAATAGTAAATATGCATCCGTTTTATTTTAGAAATAATTTAAGAGCATTGTCTTTTTTTTTTTCGATCTTCTTTTCTGACTTAAACTTTTTATCTTTACCAATAATTGAAAAATATTCACAAGATGATTGGAAATGCAAGGTAAGTTATTGCATCATTTTACTTTGGGATCTAAAGCCTAATGGTGTATGTGCAGAATAAATAGAAACTGGGTACCGGATGAAATTGAAATCGCCTGACATCATTGGAGCCTCAAGCTGTATTTCTGAAGTCTGTTTTAAATCATTTTTGATAAGTAAAAAGTTGTTTGCAGCTTAAAAAAAAATCTTCCCAAAAAAGTGGATTTTTTATTTAAAATCGTTCTGACAGGGCGTGTTTTATGCGTCACTTTATTACAATTTTTTTTTCGCTAATATGTTAAGCTGCAGCTACATTTCGTTTTGCATGTTTTACGTGAAGTTGTGAAGTTCGTGTCATTTTATTTTTTAGAGTTAGTATGATTTCTTGATTTTCACAAAAATACAATATGTTTCTTTGTTTAAAACAGCTTCCAGTTCGGAATTTAAGAGAATTAAAAAATTGTAAGCAATTTTATTTTCCCATGACATTAATTTTGAGGCATTTTGGTACCTATGTATTCAATATCAAGACTGAAAAAGTTGGTGCTTAGAGTGAGAATAAAACTGCTAATATTTCGTTAAAATAATATTAATTGCTATTGTATATATTTGTTTCACCAAAAGAAGGGACGGGAGGGATACTCAGGAAAAAAAGAACTGCTTTAGTCTCAGACCCAAGGAAACGATCGCCGATCAAAGCTTCGCTTCCGTTCTGTCTAAAGAATAGGCTTCGCTTCCCGTCGTCCCCTGCGCTTTTTGCGCCTGAATGTTAGCTTTCCCGCAGAGCATGTCCTCCCAAGTGGTGCGGCGGCGCTGCTGTTGCCTGTCTTACATTATCTCTACGAGAGCTGGGCTTCTTCACGCGAAGCGTTTATATTCTTTGGCCCATCCAGTTGCTTGCTCACGACGATCGTAAGTCGTTTAACCCGCAATTAAAAAAAAAAGATCGTTCTAACTGAAACAAAGAATTTTAGTAGTCAATGTTGGTCTGAAGACTAATTTTAGAGGTCTCCAAGATCAATTTTAATAGCCTATAATTAAGAGAAAAGTTCAGTTTATATTGTAAAAGGAAATGTCAACAAACGTAAGTTCGTGTTCTGAATGCCATGCCAAATTGGCAGGCATCAAACAATATTATTTGTTTGCAAGCTATATATATATATATTTTTATGATATATTTTTGTCTGTTGTGTTAAGCTGTTAACAAAAACAAACTTATTCCCCTCAGTGGCATAGCCAGAAATTTCTTAAAGGGGGAGGGGGTCCATTTGTTTGGTTTATTGGTGAAAGCCTTGTATATACACATATAACACATATATATCGCTT
Organism: Macrothele yani; assembly: GCA_039090855.1. Lineage (NCBI taxonomy): Eukaryota > Metazoa > Arthropoda > Arachnida > Araneae > Macrothelidae > Macrothele > Macrothele yani. Next base: position 37,232,273 of record CM077031.1, on the reverse strand, counting down.
TAAATTCATGCTCAGTCCTCCCCTCCCCTTCTGGCTATGCCACTGATTCCCATCAATGAATTTCATGTTCAGATACAGTAATGGAACATTCATTTGGTGATTAAAGTGGATTTTGTTGAATGGTTTATTTTGTTAGATACTATACTTAATTGTTGATGAAGATATGCTTCCACAAGTCTTTTTTGTTTTACCAACTTTAATAGAGCTTTAAAAACAAGGTATAGCAAAATTTAGCAAAACATCCATATCCCATGGGGGTTTGATTACAACTGGAGCAAGCTTTTCTTATCCAGAAGAGTGAGACTGGAAATTATTCTGGCCGCCCCCATGGTGCAGTGATCTAAGCGATGGCTTCCGAGTATTCGTCCAAAAGGGGTCCGGGTTCGAAACCTGGTGAGGCATGGATGTTGGGTTTGTCTTATGGCACTGGCTCTCTCCATTCCCTGGAACCAGTGACCCTAAATTAGGGACGGGCGACTGCTTATAGCCCATGGAGTTGCTTATGGTGGTCGTTAAACCCTTAATCAAAAATTGTTAAAAAATATGCTATTTCAAAGAATTCTTTTCGTGCAGGAGAGGTTCACCGTGTGGATTATTCTGTACTGTGAGGGTAGCTGCATAGAATACTTGTATGGGGCTAACTGAAATCTTAAAAAAAAATGCAAAACTGAAGTATAACTTTTTCAGTAAGTTTATTTACATGGTGGGCGTTTCTATTTCTTATGAGCATGAACTTACACCCCGGTGATAGTTATGCTGAATCAATGTATACTGTGTACAAACTTGCTTAGCTGGCCCGGCAATGTAGCAGTCTAAGCACTGGCTTTGTTTTGACATTTGCCCAAGCACATCCGTATTCTAATCCTAGGTGAGACATGTATGGTGTGTTTGTCTTACAGTACTGGCTCTCTCTCTTCCCTGTAACCACTGGCCTTAAATTAGGGACGGGCAACTGTTTATAGGTCGTTGTGTTGCTGTAGTGTCGTTAAATGCAAACAGCACCAAAAAAAATTATTTTCATGTACAATCGATTCCAGTTAATGGGGCCATTGGTTAATCTGGGCAACTGTTTATTTGGAACAACTTTTGAAGAACACTCCAAATTAGCTCTTTGGGATAAACTTTGCATAATTAAGACAGCCCAGTTATGCTTAATTGGGCCAAACTATTCTAATCCCAGTGTGACCGAATTAAGCTGGATCTGTTGTAGTTAGGATTGTGTGGGTTTTTTTTCATTGTAGATAATCTACACACAGATCTGTGTAACATTTCAGCTGTGACATGACATAGCAGCCTTTAAATATTTGTGTGATATTAATTGTTGAGAAGCTGAAATAATTCAGCTCTTTGGTTGCAGTACATAGACAAATAACTATTTTATTTTCATTTGACAATCAGTACTATGCTAGGCCAAACAGCCTCTCATTGTGATATAAGAGATGATTTGCAAGAAAAGGAATTAAGTAATGGCAGTTGAATTGGAGTGGAGTTGAGAAAAGAAAAAAATAATTTCAAAATTTGCATTTTTGAGCCGATGACAGAAGCAGCCCGCGAGAACCACCGAAATGCCCAGCTGACACGGTCCGTGCTAGTCGGAGCAAAATGTCCCCTCGAAGACGGTAAAGGAGTATTACCGAAAGTACTAGGGTTATGAATAAATATTGAAGTAAATGAGGATGCAGCAAAGGAAAAAACTCATTCGGTGATGAGGCAAAATAAATTCCAACGGGGAAAAAAAAAGAAGTGGACCCGTGGCCAAATGAAAAACCCCGTGCCGCATCCACATAACGGAAATATGAATTGAAAGCCAAGCCACATGTGCGGTAAGTGTTCATCGAACTTTACCAACTAAAAGTGAAGTTCAAAAATGCAAATGCATTAATGCACGTTAAAAAATATAACCTCCAATATCGGAAGTAAATTGAAATTTCAAAATGTTCATTCACATCTCCATTTCTCTCTCGCATTGAGTCTTGCGACATACTAGAGGTGAAAACACGTGCCAAGATGACAATCTGCAGCGAGACATTCTGTCCACATAGCTCAGTTGGGAGAGGGACTTACTCCGGAGTGAGGGGACATGGCTTAAATACCGTCATGGACAAACTTGTGTTTTCACTATCTACCAAATTAGCACACAAGTCATGTATACTATCTGTTCATTTTATTAGGATTGTCACGTTTTTTTTATGATAAGGTTTTATGAAAAAAATATGATAGTGTAGATTAAAATATCTAAATAAGTTTCATGTTTCAAATGTTTAGCATTATTAGATCTGCAGTATCAGTGAAAATTGAGTACTTGTGCAAATTCCCTGACTTATCATTAAAATAGAAATTGTTGTCATCCCAATGTCAGTCAGTTAATGTTTATAGAATAATTGCTATTTGAAACAAGTTAAACAGGTTGCTTTATATTTCATGACTCTACAGGTCTTCTGTTGCTGTACAGGTCTGAATGGAAAGTTTTGCAGTTGACCATTTTATGCTGAGCTGGAAAATATGTTTGGATGCAAGTATGGTGCGAACTTTATAATGTTTGAACCTTATGTGGCCCATATGAGACAAGCTCATAGTCAGGAGCCATTTTTGCACCATACAATACATACATGTGGACTAAATGGCTGTCCAAGAACATTTTTCATTCTCTGTGCTCAGAGTTCACATGTACCGAGTACACGTGTATTGGCAAAAAGGAATCCAAATGTAAAACAAAGCCACGACATATTCCTGCAGTTCATGTGGATTCCAGTCCTATTTAAGGTCATGCTTTATGTCACATTGCATGAAGCATGACACATTGATTTGCCCTTTCAGTCAGTGCTGTAAAACTTTTAACGTGTACTCCTCATTAACTTCACATTTGTCAAGATAGCAATTTTACCTTTGGGATGACAATATAAAGGATTCCTCATTTGACTTCAGAAATGATGAGGAAATGTTTGGTACCCAAAACATTGAGGACATAAAAAGCACACATATTCAATTAGATAATTGCACAAGTGCAGTACCCAATTATGAAGCTGTTGAACAATTTCTGTTGTTGCTATATGATAAAGTTTGTGAAAAAAATCACAGTATCATTTTTCAAGTCTACAACATATATCTGTGCATTAAACTTTTACACCCTATTTTTAAGGACAAATGCAAACAATTTTATTAATAAATTAATAAACACACCACAATTTTCAAAGATATAACTTTGAATGAAAATCCAGAGGGCAAATTCTTTTCTTCTATTCATCAAAAAAAAAAAAATAATAATCAATGCTGGATTGTATTCTCTTTACACATATTATCCATGATTTCAGTTTCAGCACAATCCATGACTGTGATACTACATTTATTTGATGTTTTGATATGGAATGACTCAGTGGAGAAAATCAAACTTACAAAAGCTGACCTGCTTGTTTATTATTATTCCAGAGTATACATTTTCAAGCACAGTAGCCAAGTAGTGTTTCTATTCCTGCTTATTTATTAATATTTGAGAGTATACATTTTCAAGCACAGTGGATTAAACATCTGTGTAAATAATTTTCAAAGATCTTTATGTTTGTCATTAGTGCTAATTGTCTCTATCTAATTTCAGATGAAGATTCTACTAAGCTACAATAATTCTTGTAAAGGCTGCATTGGAGTTCTGCATTGGAGTTGAAGGAAACTCTAACAGGTGACCTATCGAGAGAGCTGGTTGGTCATTTGGCTAACTATGCTTGTGGCTGTAAGGCTTACCCTAGTAAAAAGAAAAGAGAGCAAGTGAGCAAGTGTGCCATGCTCTCATAAATGAATTTTCACATCAAAAAGAAAGGGGGGAGGTGCAGTAGGAGGATGGGAAATAAAAATGCTGAATAAATTAAAAAGAATGAGGCAAGTGACAAGAGCCTGGAAGTAAAATTATATAGACAGCATATACAGAGCTCGTCACTTGAAATGCCAGAATCAGGGGATAGTGAAAGGCCATTCAAGAAGCTGTGTAACACCAAAAAAGTTGCATTAAACAGGCTCTGGATAATTTTTGTGGTGAGGACAGTAGCAGCGAGCAAAAAACAAAGGATCTCACTAAGCAAACCAGGATCTGACAAAGCAGGAGTGTGATAAGCTTGCAACATCTTATGGATTGTACCTTTTGCCATATGTTTTTAAAGAAGATCCGAAGTACTTTGTGCACACGGTGAGTACTGATTTTATTTGTTAAAATTGTAATTATAGTAAAAGTGTTTGCTTCATAATGTTTGACGAAGCATTGGGACTGGGATTATAGATTTGTTAAAAGATTTTGAGTGCTATTCAGGCTTCCCCTGCTATCCAAAAGTGTTCTGATGAAAGCTTTCATAAGCTGAAATGGCATAAAGCAAATAAGCGCTTTCCATGAATTCATAAGGGAAAAAATTGTGGTAAATGTGTACTTTAGCGTCCTAAATTATTTAGTCCGAAAAATTTTACTGTGTGGGGAAAGTGTGACTTACAATATTTTAAGCATGCAAAATAATGGGGAAAGGTGCAGAAATACAGTAATTTAAGAGAATGTGGAAGAATTTTACCGAAGTATTTACTTGCGAGTACGATGGTGGACAGCAGTTGGTGTGGGATGCCTAAGCAATGCTAACGGCGATAACGTGAAGCTTCCGTGCTTTGGTAGGTATCAAGAGTTCGTAGTGAATGTGCGGAAGAATACAATAGGAGTGTGATGTATTTTTCTGAAGAGTGTGATGCGTGCTGTAATCCTGCGCAAGTAAAGGTAGTTCCAAACTGTTTTCTTAATTTGTGAGAAAGAAGTGTACGGAATGCTATTATTAGTTTCACAATGTCTCCGAATGGAAAGAAATGAAGGAATGTAAATGTTCTCATGGGCGACAGAAGTATTGAGTGAGAACTTTTGGTTCCGGTTTAACCTCAATTTTTGTTATGGTTTCGAAGATGCACGGGTAGTTGATTTCTTCAAGCACTTCATTTGTAGTAGTGCTGTTATTCTGTACATCGTAGCTCACATTTTTTAGTCCTGAAACAGATATTTTTGAAAATAAAGGAGTTTCTTCAATTCAAAAATCATACTATGGCAGGAAGGCCAATAGCTTCTTGTCGTATTGTGCCGGATAAAGGCATTTTAAGCCCTGACGAAATCCAAAATTAAGTAGGAGACTCATGACTTTAGAAAGAGTCACTAACACTGTTGAAAAAGCTACTAACACCGCTTACAATGCTGCGTAAGGTTGACCTCTTTCCTTCAGCATATTCCTACAAGACACTTCTATGACTACGTACTGCTCAACCGCTTCCTGTTGTATTCTTCTGTCCATTACTTGCCTTTCGCAATGAAGCTTCCATTCACCGGACTACACCTTGATGCCGTCACCGCTCCGTCGTCTTAGGCCTATTGCACATACTCTTCCAAACCATCGTACTCCCAGGTAAATACTTCGGCAAAATTATTTCATGTTCCCTACAAATACTATATTTCTGCGCCTTTCCCCATTATTTTGCATACTTAAGAAATTGTACCTCGCACTTTTCCGACACAGTTAAATTTTTCCGATGAAATAATTTAGGACACTAAAGTACACATTTACCAAAATTTTTAAGCTATTCCAGACCTAAAAAATGATCTACCAATAGACACATGAAACCTAAAATAACACTAACATAATATAGTAAAAGCAGGACTGATATAATTAATACACAGCATATTGTAACTCTTGAATAAAGTGTTTTTCTAATCTCTGGGAAGCAAAAGACTTAGAAATTTTAGAGCCAAATATGGTTTTTCACTCAAAATTGTGGAAAAAAACAGTAATTTTGACAGGATTTGCGACCTAATTTATTTATTGATAAATAAATTTAGCAGCATAATCCTGGTCTATAAACAAGACCTTAAACACCAAAAAGATTTTTAGTTGTGCAATAACTTCAGCCAATTTTTGCATTTTTCTGCAGAAGTGTGCTCCTGCTCCAGATAAAAATCTAGATGCTCTAGAAATAAAATCAAATATGATTTGGGAGAAAAATATCATATAGAATAGGCTATTATAATGAAAAAAAAACAGCACATACAGCTAAATAGACTTAAAAATTGGAACACTGGGTGAAACACTGAAAACTAGCAAAAAAAGTGAGCGTGGGGGAAGGTGTGCTCCAGCTCTCCTAAAGAATCTAGAAAAGCCAAGGAGATTTGACTCTGAATAAAAGTTAGTTTGCTGATAAAGTAACTTTTAGCACATTAAAGAGTTTCAAGATCGACCCGAACCTCATGAGTAGAAGTCCCTGGAGGTGAGAATCCCACTTGCACGGAAGTGCAGATTGGGAAATAAGTTTGGATAGAGGGGAAAGTTTGACTAGCAAAAAATCTGAAAGGTGTACTGCAAGAAAACCAAGGAGGTTAGAATACATGAAGCTGATTGTCTGCAACCCCCCCCCCCCACCCAGCGGCCATTTTGGTACAAAACATTCTGTCGTGCTGCATGTGTGAGAGCCTGTTGTCTCATGATTTTACACGTTGCGATTATTTCGGGATCGAGTAAAAGTTTTATTTGCAGAGAGCAAAGTTGGGCAGTTATCCACTGCATTAACAGATAACCCGGGAAATTAAGTTTAGGACGTTCTGATATATGAATAATTCTCAGGATCACATTTGAGTGGTTTATCCGCAAAATGCCGGGTTGTGTTGCTATAGACTGCACTAATCGATCTTCCAAAAATAAAAATAAATGTTGGGGATTGCCATTCACATATATATACTCGTATTTCTTTTATTAAATATGGTATGGATGTTTGATTAAGAGCAAGCAGTGGTGGGAATTTGGAAATGCAGTTTTCATAATGAAAAATGCGTGGGTGTCCCATGTGGATTTAATTTGAAGTTAATGCAAAATAAACCGACCGCACAAAGTTCTGCTTTGTAATTTTTGGCTGTTCGAGGGCACAAATAATGCGCTAATGTGCGAGTATATTTTTCCTTTAAAAGTTATCTTCCATAGCAAGCGGACTTGTAATTTATCAGCTTCCTACAAAGGGAACTTGTGTGCCCCCTAGCTTGACATTTTTTTTCCAGAATTTTTTATTTCCTGCATCTCTAAATTCATAGCTACTAACCTTAAGCAGATGGACCCAGGGTAAAGATTCTTACTTATAAACCAGCTTCACCCACATAAATATTGCTGGATGAGAGCTACTAGCCAACTAATCCCCTAATAGCTGCATTTTTTTTTCTAGTTAAAAAGACAAAAATTGGTTGTATTACACATAAAAAACTTCAAAAAATTTATTTCAGGAAAGGAAAAAAGAAAAAGTTTTTTTCTCCTCTAACACAGAAGAAAATGTAAAATCTAGTAAATGAAAGAAATACTAGATTTTATAGATTGGAAGGGGGGGGGATGTAAAAAACTGAATTCATATTTAGCAGTATCCTTTGCCGAGATGTGAAGATCCAATTTTCATTAATGGCCAGTGATTGGGCAAGGAGATCCAATAATCTTTATTTTAACAGGTTGAAACCTGTAAAATATATATAGTTATATACCTTAAAAATGGGAGTAAAACTCCAGGGAGCTGTAACATATACTGGAATAAACTTTAGTTCATGATCTTTAAATAACTGTTTGCAGTATTTGAATCGACCCAGTAGTTGGGATTTTCTAAGGCACTACATTTGTAAACAAACCGTCGTTTCTTCGCTCTTTTCAGTGTTTTCGCTTAAACCCACTTGCGCAGAAGTGCGAATTGGGAAATAAGTGTGGATAGAGGGAAATTTTTGACTAGCAGAAGAATTCTGAAAGGTGTACTGCAAGAAAACAGTCAGTAGCAATAATGTCCATGTGCAAAAACAACCAACACCTATTAAAATCAACTTGAAAACTTGGAATCAAACCGGGTGAAACACCTGTATCAGAAAGTGCAAGTCACCGCACAGCAACAACATTCGACTAGTAAAAGATAGGCTACCTGCCTTCCCAGGAATCGCTAATTTGTGGATAAAACTGACTCTTAAAAGATTCTCTGCCTCTCGGAAAGTTGAATTCTTCAATAAAAAGTGTTTTCTAAGCTCTTGAAAGCAAATTCCAAGACTTGGAAATTTTAGAGCAAAATTTCATTTTTCATGCAAATTGTGGTGAAAAAAACACAGTAGTTTTGCTGTGATTTGTGACCTAATTTATTTATTCATAAATAAATTTAGCTGCATAACCCCAGTCTGTAAACAGACCTAAACACCAAAAAGATTTATTTGGGCAATAACTTTAGTTATTTATTGCATTGTTCTGTAATTTCTTTGTGGCAAAAGTTACTGTATCGTTAAATATAAATGTTTCTAAAGTGTTTAAATTGAGTGACAAAGCTGCAAATGCATTTAATTTTCCTGAGAACTGGATGTATGCTTTTCAAAAGCAAATAACTTCTTTCTCCAAAAGGTGTTACTGATATGTATGTACATATATGTACATCCTTAGTATTGCATCAATTTCAGCAAGCTGTGTTAAAAAAAATGCCTCGCCCCCTTCCCATTGAATTCTGACTTTGTAACTTCACTGGCTTACTAAGCTCACCTAACTCTACCATCGCCTGTGATTGTCACCCTTCCCTGTTTCATGATGAAATGATATTCTTAATAAACTGAAAGAAATAATACAATAACATTACGAGGGGTGTCCGATAAGTATCTGCATTTTTATTCCTATCAATTATAGGAAAGAAATAAAAAACACAGGATGCATAAATATGATACTCACATATGCAATACAGTGGTACGAACAGTCAAGTCACTTTTCCACATATCCTCCGTTCAGCACAATGCATTTCCTCCACCGACCAACAAGTCAATTCATTCCAGTAGCAAAGAAATCAGCAGGGGTGTTGCAAATCCGTTGACAGACAGCCCCTTGCAGATCATCCATGCTCTCATAATGGTGGCCACAAAGACTATCTTTCAAGAGGCAGAGAACATGAAAATCAGAAAGTGCCAAGTCCAGACTGCAAACAGGGCGAGGAAGAATGGTCCACCCCTGTTTTGCGATTTCTGCTTGCACTGGTTTAGCGATATGCGGGCAAACGTTATCAGGATGAAGCTACATTTGATTGCTTTTCAACGTTTGCCATTTGGTCTAGATACTGTGTACAAGTTTTCTCAGTGTCTTCTCATAGGCCGCATCTATTGTTTCATTTTTTGCCAAGTACTCGAACAGAAGGATACCATGTTTCTCCCAGAAGACAGTAGCCATGACCTTGGATGCCAACAAACCAACTTGGAACTTTTTTTATGGGGACGAATTCGGATGATGCTATTGTGCACTTTGCTGTTTAGTCTCCGGTTTGAACTGATAAATCCATGCATCATCACCTGTAATTATGCATCCCAGAAATGTGTCACCCTCCTCCTCATCGTAGCACTGTAGCAGTTCGTTGCATATGTCTAGCCTTTGGCATTTATGCACCGCTGTAAGCATTCAGAGTATCCATCTGGCTCAGATCTTCCAATAGTTGAGATGTTCATGAATAAATTTGTCCAACAGAATCTTAACTGAACACGAATGCATCTGTCACCAGAGTTGCAGAATGTAGACGTACACGCGTACGCGGATAGTTTCCAAATTATTAGCAGATCTTGCAGATAGTTTTTACTTGTAGATTAAAAAACAATGTTATTTGCTGCCAGGTAAAAACACTTACTCAAGGCTTTACTCAGATTATTGTATTTAATTCCATTTTAACTTGAAGAACTTTCAATTATTTTTCAAATCTTCTGAGTTCTTTTGTTTTTACAGACGTTTCTGGCATCTAAATTTTATTAAAGGACTGTTCTCCATGTATAGGAACTGTATCAAAAGTTTCGTCTATGTAGAAATAGTTTAACTTTTATTGCCAGGCTCCTCGTGCAATTGCCAGTTATTAAATTAAAATATTTTTTTTATGTATTTTGTAAGTATACAACTTTTGAATTAAGTTGTTGAAAATGCTATTTATAATTTTTGAAGGTTCATTAACGGAACTGTTTTTCTAAATATAAAAACTTTAGTCTTGTTTTTATGAGGTTCATAATCCAATATTTCAATATTTTACCATAAAGGTTCATTTCATACACATTGCTGCACCTTCAATTGTAATGTACTTATTTTGTCTTCACTGGAATCTGTAATGTTCTAATAATTATCTATTGTTTTATTAATTTTTCTTTAAATTACATTTTGTTATCGTGATTTGCGGGTTTGCACCAAGTTTTCTGTTTCAATGGTTGTGTACGCAGATACATTTTATTTTTATACAACTCTGTCTGTCACCTTTAAACAAGTCGTCAGCCTGTTTAATCGCTTCATCAGTGACTGCCGTGTTAGGACTACCTGACAGTACCTCATGTTCAAGGCACTCGTGGCCAGCTTTGAACTTTGTAACCCATTTACAAACACTGGAACGAGACATAGCCACATCACCATCCAAAATCTTCTCATAATGTACATGGCCTTTACTCCTTTTTTGTTAAAAATTTCACTACTCGAACTGAACACTTAGTATAGCACAATTGTTTTAGGTTGATAGCGCTATCTAACAGTATCAAGCAGCTCCATTTTTACAGCACTTCACTGAAAGTAGTCGTAATAGTTTCAGTTTCGCCCATACGTATGATCATATGCACAGTTTTGAATCGAAAGGAAAGTCTGGATACTTATTGGACACCCTTCATATTAAATATTAACTATATTCCCAACTGTTACAAGGATTGTTTGCTCACGGTGGTATAACCACAATGAAATATTTTTCTTATAGTAATGAAATGTGAAGATGGTGGGCAAAATACTCAAAACATACATGTATATTTTACATTGTAGCTTTCGTTTATACCAAATTAATATACTGCAAGCAATACCTCCCCTTCTCTCATCACTTACATGAGTTCCTCCCAGTTGCTAGATCATAACAAAGAAAAAAGCTTTTATGTAAATACTTGATAAACAGAATGTGAGAGATGCAGTGGTGAAGAACCCATGTAGGCAGTTCTCTCATGAGTAGTGCAGTGAGGAAATGAGAAGTATCCTAGAAAAACACATGAATGCACTTAAAGTAAAAGTGTGCTTGCCAGGTGTGAGCTGGTGAATGTAATTCCCCAACAAGTTTTTGAAAACTGTTGTTCTCTTTTTTTCACTTTGAGATGTACCCACATTATTTTCATAGTTCCTTTTTTATTTTTGTAGGAAAACACATCATCAGATGAGGGTATCGTTTCGCCTAGAGTGTTTGTTTCAGGAGACATACATAGTGGACTGTTTATCATATAGTTGCTGAAAATCAAAGCCTTGTGATGTGAATGAGTTTGTATTGGCAGTTACTTTACTAATCTCATTTTACTATACTCTAAACCTTGAGTATCTTAGTGGACTGGTCAAGTCCCACCAAAAGATATTTGAAAACTTTTGGTAAAATAATTCTTTTGTACAGAAATGTCCATAAAATTGCATTTTATCCATGCATTTCCTGTTCTTTAAGTTTCTTCACAAATAAAAAAAAGCATAACTGCTTGCCTCCATTATTTGTTGATTTTTTATATTTGTATTCACTTCTCTGTTATTAAAATATTGTTTAAAAAATATGTATGTACCACTTATAATTTTTATATTGTTCATGAAAGGAGATCATAATAGATATGCTGATGATTGAAGAAAATGGCAGACAATTGTCAATTGATGGACTGCATATCCATTGGAGTGATAATTTAAAAGTTGTTGTACCTTCAATATATGTTTCAATGGGGAGGGGGGGTGATAATTATTTAATAGAGTATTTACAGGGTTTATATGCCCACAAAAATGATAAATTTCAAGAACAGAAAATTGGGAAGTGAAAAAAGAAAATTGTAATTCACACTTAACAAATAACTGTAGATGTTCATATGCTAGTTATGCAAAAAAATAATAGGAACCCAGAAGCACTTTCGACCCAACTTAGGTCATGATCACCAGTAAACAGTCGGAGTTAGACTGGTTTTCCAGATTCTGATTTCAGGATCTTTGTTACAATTGTTGTCAAATGGTAGGGGTGATTTTCAAATCATCTAGTAACCAGTCTCACTCTCTGATTGTTTACAGGAGGCAAGGCCTAACTTGCAACCAGTCTCACTCTTATTTACAAGAGGCAAGGCCTAACTTGTGTTGAAGGTTCTGTGTATCAGTAATTTCTTTATGTAGCTGTACTGTGCTAACTTACATTTGGAAATTAACCTTATTTGCCAAATTTTGTGTGTGTAATGCTGACACTGATTTCAACACTTGCAACTTCTGGAAGCATTCCTGATTGGCTTCTTTTTAGAGGCCAAAACATTTTGAACAACATCAGTCCTTCAAAATTTTTGACCTTTCACGGAAATTGAATAGATTGAGTTTTCCATTGAAAGTACTGACTCTGTTTCTTGATCGTAAGCATGAAAGCTTGATTTGCTGTAAGTACTGAAACTTATATTGGGAAATTATCCTTTTTGGCAGCATGTCAACAAAAAGGCTGTCATGAAAGAACTGTTCACTATCCCTATGAACTGGTGAAATAAGATTTCGAATATCACATAGCATTTTTCAAAACTGTTTTTAAGGTGAGATTCTGTTGCACGTCTGCTAGATTTGAAACAAAATCTGTTAAAAAAATCTCTTATTTTTAAATGTAGCAAAACACCTATTAAAATGTGCCAATTAAAAATTAGTACATATGAAATGAAAAATACTGTGTTGCAGATCATAGTTCTGCATCTTCCTGCTGCAGGTAAGTTCATGATTATCTGTGATCACTTTTTTATAAACAAAGAAATGGTAGGGAAAATTTGTGGATATTTCAGGTCTGTTGCCCTTTCTGCATTTTTCTGTTAGCCATGAATGCCACCCTTGTTTAAGCCTTATAGCTATCAGTAGCTAAAAACTATATCTGAACATGTGCGATATTCATGGAACATTAGACTTGATGCCTAAATTCAGCTGTGATATTCGTGGAACATTAGACTTAAAGATGGCTAAATTCAGCAGTGTCCTATGTTTGAAGCAGGAGATTAAGATATACTGTAAGTAGTACAATATACCTATATACAGTCAGTGGGGAAGATTATGCCAAAAATCCTAAGTGACCTGAGTTATCAACATAGAACTTTTAACAAACAAAAAGTTCAAATAAGAAAAAGGGTGCAAAATAGGGGTACATATATATTATGCAAGTTTCTATCAAAATTTAAAGTTTTTTATGCTATGTTTTATGGCGTACATCTCAGTTTATCTAAATATAAGACCTTCAGACGGTGCATTATCGAGGTGATTGGAATCACCCAAAGGAATCATAAATTTAATGTTTTACTTTGAAAGAACAAAATGAAAAATTATTCCTGTTTCTGTTACATTTGGAAGTACCATTTGTGTATTTTCAGAAATACAAAACATTTTTTAATCTTACTGCAATGTCATAAATGATTTTTAATTCTAGTGTACATGCAAAAATGTACAAGTGAAAACATATTGTAAATATATCTGAATAAATGTGTATCTCATTCTAACAGAGAAATGCAAAAAATGGAAGCTAACATCAACAATCAATAGAAGTAGATCCCCCTTAATGTTGATGCCAAGATCAGGGGATGATGAAAATTGGTTTAAGTCCTCACTTTTTCATATTTTCAATAGAACATTGAGCATTTTGTATAAATTCATAATGACTTCTTATAGACAACGAATAATACAATTATCGGGAGCATTTTTGTATTCCTGTAAAAGTGTGCACTTTGTTTTCTCATTTGTGGTTTTTTTTCTTCTAGTTCTGCATTGAGGTGAGATAGTTGCTATTGCAAAACATAGTTGGGTCGGGGTTATGTTGTAAAAATGTGTTGGACGCAATGAATTATGAAATAATGGTGCTGTTGCAGTGACGTAGCCAGAAATGTCTTGGGGGGGGGGGGTCATGGGTTTGGTTAATTGGTGAAGCCTCGTATACACATATATATCGCTTTAAATTTGTGCTCAGTCTCCCCTCAAGGGAGGGGTTCAAACACCGAACCCCCACCCTCTGTGGCTACGCCACTATGCTGTTTCATTGTGTTTGTACTACCCCACAAAATTTAACCCTCACTCTTCCCCCACCCCCCAACCACCATCTTTGGTCTATTTTCTTCTAAGTAAAGCTTTACCCACAATAATTCTTGGGTAGCTCCCAATGCTTCCTGTGAAAAGTAGTTGCCAAATTTAACCGCACTGAGGAGTGTTGTCAAATAAAGGTAACTTGATCACGCTAGTTACGTTAAATGAAAACTTTTACAAAAAGTTCGTAAGTTGGAAGCTTTCGACCTTATCTTAGGTCTTCATCACGCCAATGGAGGACAAAAAGTTTTCATTTAACGTAACTAGCGTGATCAAGTTACCTTTATTTGTTAGTATTGTTACGTGTTTTGCCCATCATCGTCAAGGAGTGTTGTGCATTGGAGAAATGATTAGGTCAATATTTCTAGGTGTGAGAAAATATGTTGTATATGCTTCATTTAAGATAGAGTGAGTAAAAGTGCTCCTTGCAGAATGATAAATGTTGAAGTTGGTGGGTGTAATACAATAAGGCACAATGCACATAAAACATCTTACGTTAAGGTTGCCTTGGCATAAAATAATGTTTTACCCACATTTTTACACAAACTGAGTTCATTGTGTAACTAAAAAGAGGGAAACAAAATAGTAATAATATATTGGGTCAATTAATTTGTCAATCTAGGCATGTTATTCCACATTTGAAACTTTAAATGTGAACCTCCACAGAAAACCTGAAGATTGCAATGCCCTACCAGCTCCAGGACAATACAATATTAAGTTTTCTAAGAAGGTTGTTCACATGGAAGTAGTTTCAAATGTAGTATGACAAGCTCAAATTGCAGAATTAATTGGCCCAGTGTATTGATCTTGAAATTGAGACTAAGCACTGGAGATTAAAATCTACAAAATATGCAAAAAAAGAAAAAAGAAAACAGGAGCCTTTTATTCCTATAAATTGATGGAGTAAACAAAAACGTTTTGAATCTCTACACAGAACTTTTTTTTAATTTTTTTCCCCTAGAAGCAGTGATGCAAAGAGATTACACTTAATTTTGGTGCAATGTTGCACCATGAAGTGGGACTACACCAACTGCATCACACTTGCACCAACAAGTTGCACTAGAAAGTGGCACAACCTTCTTACCATATGGTGTAAGGTTGCACCAGAATATGGTGCATGATTGCACCATAAAGTGGTACGATCTTTTACCATATTGTGTAAGGTTGCACCACTTTATGGTGTATGGTGTATGGTTGCACCATAAAGTGGTGCAACCTAATACCATCAAATGCAATGTTGCACTATTTGCTAGTGCAGCCTTACTCCATAACATGGTGCAAAGTTGCACCATATAGTTGGAGTTTGTTTGCACCACATTCTGGTGTATCTTTTCTCAGAAAGTGGTGCAGCTGGTGTAGCACCACTTTTTAGTTCAACCTGCCCTCAAATTTTTAACAGTGTATGAATTTGAATATATCATCATCGTCATCATTATCAATCCACAGCTGGTTGAAGGTCTCCCAAGTTTCTTCAGCAACAGACTGTCTTATCCAATCTCTTCCATGCACCCATCTCCCACGTGGTATTCTGAGTCTTTTCCCGTCTCTTGGAATCCAGTCTAAAATTTCGGTTGTTCATCGGTTGTTCTTTCTCCTGGCAATATGTCCAGCCCATTGCCATTTCAGGGATCTACTCTGCTCACGATGTCTTGCAGTCTTGTCACTTTCCTTAAATACGAGTTCTTTTTATCTCTCCTGGTCACACCAAGCATGCATCTCTCCATGCTTCTTTGAGTTGTGTGCAGTCTTTGTATGTCATTTTTAGTTAAGGTTCACGTCTCTGCTCCACATGTTATAACTGGAAGGATATGCATTGATTAAACACTTTTCTTTTAAGACCTAATGGCATATTGCCTTTAAAATTGTACTGTTTCTTCCAAAAGCTCTCCAACCAAGTTTTATACGTCGATTAATTTTTTCAGCAATGTGACCTTGTTTGATATGTGCTGTCCAAGGTAAATGCAGGTATAGGTTGTATCCGCCTTTTTCCCATCAATCGATAAATCTTCATTTCTTGTGAAACCATTGAACTTCAATTTTGTCTTCTGAAAGTTCATTTTTAATACCATTTCTTTATCCTTCTCAAAAAGTTCCCGGATCATACTCTGCAGCTCCGAAATATTATTTCAAAGACCTCTGAAGGATTATTTGATTTTTTTTTCTTTTCTAAAACAAAAGGGAAATGAAACTGGGTCGAAATGGGGTCAGAAGCACTTTGGCCCGACCCGTTGACCCATTTCCATCTCAGGTTAACACCACGAAATGCGATTATCTCCTCGATTCCAAATCAATATCTCCTCCGATTCCAAATCTATCAGCAAAAGAACTGTTGCCAAATCAGATAAAAAAAGCCGTCGAAACAACTTAAAGTTTCCGGTAGAAAATATTCGCACTACAAACACATGGCAGCTAAGCAGAAAAACGTGAACACTGACGTCCTGCCATCCATCGGCCAGTATGTAATCACTTTATCGCCCAGATCAGAAAAGATTTGGAAGTATATCCTCTTTCAAATTCAAAAAAATTATTTTATAACTATTTTAGCAATCGGGTAACCTATATATCTTCATAATCGTTGACCTTCTATATCCTCATAGCCGTTGACAATAATGATGAATCTCTTCCGAAGATACATAAGGTGCGTCGCATAAATATAGAGACAGTCGACTTTGCGCCGTGAACGCAATGCGAATATAGGTAGGAAACTGAATGGTACCTAATTAGACATAACTCTACAACAAATATTTCGAACCACAAAGTGAAATAGTGTAATTTTAGGTGTCTCATAAATATATGTACAACTATGTAAAGTAGCCACATGCAAATGAGATGTACAAATCAACATGTTGTACGCACGCGCATGGGCCGTGATTCGGTCCAGTCTACAAAAGACAGCAAACCTGCCGTCAGACATTCGTTTGCCGAAATGCCACGCAACAATCAACTTTCTGGTAAGGATGTGGATTGCCTGTAGCGAAAATTTGTAAAGCCATGGAGTGGAGTAAGGCAGACATTTATAAGACTATCGAAACGCGGTGCGAAAACGGCCTGGAAGGCCTCGAATAACAACCAAACGAGATGATCGTGCCAGCATGCGTTTAGTTTCATCCCAAAGGTTATCACTACGTCAAGTTTCTCGGACTGTTAGTGTCTCAAAGGACACAGTTCATCGACGAATCAAGGAAAGTCACAACATTGTGCTCCGTAAAATGTGCCGTCTGCCACACCTCACGCAGCGTCATAAGGAAGCTAGTTGTTATGGGCAAGCAGCTACATGCACTGGATGGACGAGAGGATCACAACTATTTTCTCCGATGAGAAAAAGTTCAACCTGGACGGCCCTGACGGTTGAAACTGCTATTGGTATGATTTACGACGCGAGCCACTCACCTTCTTCAGCAGACAGAAATGAGGGGGATATGTGATGGTCTGGGGAGCTTTTGCGTTCAATGGGACAACGGATATCGCTTTTCTGCATGGCAGGCAAAACTCCGAAACGTATCAGGACATACTCAGCAGCCACCTTCTACCGTTTGGCGAAACTGTAGCGGGTGTTGATTATCTGTTCCAGCAAGACAATGCCTCTATCTATCGGTCTGCATCAACGAAAAGCTGGTTTAACACTCACCATGTGACCGTAATGGATTGGCCAGCACTCAGTCCAAATCTGAACCCTATCGAGAACCTCTGTGGCATCCTAGTTCGTGATGTATATGTGAATGGACGGCAGTTCTCAAGTGTGGTGGCATTGAAAGAGCAGATTGAACGAAGCTAGTACGCACTCCGTCCAGAACGCTTACATCACTTGGTGGACAGCATGCCCAATCGGGTTTCCAGTGTTATTCGGAACAACAGCTCCACTATTCGTACCGGAGGTGCTCATACCTAATAAGTCTTTATATTTTTGAGACAGCGTATTTCTGTTTTTTTCTTGTACTTGGCGTTGGAATTGTCATGTTTCCGTCAAACTATTGTGCAGCTGCGTGTCCTATGCTATTTTTGCTATAAATATGAGGTGTACATTTCAGCTCGTTGTTGTTTCTTTTTTATTCGATAATTTGTTCTGTCTCTATATTTATGCGAACCACTATAAGATCGGTTTCCCTTTCCGTCCCATAGTTAGTAATATCGGCTCAGCTACACATAAGTTGGCCAAGTTTCTATCTTCAAAACTATCTACCTTAATGACTTCTTCGAACAAAACGGCTGTGAAAAATTCCATCGAATTTGTCAATCGGCTAAAACGACATCTTTACAAGATCAGTTCATGTTATCCTTCGATGTGACATCCATGTTCACAAGTATCACACTGAATGGAGCCCTCGAATCATTAAAAGCTTAGTCTCTCTGAACATCATTTCAGCCAACCGGAAGTAGAAGATATTTTGAGACTAGTGGAAATTTGTATCAGACAAAACAGTTTCCTTTTTTGTGGAAGGTTTGTCCAATAAACGGAAGGCCTTGCAATGGGCAGCCCTCTGTCGCCTATTTTATCCGAAGTCTATATGCGTCACTTTGAGGACAAACTCTTTCAGCTTGTCATATTTGACTTGTAGATTCGATATGTAGATGATACTTTTGTTTTCTGGAATGGCATGAACTCGGAAATATCTAAATTAGTTGAATTTATCAATTCAATTGATCCTCATATACAGTTCACATATGAGACTGAAAATAATTGCTGCTTACCATTTCTTGACGACCTTGTGTCACGCTCTGAATGATCCTTTAGTACAACAGTTTATCGAAAACCATTTACTGTTTCCTTACCCCCACATGCAAAATCAAATCACCCATGGAAATAAAAAATCACCGCCTTCTACACATACGTATATCGAGCAATGCATATATGCTCAACTGACGATTCTTTGCAGAAAGAGCTTGATTTTCGTAAACGAATTGCAGTACACAGAGGATATAGCCCTTCCGTTATAGACAAAGCTGTCCAAAAATTTAGAAAACCGAAACCAGTCTGCTCACTCATGCCAATAGACTTCCCAGTACGAGAGAATTGGGCGGTTATCCCTTTTGCTCCTCAGATTTTCTTCGGAATTTCAAAAATTCTCAAAAGTTTTAATTTCAAAGTCGTTTTAAAACCCATAAACAAGATAATTTTTTACGGATCAAACGACTACGTCGAAGATGTAAAATCCTGGGGAATTTATCAGATATCTTGTGAATGTGGACTTTCATATATAGGACAGACCCGCAGGTCTTTAAGTTTCTGTGTGAAGGAACACAAGGCTTACGTACGGAACTGTGAACTGAAGAAGTCGTCTATAGCCCAACATTGTTACGAAAATAACCATAAATTTTTGTTTGGAAACGCTACGCTTATTGATAAACTTGATTCGACCATCAAGCTTAATGTGTTAGAAGCTGTCCACATATACCGGAACTCTTCACGGCTTGTCAACGACATGACGTCGACTCCATTTCTTTCAAGCTGGTGGAAACAACTCAAGAAAAACCGTGACCGTCAGAAATATGATGATGTCACAATGATTTGAATGTTCACGCTGCGTTCGTCCTCATGATGCCGAGCCAAACGCTTTGCGTAACTATAGTCGATGTATAATAAACCTTTTATTGTGGTAAACTTTGGTATTTTCATTCTATCCTCAGCCTATTTAATAGCCGTGACAATTCTCAAAATTCACTTTAGAATTTAACTCTGTATGTAAACTTTACAGCATCAAGAGGAAAAGTTACTGCAAAGTTATATAAAAAGTCTATCAATATTAATAAATTTTTGAACTACCATTCTTATCATCCCTCGTATATTAAATTTAGTCTGATTTCACAATTCTTGAAAAAAAAAAAAAAAAAAAAGAGCACTGGATTCTTCAGAAACAACAAAGAAACTCCATGAAAGAAGAATTAACAAGTACTCTGGTGGCTGAAAATAATTATCTTTCTACAATGACGGAAATAAATTTAACCAAAAAGAAATGTCCAATGATAAGCAATCAAACAATAACATCAAATTTACCATAAAAGTCACTCACCATAACAGCGTATCTGGGAAACTTCAGAGGATTAACTGAAAATTCCATGTTCGACAGTTATTTTTTTCTAGATTTAACCGCAAGTCCCACAATGATGCAATGACTTGCACTTTTCATACTAGGCATCTCCCTCTTTTCCTAAGTATTTGAGATATTTTTGAGTTTTAGCCCTTTCACCAGCTGGAATGAATTATAATAACTCGGATTTAGCACAAGGGGCTGAACATCTCGAACGAATATATTCGCTGTCTGATAAGTGTGCCGTACGCTGCTGAAGTTGCGCATCAGAAATCCTTGATTTCCCGTTCGGTTTTTTATGCAATGTCTGAGAAGTGTGCCGTACGCAGCTGGAACGAGAGCTGAACTTGCACATCAGAAATCCTTGCTTTCCCGTTCGGTTTGTTATGCAATGTCTGAGAAGTGTGCCGTACGCAGCTGTAACGAGAGCTGAACTTGCCCATCAGAAATCCTTGCTTTCCTTTTCGGTTTGTTATGCAATAGAAGTGTACCGTACGCAGCTGGAACGAGAGCTGAACTTGATCATCAGAAATCCTTGCTTTCCCGTTCGGTTTGTTATGCAATGTCTGAGAAGTGTGCCGTACGCAGCTGGAACGAGAGCTGAACTTGATCATCAGAAATCCTTGATTTCCCGTTCGGTTTGTTATGCAATGTCTGAGAAGTGTGCCGTACGCAGCTGGACCGAGAGCTGAACTTGCGCATCAGAAATCCTTGCTTTCCCGTTCGGTTTGTTATGCAATGTCTGAGAAGTGTGCCGTACGCAGCTGGAACGATAGCTGAACTTGCGCATCAGAAATCCTTGCTTTCCCGTTCGTTTTGTTATGCAGTGTCTGAGAAGTGTGCCGTACGCAGCTGGAACGAGAGCTGAACTTGATCATCAGAAATCCTTGATTTCCCGTTCGGTTTGTTATGCAATGTCTGAGAAGTGTGCCGTACGCAGCTGGAACGATAGCTGAACTTGCGCATCAGAAATCTTTGCTTTCCCGTTCGTTTTGTTATGCAGTGTCTGAGAAGTGTGCCGTACGCAGCTGGAACGAGAGCTGAACTTGATCATCAGAAATCCTTGATTTCCCGTTCGGTTTGTTATGCAATGTCTGAGAAGTGTGCCGTATGCAGCTGGAACGAGAGCTGAACTCGCACATCAGAAATCCTTGCTTTCCCGTTCGGTTTGTTATGCAATGTCTGAGAAGTGTGCCGTACGCAGCTGGAACGAGAGCTGAACTTGATCATCAGAAATCCTTGATTTCCCGTTCGGTTTGTTATGCAATGTCTGAGAAGTGTGCCGTACGCAGCTGGAACGAGAGCTGAACTTGATCATCAGAAATCCTTGCTTTCCCGTTCCGTTTGTTATGCAATGTCTGAGAAGTGTGCCGTACGCAGCTGGAACGATAGCTGAACTTGCGCATCAGAAATCTTTGCTTTCCCGTTCGTTTTGTTATGCAGTGTCTGAGAAGTGTGCCGTACGCAGCTGGAACGAGAGCTGAACTTGATCATCAGAAATCCTTGCTTTCCCGTTCGGTTTGTTATGCAATGTCTGAGAAGTGTGCCGTACGCAGCTGGAACGATAGCTGAACTTGCGCATCAGAAATCTTTGCTTTCCCGTTCGTTTTGTTATGCAGTGTCTGAGAAGTGTGCCGTACGCAGCTGGAACGAGAGCTGAACTTGATCATCAGAAATCCTTGATTTCCCGTTCGGTTTGTTATGCCATGTGGTCATTTAGGGGAAGATTGGCACCGGTCCTTTTATGACTGATTACCTGTTAAGAGGGCTATAACGATGGCGACAAACCTAAGAAAGGATGAAAGAGATGTAGAAGTCGCTAGTTTTCTCAGTGGCATGATGTTCGTTTCAGGGGCACTAGCTCTTTGCCATCATTTCTTGGTGTCGGGGAGGGGGGAGGGGTTACTAGCCGTCTTCATCATTCCGCGGATTGGAAGTGTTGTGGAGCAGATAATACCTTATCACTTGTAGGAGGTGTATGGATTGTACTGCTGAGATCAAAAAGTGAAGAAACTGTTCGGAAGTAGCTTTCTTAAAACCCTGTCGCTATGTGAACACTTCTGTTTGAGGAACGCAGAACATTTTGGGTAATATTTGGTTCAGATACATCCGCCGCTTAAAAGGTTATGCGTAGTATAGTCAGCTAATAAGCTATTACACTTATTTCAACTCTAATTATTGTACTTTGGTCTTGGTTTTTGTAGTAATCTAATATCGAGCATGTTACATGGGTGCACCTTAGTTTTTGCCAGTTTTGGACTCTGTCGTAACGGTTTGTGGGTAAATCGGTGATGGTGTTGGATCTTTTTATGGGGCAATTTACACGGACGTATCACAATAATATAACTACCTCCGGAATCACAATGTATCGGCCCAGGTGAGTCACAGAGTGCACCTGACAAGGTCTACCACACGGAGATATAAGCGTCCGGCCAAGACAGATAATCCATAGTGCGTTTCATGAGCACAATGGGCAGAGGTAGTGATTTGACGGACGTTCAAAAGAAATGATCATCGGCTAGCGGGTCAAGGGTGGAAGCATCTCCGAAACAGCCGTCTTCTTGGGCTGTTCGCGAAGTGCGGTAGTAAGGGTGTACCAAGAATGAACCCCTGGCACACCGAGTACCTCGTGATGTCATAACTGTAGAGCGCCAAACGCCATCGACCCCAGTGAAGAACGTCGACTGGTAAAGGGCAATCGACGCGCAACAGTGCAGCAGTTGATCACGCAAATGAACGCTTGGGCATCCAGGTACGTGTCACCGATAACAGTAGGGCGAACCTTATTACGCATGGGTCTCCGGAATCAACAATGCGGCAAGGCACCCATGTTAACCCAAGTTCATAGGCAACGACGCCTGCAGTTCGCTTGGGACTACTGACATTGGACAGTTGAAGAGTGGGAAAAGGTTGCATTTTCCGACGAATCCAGGTTTCTACTCCGCAGTAGTGACGGCCGGTGTCGGATTCGGCGTCAGACACACGAGAACCAATACACGGACACGCTTGTCGGTCAAGTACAGGCCGGCGGTGGCAGTGTTCATGTCTGGGGGTGTATTTCTGGTATGACCTGGGACCGCTGGCACCATTGAATGGGTCCCTGAACGCCAATGTCTACCTGTCCATCTTCGCTGGCCACATGCATCCCATCATGTTGGAAGTTAGCCCTGGTGGTGATGGTGTCTACCAACAGGACAATGCGTAGTACCATGTCGCTAAGAGGGTGCGTGATTAGTTCCAGGAACACGACAGTGATGACTCCGTTCCCACTTGCCAAGTGAAATCGCCCGACTTGAATCCCATAAAGCATTCGTGGGACTATTTGGATTGACAGGTTCGACATGCTGACCAACAACCACGTCGTCTCCGGGACCCCCATGCTCTTCTGCAGTCCGAATGGGCACGTGTACCTCGGACAGCCTTTCAGGGCCTAGCTGTCATCTGGGCCAACGGTATTTTTTCCCATTATTAGGTAGGTGGTCATATCATTTTGATACGACTGTGTATAACCCTATGACCTATTTCGGTTGGTTGGTTGGTTGGTTGTTGGATTTTATTGGCGCAAGGGCCAGGTTTGGCCAAAGAGCGCCAGACCAAGAACTATCAGCCACAGATTTTTAAAAAACGTGGAAAATGATTAAGAGCAGACAGGCTTGGTAAAAGTTGAAAAAGAGTATGATGAAAGCCGTGAAGACAAGGTAGTTAATTAGGTTTATATAAAAATTTATTAATTGACTATTATAATTATAATTTTTTTTTTTTTTTTAACAGAACTACACAAAGGATGAGTCACTCTCCTCCCCCCACACTCCCCTGCAATGCTGGCAGAGGGCGGGGACGAACTGTCACTCTCTTCTCCCCCATGTTCCTCTGCAATGTTGTTTGAGGCTGGGGACGAACTGTCACTCTCCTCCCCCCTATGTTCCTCTATAATGTTGGTTGAGGGTGGGGACCTCGCTGAGGCCGAGACAGTTGGATGGACACTGCACACCTTTGCGGATTGAGGGCCGGGTCGTCCGCACGTGCAGGCTTTCTGCTTTAAACTGGAAGAGAGGGTCGGCTGCAAAAGAGAAGGCCCAGAATCAGGTAGTCGAAAAATCGCGAGCTCGGGGAAAAACACCTGTGTCGCTTGGTCAGCTGTAGATCGCTTGGCAAGCGCTGCGAGAGCTACAGGGCGCGGAACAAAGGGCTGCACGGGTTGTGGCAGAGACTTGACAACTGCGGCAAAACTACGCTGTCGGGTGTTGGGAATACCCAACTTGGCTTTGGCAGCAGGGTACGAGAGGCCTTCCAGGGTCTTGAGGCGCTGGATCGCCATCTCGTCCTTCCATTTCATACAGTTGCGGGAGTAAGCTGCATGGGCCTCACCGCAGTTAACACAGCAGGCCGCAGAAGTGCAACCTTCCCCGTCATGTTCACCGGAGCCACAATTAGCGCAACGAGCGGAACTCTTACAGAATCGTTGTGAATGCCCGTACCTCTGGCACCTGAAACAGCGCAGAGGACTGGGAATGTACGGGCGAACTGCACAGACCAAGTAGCCTGCTTTGATTTCTGTCGGAACTTTCGGGGAGTCAAAAGTCAAGATGACATTTTTTGACTTAATCATGGAACCATCACGCCGGAACATCATACGACGTGCAGCAATAACACCTTGATCAGCAAGTTCAGTCACGAATTCGTCTTCACTGCATGGCAAGAGATCAAACTCCGAAATCACACCCCGAGAGGTGTTAAGAAACGGGTGAGGTGTCACTTTCACAGGAATGCCTTGAAGACTAGTGAGGTTCAGAAAAGTGTTACTCTGAGAAACACTGCAAGTTTGGACAAGCAGGTCCCCAGAGCGAAGCTTCCTCACAGACTTCAAGGGGCCAACCGCAGCGTCCAAAGCTTTAGAAATGAAAAAGGGAGATCTGGTGGACAGTCTCTCATTCGGATCGATGGATTCTACAAGCAAGTGAGTAGCATGCGTAGTCACAGCAATTGAGGGGAGACGACGCTTCGGAGCGACTGGTACAGCAGCCGAAGAAGAGGTTCCACATTCTTGGTCAAGGTCTAAAGGCCGTTTAAGGGTATGAGACTTGGTAGGTTGAGAAGACGAAGGAGAGTCGTTGTCAACAAACATTTCCGCAGGTGACTTAAATTTGGAGTTTTTCTTTTTGTTTTTGCCCATGGAAAAAAGGAGGAAGATTCGTCGGCAAACTACTCCACCCACCACCGAGTCCAACAAGGGAGAACTGGAGGTCCGCAAGTCAAGAAAATGACGCTGGACACAGTTCTGGAGCTTATACGTTGCAGATATAGTCCGTTGGCTGTGATCACACGCACTCGGCGGACACTTCGGCCTCCTGGTACCGTCATGCCAACGCCTTTGGCATGATCCCACAGCCCCCGGGCTCACCCTGCCGTGCTATACGACAAAAAAGCCGCTAAAGCCCTGCACACAACTTGGTACAAGACTTCTGACTAGAGGTGGGTTAGTCTCTAGCCTCCCGTTTACAGCGAAGCCGGGGTCGAAGAGGAGTGTTGGTACACAGGAGGCACTTATCCGGTCTCCTGCGACCTCAGCCGCCAGACATCCCATTTCCGCCTCACGGGTCTCCGCACGCGGCAAACATGCAGGTAGGTCTAGTACCCAAACCAGCTAAAAGGAAAAAGAAATCCGAAGAAGACAAATCCTGGAAGGGAACCTAAACGGAATCTCAGCAACCTACGAACTGAGCGGTTAATATAAATCAGTTAGTGGTGGAGGGTAACAAAACCACAAGACCGGGGTGTTAATACATAACGTGGTAGCGATTAGGTAGAGAATACAACACGGGCAACTAGCCAGTGGAGAAAATAAATAAAACGAAAAAGCGAGACACAAGACCAGCTCGGGAACGTGGGGACGCGACTCCCCAACAGCTGGATGAACAGCCGTCCCTGCAAACACCAACAGCACCGAAACAAAAAACAAGCGGTGGCATGACATCAGATGTTGACCAGTCACAAGGTCAGCTCGGGCCGTGGGGGCGCCGCTCCCCAAATAACTGGATAACCAGTTATCCCCGTGCGGGGTGACCTATTTCAACTGCTGATCTTGTCAAAGTTCCAGTGACGTTCCGTGTCTTCTCGGAGGCGTCCGAACATAGCAACCATCACGGTTCCACGCTTTTTTTCGGAGATTTAATTTTTCATTCTTTTTTCAATTTTGAGGCGATTTATCTAATAAACCAGGTAGGTCTTTAGTCTTTTTATTGAGTGTTATGAAATCACGGTTTCAGTAACTAAGTTTTAATAGTAACTAAGATTTAATATTTATCCCAAACTCCAGTGCAAACCCAGCAATGACGCGGTACCGGCACTTTTCACTCTAGGCGTCTCCCTGTTTCTTTAAATATTTCCGGGGGAAATATGAGGTGTTCTTGGGTTTGAACTTAAGATAGTTAGCTCGTTAAGCAATTACACTTACACAGATGAACCATTACATTATGACCATCCCCAGCATAAAGAAATGAGCGCGCCTGGAGACAAAACGGTGGCGAAGGTCAAGTTCACAGAGCAGTATACATACAAACTGAGGACCGACTTTCGGTTAGTAGACTGGGGAGTCAAATTGCGAAAAGCTGCCGGTTTATAGGACTTTGATATAGGACAATTTGTGATGACACGGCGTCTCAAAACAACGATCTCGGAAATGACGCGGCTTGTGGGTTGTTCACGTGCCGCTGTATTGAGCACATATCAAAAGTGGTGCACATATGTCCAAACGATGAACCGCCCTCCAGCCGTGTGTCGTCCGCAGCTCATTGATGCCAGAGGGAAGCGGAGACTTTCTAGCATTGTTCACAGCGACCGCAGGGCCTCAGTGCGACAAATCACCCGCAGCTACAACAGTGGTGATCAGGGCAATCTGTCACAGTACAAAGTTCGTCGCAGTTTTCTGCGCACGGGCCGGCTGCATGGGGATGACGTGCAGTGAGAATGGACCCATCCGGGTCACCATGCTCACAGCAGGTCATCGCCAACAACGCATGAAATGGGACCAAGATAATCGAGATTGGAAGAAAGTGGCCTGGTCTGACGAATCAAGATTCCTGGTGCATCACGTAGAAGGTCGAGTGCGGATACGCCGATTACCAACGGAGGCTATGGCCCCTGAATGCACTGGTGGGCGGAAACATGCCAACGGTGGTGGTGTTGTGCTGTGGAAAATGTTTTCTTGGGACACATTAGACCCCATTATCCCAATAGCACATTCCCTGACAGCTGTCAGGTATCAGAACATTGTTGCGAACCAAGTTCACCCAATCATGGCAACAGTGTTTCCTGCTGGTGATTGACATTATCAACAGGCTAATGCTCCATACCACATTGCTAGAATCGTCAAGGAGTGGTTCGAGGAACATGCTGCTGACTTTCTCTTAATGCCCTGGCCTCCAAATTCACCTGACAGGAACCCAATCGAACATTTGTGGTTCGTCTTCGAAAAGTGGGTTTGCGCTAAATCACCACCTCCCCGAAATGTACGGGAACTTGAGGACCTGCTGTTAACATTTTGGTACCAGATACACCAGGATACCTTTCGCCACCTCATCGAATCGATGCGTTGCCGAACAGCCGTAGTTTTGCTGACTAAAATGAGTCATACAGCTTATTAGGCAGACGGTCATGATGTAATGACTCATCACATTATTTCATCACTAATGATTGTTCTGTGAGTCTTGGTTTTTGTAGTAATCTAGTGTCGTTTACCAGCACATCACATGAGTGCACTTTGGATTTTGGAAGTTTTGGAATTTATTGTAATGATTTATAGGTAAACCAGTGATGGTGTTGGAATTTCTTATAATGCCGTTTATAAACTTATCGCGTTTTTCAACATTTTGCCAGGTAAAAGTTCTACTAGCGTTCCTAGTTATTTAGGAGGCGCTCGCCGCATTTCAATTCCTTTTCTGAAGAATTTGTCTTTTCATTTGTTTTTCACAACTTTAAGGTAATTTATCTATTAGTGTTGACGGATTTTTGTTGACAGGCTTATGCAGCAGAATTTTATTCTCCCAAAATACCTATCCGTTAGATTTTAGCACAATTAAATTTTTATAGAACGCTGGAGCGCACTTTTACAATAAAATTAAAAACACAGCTTAAGTTGCCGCCCAATTAAAAATCTGTTTTGGTGTGCATATGTGCTTGTAGACCGGAATCAAGCCGGTAAATTTATTTGTTCGTAGATAAATTAGAACTCAAATCCCAGCAAAATTACTGTGATTTGTCTGGCAAAAATTGCCATAAAATCTAATTTTGTTAAACATTTACTAAATCTTGGAAAGAAATTCCCAGAAATTAGTAAAATAACATTTTTTTAAGAGCATAATTATCCAAAAGGCAGAGGACCTAATCTTTTGCAGGTGACCATTAAACTGCCGATTTTAGCGAAAAGTCAATTACTTCTGGAAAGGCAGAGAATCTATTTTCCCACACATTACTTTTTTAGATGAGACGATTGCCTGTTAGAAAGTGGTATCTAACAATTTGCAGTCTCCATATACTCCCTGTCTCCAAATACACTGACGGAAAAAAATCCCAACACCACGAAAAAATAGTTGTAGAGGAACGAAATGGCGGCAATACATTTGTATAGGTAACATATTTAATCGATTAAGGTTTCTAGATCACAACTTATTGTAAGCGCGAGAAGAGCCATTTTAAATGTGAAATGCTAATAACCGGTGTAACCGCCAGAATGTTGAATGCAAGCACGCAAACGTTCATGCATTGTGTCGTACAGGTGCTGGATGTCAGTTTGTGGGATGGAGTTCCATGCCTGTTGCACTTGGTCGGTCAATACAGGGACGGTTAATGCTGGTTGGGGGTGACGCTGGAGTTGTCCTCCAATGATGTCCCATACGTGCTCGATTGGTGAAAGATCTGGTGATCTAGCAGGCCACGGCAACATGTCGACACTCTGTAGAGCATGTTGGGTTACAACAGCGGTATGCGGGCGAGCGTTATCCTGTTGGAAAACACCCCTGGAATGCTGTCCATGAATGGCAGCACAACAGGTTGAATCACCAGACCGACGTACAACTGTGCCGTCAGGGTGCATGGGATAACCACGAGAGTGCTCCTGCTGTCATAGGAAATTGCTCCCCAGACCATAACTCCAGGTGTAGGTCCAGTGTGTCTCGGCCGCAGACAGGTTGGTAGCAGGCGCTCACCTGGCCTCCTTCTAACCAACACACGGCCATCACTGGCACCCAGGCAGAACCGGCTTTCATCAGAAAACACAACAGATCTCCACTCCGTCCTCCAATGAGCTCTAGCTTGACACCACTGACGTCGCAAACGGCAGTGGTTTGGAGTAAGTGGAATGCGCGCTACAGGGCGTCTGGCTCGGAGCTGTCCTTCAAGTAACCGATTTGTAACAGTTCGTTGTGTCACTGTGGTGGCAACTGCAGCTCGAATTGCTGCCGCAGACGCGGTACGATGCGCCACGGCCATACGCCGTACACGGCGGTCTTCCCACTCAGTAGTGCCACGTGGCCGGCCGGAACCCGGTCTTCTTACGGCAGTACCTTCCCTTGACCACCGCTGCCAACAATCATGCACAGTGGTTACGTTCCTGCCAAGTCGTTCTGCAATATTGCGGAAAGAAAATCCACCTTCGCGTAGCCCTATTACACGACCTCGTTCAAACTCCGTGAGCTGTTGATAATGACTTCTTCGTCTTCTTAAAGGCATTATTGACTAACATCAACACCCTACGTTGAATCTCAACGATAACTAACGCTCACGAACGTTACAGCGCGTATTTACAGCAAACCTGCTTTGCATGTTCCGAGGGGCGCTACTAGCGCCACAGGTATGCGCCGAGCGCGAAATTTGCATAGACGTAATCTTACAGATGAACCCTCACCGCCTACCAACTGTCGTTTATCTAACACAACCCCTTTTGATGTTGGGATTTGTTTTCCGTCAGTGTAGAAAAGAGAAGTGCGAGGGCCAAGTTGGCCCCACGGAAGTTCAGAATGAGGAGATATACATATAACAGGCAACAGTCCAACCTTGGTTATTCCTCATTGGATAGGGCTGTCGCCCCCGCATCCGCGTAATTTAGTGAAATTGTCACACATTACTTTTTTTTCTTAGATCAGACGATTGCCTGATAGGAAGGGTTATCACACACCTTTGCGATCTCATTATTTCCCATGTCTGGAAATAGGAAAAAGGAGTGCGAGGGCCCAGAATGCCCCTCCAAGGAAGATCACAATGAGAAGCAAAGGAGACATATAACAGACGACAATCAATCATCTGTTATTCCTTGTCTTCATATAAAAGGCCACTACTGGTGCCGAAAGAGAGGAACACGATATTGTGCTCCCCAGCATACGAAATTTTGTTGCACAGGCAACACTGGCACAAATGTTTCCCTTCGCCGCATGTAACAACATGGTCTCGGTTCGACAAGTGTTTCACTCATGCCCCGATACACACACACATAAGTTCCACAACCATCTTCACCACAAGCCCCTAAATCACGCCAATTCCATCAGAAGCTGAGAGACTCATTACATTCCGACGGCGGAGTTCCTTTCTTTGGCGAACCCAACGGTTTGAACTCGGAATGAACAAGTATGAAAAGAACCCTTCTTCAGTGGTGACTCAGTAGTGCTGTCACCATAGTGGTGACCCAACAGCGGTGGCGTTAGATGGAATCAAAACATCACTCCTACGAGGGACGCCCCACACTGTAGCCCGTCCACACCGAACCAACACACATCATGCACCAAACAACCTCCCTTCCCAATACAACCAGAGCACTCAACCAAAACAGACAAATAAATAAGTAAATACATACAGAAAAACAAGTACACCCCTCGAAATAAACCCCGTGGCCAGCAAGTACTGGTTACCCGGCACCTGTGGCACATACTCACCTAATGCAAACGGAGGTACTTGCAATGATAAGCAAAGAGCCTTACGAGTTCCGAGGACAACCTCACTTCCCTCAGTGTAGTGCACTGAGATCATCAA